>MU839172.1:0-143243 GCA_030685235.1 Copromyces sp. CBS 386.78 | reverse complement strand
AAAGGGGATGTGGGCCGCGGGGCTCACCAACTTTTCCCCAAAGCGGCCCGCTACCGCCCATACTTTCCCCGGCCTGCCCTGGCACCCAAAAAACAAAAAACGACCCCCCACCCCCCCCCCCCCCCCCCTCCCCAAACCTCCCCCCTTGCGCACTTGTTGGGAACGCCGAGGTATGATGGTTGGGAACTTTGCAACCACAACCTGCTGCTGATTGATATTGTTCTGCTTCACAAGGCGCCACAGCCTCACATCATCAATCCGCCGATGTCCCAAACCCCTAAATAGCCTGGGATCCGGCAGGTTGACGTTAAGGTAGAAGCCCGGAGTTTCCACTTTTTCTCGTGAATGAATGGATGAACCCCAAAATTGTTCCGACGTCAAGCATCTGGGACAAAAGATAGGTACTACCTACAGTACCTAGCTGTGCTGACACTGCATGAGGTCTTGGTACGAAATGAAGATTCGTGATACGGTACGGTAACATAAGCACGCAGTATCTTTGCAGTGCGGACGACGGATCAGAGACAAAGATGGAGTCGGAGGATTATAGTGATCTTATGTTCATTCCTATTGCGGTCCTTATCACCTGCTTTGGTCTTGCAATCTCGTCAATATACATAGCTACTAGCTTCCTATGGTAATACACAGGATCTGACCGTCAGCCATTACTGTAAGCGTAGGTAACACACGGCCCTTTCATTGAAAGTCTCAATGTCATGTCGAGGTCCGATCGGAGTTGATACAGGTACGCGGCATGTAAATAGAGAAACCCCCCGTGTGCTGTTCAACCCTCCCCCGGACACAGCATTGCACCGTGTCCAATCCACCACCCGCGTCTGTGGTGAGGTGCTCTACACAATTGTCGCTTCCAATTGGCTTCTTTGTTGAGTTTTGTTGTTGAGGCCGGCAGAAAGAAAAAGGAGGAACGGTGAACACCCTGCTTTCACAAAACATAACCAAACATCCACCACGCAACCAAGCAGCATCCTCTCATCACCACTGTCGTCGTCGTCCACGGAATCGAACCGTGATCCTCTCAATCAAGGTTAGTGGGGCATCTCCTATCACGGTTCCAGGTTAGAAGCCAGAATGGCCCAGGGCAAAACCAAGACGCCCAAGATGCCGCGGTGCAGCCGCTACAGCAGAGGGGCCGGTTGAGCGCTCTCGGTGGTCGCGAATGGTCTGCTGGGCGCCAAACCTAGGCGTGCTGGACAAGAAATCCACTTCTGCAACTTGACAACACCGAGAGAACCGCATTAACACGTGCAACAAACAGGTCCCCTGCCCTCCCGCCGCCATCGCTTGCTGCAGCCGACCGAGACAAAGGCCAGATACCCTCCAATTTTTAACTTGAACGAGCTGCTGCCCTACCGACTCCAAGTGCTATCCTGCTGCCATCAACTCGTTGCTGTCGACGAAACTCCATTCGCTATCGTCACGATCGTCATCGTCGTGAGAAATACTCCAGCAGCAAGGTCAGGCCCGCCGGCAAAAGAAGCCAAGTACACTTCAATTACTCCACCGAAGTCGGTCACTTCACCCGAGTAACCGGTGACAGCAGCCCACCCTCCGCCTCGGCTTACCTCCCACTCTCCCACCTCCAAAAGCCCCCTTTTCCCCCTCAACTTTCGCGAAGAAGCACCCGAATCCCTTGGTCAGGGCCCCAGTAATCCGACAACATCCGATCAGCCATGTCCGCCGCCGTCGCCTCCGTCCCGGCCCCAGCGCCGAAGAAGCTGGAGAAGAAGCCCGTCAAGTTCTCCAACTTGCTTCTGGGTGCCGGTCTCAACCTCTTTGAGGTCACATCGCTCGGCCAGCCATTGGAGGTCATCAAGACCACCATGGCTGCCAACCGCAGCGATGGTTTCCCCTCTGCCCTCCGCCGCATCTGGAACCGTGGTGGTATTTTTGGCTGTAAGTGATAACATCAAGCTTCCCGGACGACCGGAGATCAGCAACAGTCACCGTTTTCCCCAGCCCTCGCCTTGCCTACCTGCTCGCCTAATCCCACCATACCCTCCCGCATTTCGATTTTCCCCTAATTCCACTTGTAGCTTAATCTTGAGGCCTGGAAGCTAATCAACGAATGCTCTTCGTCAATCAGTCTACCAGGGTCTTATCCCATGGGCCTGGATTGAGGGCTCCACCAAGGGTGCCGTGCTCCTCTTCGTTGCCTCCGAGGCCGAATACCATGCTCGCGCCGCCGGCGCCAGCGACTTCGGTGCCGGTATCACCGGTGGTATCATTGGTGGTGTTGCGCAGGCGTATGCCACCATGGGCTTCTGCACTTGTATGAAGACGGTCGAGATCACCAAGCACAAGATGAGCGCCAGCGGCCAAAAGGCCCCCGGCACATGGGCCACTTTTATGGATATCTACCGCCGCGAGGGTATCCGCGGTATCAACAAGGGCGTCAACGCCGTTGCCATTCGCCAGATGACCAACTGGGGTTCTCGTTTCGGTCTCTCCCGTCTTGCTGAGCAGGGTATCCGCAACGTCACCGGCAAGAAGGAGGGCGAGAAGCTGGCTGCGTGGGAGAAGATCGTCGCCTCGGCCCTTGGTGGTGGTCTTTCGGCCTGGAACCAGCCTATCGAGGTCATCCGCGTCGAGATGCAAAGCAGGAAGGAGGATCCCAACCGCCCCAAGAAGATGACTGTTGGCAACACCTTCCGCTACATCTACCAGACCAACGGCATCAAGGGCCTGTACCGTGGTGTCACCCCCCGCATCGGTCTCGGTATCTGGCAGACCGTCTGCATGGTTGCTTTCGGCGATATGTAAGTTCCTGTCCCTGACTGATTATTTGGTGTGGCTTCAGAGATGCTGACCGCTTTCGCCAAACCCACAGGGCCAAGTCCTACGTCGAGAAGTTGACCGGTGAGGCCGTCACCGCGAAGCACTAAACGCATAAACGCATAAGAAATGTCGGCGTTGATCGAAGCCTCGTTTCCGTCTTTTCCTTTTCTTTCTATCTTCACCGAATATTCGGTTGATCGGTCGGGCTGGTTTGGTTCGGTAGGGTTCAGGATGATGGATGGATGGAAAGGGTTCTATCCTTACACATCATCTTTATAGAGAAAATTTTCGTGTTACTAAGGAAACGGAAATGGGCGTGGTTGGTGCGGTGCGGGTCATTTGTTTGGGTTCGGGGAACGGTCTCGCGCGCAGGTCCTCTCTTCTCCAACCGGCACATCCCAGATCTCAGGTATCCCAGGACTTGAACTTCGTTGTTGTTTTTGGTCATGTCTCTTATTTCACGCTTTAACGATTTGGTTGAGATAGACCGAAATGGATGATGTTAGAAGTTGATCTATGTTTACGGGTGATCATGCCGGTTTAATTGGCATCTTACGTATAGTGTTGTATAGATGCCCAACCCCATCTATCATAAAGCGTGTCGGGCAATCGCGCAAATAAGTCAACTTGTGCCAGGGCCCCATCATGCTCAATTAAGGCAAGTATTCATGACGATCAGATAGGTCTTTTTCTAGTACCAACTCTGCGGCGTCTAGAACTTTGATTCCTCCACATACATGATGTCAACTCACTCTCTCCAACCTCCACCTCCCGATCCAAGAATTCTGACTTTCTGATACGGTCTGTCACATGTTGTCCTCCCTTCACAGTTCCGGACCTATCCTGGCTTAGTTACGACAAAGTTCGAAGGGGCACGATGATGGATGAGTGTGCACTTGGAAACTAGGCATCGGCATCGCCAAGTCTCTGACGGCAGTCTTGGAAGTTCCCGATCAGTCCCAGCACTTATGCCCGGTTGGCCTAGTAACTTAATGGACTTCCCCGGCTTGGAGTGAAGTCGTTGTTCGGAGCTCAGCGGCAACCATGGCATCACGACTGCCGTGCCAGTGAGCTTTAACGCCAGTTAGCATGGAGAAGGTTGGGGTATCCTGACAGCTCCTTGCAGCTCATGACCACGCAGGACACTGCAAGATTATAGGAGCTGGATGTGTGGTTACAGAGTTAGCGTTACAACGTCATGATTGTCCGAACTGCCGTGAGGGACATTGAAGAGCTCTTCGTTCTTCTTGACAGATGTTATCAGTTTTTCCTTGCACTTTAGCATCATCTATACTGTGACAAGAACAGTCAACAACAATAATAGTCAACGACAAGAACAGTGAACCCCTATCCTTTCCGAGAGAGTTGGTCCTACACTGTACCATGTATCTCGTTGCTGAGTGTTGAAGTGCTGCTGATGAGGCCAAAGAACTCGCCCACAAGACGCTTAGACACCAAGTGTACGGAATCATTCCCATCACTCATCATTTTCATCCACACAAAAAAAAAAAAGGATAGCTCCAGCACTTATCTGCTTTTTTCTGTATCATAGTGACCACCTCCCTACATACCTACTACATGGTCTCGGCAACATCAGCCATGAGTGATATCATGTTGCAAGTTGCGTGCCAGGTAGGTACTTAGGCTTATGTCCAGTTCCTCTTGTCCTGCCTGTCTGTTGTATGTTTTAACTGAGAATGAAGTAGTTCTTCCTTGGTTGGCCATGCGAAAGCGCATCTCCCTTTTTACCGCCTGTGCTTCTTACAAGTCAATCCGGACGCAATTAAACCAAATCTAGCTCAGTTCCCAACAAGCCAGGTCTCGCCATAATTTGGCCAAATCGAAGCGAGCTTGAAGTGAGACATGATGGCTTGCCAACTTGTTTCGTTGGTTGGTGTAGACTTTCAACGCAAGATAGGGTGCATCTCATATGGAAACCCGTTGTGTTGTGATTGTTCTTGACCAGGTTATGTAGTTATCTGGGCTTCGAACAAGTTAAGGAAACAACGAACCATTTCAAATCTGACTGCTGATATTACGTGTAAGCCACACAAGTGGAGATTTTGGGCTTGACTTGGATTGACTTGTGTCAGGTACTGGATACCACTCGGTCCTGCCTCGTTTGTCCTTGAGCCTCGGGCGTAAGCACGCAAGCAGGTAGGTAGGCAGGCAGGCATACCAGTTGCTCTTGCCTTCTGCCTATCTTTTCGCAACCATAACAACCAGACGGGTACCTTTTCTGTGAAGGGATGGCCTTTCCTTCCTTCCTCCAGTTCCTCTCGGTAGAGTGCACCAGACGAGCACCACCGGGCAGCCACACTGCTAAATGGCAGCGCGTGACCGGGCAGTGACAATGAGGTTGACTCTCCCTTCAGGGGCTCTTGAGGTACTTGGTGACAGATCATTCACCGTGAAGTGATGACGTTAACTACCAAGGCTGTCATTCACAGCATGTCTGATTTGCATTTCAAGATCATGGTTTCAAATCCAGAAAGGCGGCAAAGCTCACTCGGATGGCTTGTTTAGGCAGAGTGTCTTCACTCCTCGTTGGGCTTCAGCTCGACTTTAGACAGAAAGATTGATCCGCCTTTTCCAGATCTGATGACATGCCAGACTGGGACAGTCCATGGTGGGCTTCTTGGAAGTGGAAGGTGCAACTGATGTGCATATCAGCTTCGGTGTCAGTACCTCAATGATTCTAGGTGTCACTCAATTCAGTTCTGTCGTCGAAGACTGGACAAATAACTTCTGATTGAGTCGAGGGAATGCATCATGCTCATATTCTAGTGGAAACGAGCTTGATAACTCTTTGCCGTCTGGATTGATATTACAGCAAGCTTATCGTTGCTGACTCGAGGAATGTCGAATGAACGCAGTGGTTCTGCAGCGTGAGGTTATCTAGCCGTTGAACCACAGCAACGCATCGCGTCGGTATCAGCATCCAGTTACTCTGCCCTTGATTTGAGTCACCTTCACAAAGCAGGTCAAACTTGGTTTTAGCCCGTTCAATCGTTTTTGCCATCTCGCTCCCGTCACATCATGAATGCCGCCTGATCTTAGTAACTCATCCGGAAAGTCCAGAAAAGCGAAAAGCGAGCATAAATCAACTCTTCGTGGCGTATGTCGTGATACTATATGCCCGTCCTCACATTCTCGTACAACGCGGGATATGACGTCGGAAATGCGCTTACAGCTGAGGTATCCGGGTATTCCGGATATACCGGACTGTTGTTCAACCGATCTCGGGAGCGCCCACCGACCGAACATGTTGCCAAGTTGGATGTTTGCCACTCAATGCGGCCTTTGACCCGTACAGTTAGTACCATCATCACCAAATCCAACAACACGTGTTTTTGTCCAGGTTTTGTACATTGACTTCGACAGCACAGTGTACGCCGATCCGGCCCGCGAGAGACCAGAAAAACGGTTCCGCAACGAAAAGTTTCGCTTGACACCGACGGCAAGGCTTTTCCACTCCCACGTGGAAGCCACGTGAAGCGATCAACAAGCCAGCAACCGCAAAAGTCATCCATCTCGAGACAAGACTGTTCGCGTTACCATAAGTGCCTGTACACAATTGCACCAGATCCAGCCAGAATCGTACCTCGACGTTCAACAAACACTTGGACGCAAAGGACAGCAAGGGAGAAGATGCTGGATACTGGGTCATATGCAGTTGGTTCTGTCTGAAATAACGACAATGCCGTCATTTTCAATATTCGATGCCGGCACTGCATAAAGCTGACCGTAAAAGGAACAATGACATCATCCCTTGACCAGTGATCCTTCAGCCTCACCGGTCAAAGAAGTGTCATTCGGTTTTTGCAAAGTCTAGACCGAGGATTGATGTCTAAACCTCACCCATCAGGACTCAACAATCGACAAAGGTTGCTAGACATGCCAGGATTTGCCCATTTTTGAGATCTCTCCAATCGGCGAACATGAATGATCAACTTCGTCGATCCATTTGATACACTGTAGCCGGGAGGTATCTAGGTACGGTGCAACTACGGAACAAGAGATACACACCCAAGTATCAGGGAGGTGAGGCAAATAACGGCAGGTAGGTACCTTATCCAACGGTACAGGATCTGAGGCATGTTTGACACCTGCTGTACTACCACAACCAAAACCCAAGCACTTACACTTCGATTCAGGTCCTCAGACAGCGTATGACAAAAAAAACAGGAGCAAACGGATGGATACCTCTGGTCGCCAAGGTTGACACTTGTTTGAGAGTGCGGAACTCATGTAAGGTGCCGCCAGCTAGCACCTCATCCTCAGTCTTGTGTCCCTGTAAGCCGCAAATGAACAATGACATGCGGTAGGTTCTCTGTTCACTTATATGTGTTATTGTTCTCTTCCGGCGTTGTGTTTGACGCTGAGCTTCTGATGAAAAACAGAAACTCAGAATCTATTTTGATTTGAGACTTTATACTCAAGGATCATAAAGTCTAGCTCCGAATTCATTCCAATCTGATCATCATTGCGTGACCTACAGCAGCACCCACTCGGACAAGAAGACCCAGGATAAGACTGACTTCTCAGCAACAAAGAGCGGACTGTCTCCGACTTTGCGTCCTCGGATCCGGAGATGCTCAAACCAGCGAAACACACTTTACAAAAAGCCATCAGCCTAACGATGAGACGACCGAATGCCATGTGCAAGGAGAGAGTATCAAATTTCAGAAACAGCCAAGCAGAGAGACAATCGGGTAGCTGCTATTAAGAGAAACCGCCAAGTTTGCAAACTCTTTCAGCTCAACAGCACTTCATCAAGGTTATGGTCATGCTCCACGGTTGGCCATCCCGTCGCCAAGTTGCCAAGCAGGTGTACAACAGCTTGAGGTTAGAAACAGCGCCGCTCTGAGCCTCTACCAAGTGAAAGAGGTCCTTGTGACGGCCGAGATATAAGGGCTTTCGAGGGATCGGAGCCAGCCGTGTTGCTATGTAGCATACATTGTTGACGAAATTTTGTTTAGGATCAGCTTGGCGAGACGACGACGAAGGTAAGTGACTAGAACTAAAGGAAAGGACAAGAAGCGATAGAGTTCAAGTTGAAGTTGATAATGACTGAGCCTGATGCAAGAGAGGTTGAAAAAAAGAAGTTGTTGTTCAGGTTTACAAAAAGCTGACAAGTAAACGAAGTGTTAGACGTGCACAGCCACATGAAAGAAAAAAACTATCATTGGTAGCCAACTTCTTTACACATGTGAGTTTCCAAATCAAGCTTGAGGGTTGCCGTTCACAGGAAGGGAGGGTAACGTAAGGTGCCGTGCCCTGACTAGGTGACGATCAACCCCAACGAACGAAACCCCAAAAACCCTTCATGCATAATGCAAGGGCAGGTCACCTTTCAGGGCAGCAGATCTGGTGCCTGGCTCTTAGATCTGGCATATTAAGCTACTAAACAGATCGGAATCACATAAGGCTGGCCATCCAAATTCTTTGATTCGCTACCTATCTTGGACTATCCAGTCCAAGTCCAGTCCAGCCGGGCCGCTCTCTACTCTTCATTGTCGGCCAACGTTCATCCATCCTGAAATGGCACATGAGCACAATACAAGAAACTTGTGATATACAAAATGTGTTACACCTTTCAAGTATCGGAGACAAAAGCCGAATCCTTGCATATCTCGTTACACCGTCAACTTTTACTTGACACTTTGTGGCTTTTATCTTCTTTCTCAACATCTGAAGCCAAGTGAGGCTGAGCGTGGTTACTACTTGACGTTTATGTTGTGTCCATATCAAACGCACTTACTTTGAGAAGTTGACATTGTTGTTGGACTAGAACAACACAACACATTAGCCAAGACGGAAAAACAAACTTGTCTGATACACCGCAGCTTACCTAAGGATTCCTCATGTTTCTTCGTACTAATGATCTTATGATCATGGTCATGAATGAGTTGTTGGCCTTTACCGCTTCGATGTTTAGTTGTGTTATCTCAACTATACGATTGTCTCTCATTCTCTTAGTGGAGCTCACACGACATCTCTTGGTCATTTGGCTCTTTCTTTTTTTTTTTTTTTTTTTTTTGGGAAAGATAGTGTCGGTCTCTCCACCCGGTAGGTTTTCTCGCTGTTTCGTTTCTTAGCTCTCAATGGCTAGTTTTTGGGGCCCTGTGTAAGTTTCGAAGAATTGTACCTCTCGTGTTGTTGCCTGACTGTGTGGAGGAACTCATTAAACCAAATCGGACTTATCAACGACACATGACCGAGCTAGTAACTAGAACAAAACTCCGAAAGCCGTCGACTGTATTAGCAACTTGACGACAATTTCCATCATGTCATGTTCTTGGAGATACGGTAGATGCGAACAAATAGTTGGAAAATATTGGCAACGGAAATCATTGTCCGGTTCGTAATCCTCCTCTCTTGTTTCCGTGCTCTGAAGCCTCCAAGTTCAAGTTTCTCTCTCAACCTACCTAGTAAGGCTCTTTCTTTGACCGATCCCAATTACGTTTGTAATAGCCTCAGTTATAACATGGTTACTCTAACCGATCTCGAATTGCTTACCGCCTTACCTAAATTTGTGCCCTTACGCATAAGGAATGCAACCTGCCATTAACAGACTTGCAGCGAGCATTGACGGGAGGTGCATCCGGCCGCCGTCGATCGATGTTCCCCCCATCTTCTTGCATTTCTTGGCAATCGCTTTCGTGTCCCTTCTTGGCTTCTCACCCGTTCGCTGTGCTGCGCTGCAAATGCTACCTGTAATTGCTACTAACAACTGCGATTGCGGACTGCAACTGGCGGTCTCGTAAAAGGTGCATTGCAGTTAGGCAGTTCTGCGGATCGTTACTGTACTGTAGCGTGTTGTACATGATCATTTTACGTGAGTTTAGGATGAGAGGTACCCTTCTCATTCGTCCGCAAGAAGGGAAGTTTTGGCGTCAAGGAAAAAGGTATAAGGGCGCGTTCGTTTCACCAGTAAACCGTCAGTAAATGGAAATCCGTAAATTTAGGCGGACGTGGTCCGTGTGCGGTACCTAGGTTAAATTCCGTCGAAAGTACTCCCTCTAGTGTATCCTCTAACAATTTCTCGCGATTTCCAAGCTCTCGTTGGCTCAGTAAATGGCTTGGTAGAAAGGTTACTCCACTATTCTTAATATGCGTCTTGTGGTTGGTCCAAAAACGTCTTGGCGGGCCAAATTTACTGACAACCATTTCCACGTCTCTCGAGGTGCGAAAACGTATTCTAGTAAATGCGCCTTGACCACTTTTTTCGACCTTTGTACTTTCCAACTGCCAAGACGGTTTACTGAAGCGATTTACTGGCGAAACGAACACGCCCTAAGCGGTTGGCTTGCAATGGCTGGTAAACTTGCACTTGGCTTCGATAGTGTCAATTGGATCACGTAAAAGAACGTGAGCTCGCAATTTCATTTTGTGATTTCGATCATGCATAAAAGGGATTTTGTGTAAAGTTATGAACATTCCGTTCAATCGAGAAAGGCGAGTACCGAACGAAAAGGTTCAGACGAATGGAAATGCATTGTCGCATGCAATTGGATTGGACGAACCATGGTTGGGGTTTGTGGATGATGGATGTACGTCTTTTTGACCTTTGCTTGTTCACTTCGGATACCTCGGATCCATAATGGATGTGGATGAGCAAAGAAAAACACGAAGGAAAGGCAAAACTTCGAAAGGCCCAGACGAAAAAAAAAATTAAAAAAAATGGAAAATAGCCGGTAGAAGAGGTAAGATTAACAAGGATCGATTGAACGGGTCAATGATGAAACTTGCAACCGGGGAGGAAGGACGAGCAAACACTGGCTGCATAATTCATCAACGTTATCATAACATCGCCAACTAGAACAAAATCACGGAGATTACTTCAGAACCTTTGCTCTTGCTCTTTCTTTCTGCGTGTGTCCCTCTTCGTTTACATTTTTCGCTTGCGCTTTCATCATGCTGCATTCCCTTCTCTCGTAGTCAGGAAGCGTGGTTTCACAGACAACTGGCGCCGCAAATCTGCAAAGCGATGGCTGGGGAGCGAGGAACAACCGACAGAAGGTGGATTTTCTCCTTTCCCCTGCTTTTTTTGCGGGCTCCCCTCTGGAGCACTGCACTGGAGGAGTCCCTGGAGCTGGAGCCCCGGTGCCCGGTGGTGTCTGGAGCCCCAGCAAGCTGCAAGCAAGCCGGCGGTGACACGATTTTTCTCCAGCCGCCTGTTGTCGTCTGTCGAATTGCAGGGCAACAAGGCGAGGTTCGATTTCCCCCAACTTTCTTCGTTGTTGTCTCTCGCTCTCTGTCTCTCTCTTCTCTTGGCTCTCTCACCACAACAAATGATCCACAAGTCTCGTTCAGTTCGTCCAATGGCAGTGGCTGAACCAATGGAACCAATGGAGGTGTTATCTCGCGTGCCTTGCAGTTCGTTGCATCGGAACATCGGCAGTAAGAACTGGCCGGTGCACAAAAAGGTCGAAGCTAGTCCCGAAAGGGTACGTACGACCACAAAGTGGGGTGGGTTTTCGAGGTCCATAGTGTGAAATGTTCCGTGTTTGTGTCCATCCCGTCCTTTGCTCCTGCAGTAGTGAGTTCTGGGAGAGTGTCGATGACAGGCTAGCTTTCCTGTTCTGGTGAGACTGAAGGTGAGATTGAAATGAGATCTTCGCGAACAACTGCAACGACGACGATGATACCTACGACTCAAGAAATTCAAATATCGGACGTCCGTGACGAACCTGAACTGATTGCAAGTCAAGTCGCAATGACAAGGCAGGTAACAGCAGCGATGAGCTGGGGCTGTATTTGACTTTGACGATGGTTTCGGGTCGTTTTCCCTCAGGAACCAAAGTCCTCTCGCTTGCTCGCAAATTTCCACGGCACCGCACCACAACAACCCCCAACGTTTGTCGAGGCCCGCCCCCACGCAGCCGCGCCAAACTAGCTGGTGCAGACCATCCCGCAATTTCATTTCACCAACTTTCCACTTCCCCTCAAAAATCGGGTATCGGATTGCCCAGCAGCACATCATCGTGGGTTTTTGATTTGAAACTTCCTCTCGTAACGAAGAATTGGCGAGTCGGCTGAGTGAAGCAAAACCTCCGATCTTTGCAATTTCCTTCATTATTCCATCGACAAACAAGCTTTTGGCGTCAACCTGTGAAAGCTTTTGGTGGAGTCGCTAGATGTCAGCAACTTCGGAATGATTCGTACCATTCTCGTGTGTGCCAATTTGAGCTTGACAATGAATGACTGTTCCCGGCTTTCCTATGCAGAAACAGGTGATGATTGTGTGATTGATATTTCCGGTCCGGAGCGGAGGAAGATGCCTGGCTGGAATTGAACTGTAGCTTGCTGAAGTTGTAATGAAAGCGAATGAAGCGAATCGCCGCCCCCTTTGTCTACAATTCCAAATCTCAGTGATAATCAGACGTCATCATCAATCTTGTCGGCGTCGCTGCTGGTGATATGTCCGGTCCGGTAAATAGCTGGATAGCTGCTCGTGTGCCTCTCTTCTGGGCCTTTATCGACTTGATGACTGGCTGGCTTGCTGGCTTGTGTTCGGCTCGGAGGCGCGTGTTGGAAATTGCCCAGTTTAGTTTCGCCGATAACGCGCGCATAGCGTTCGCTATTATGGGGTAGCGTCTAGTCGTCTTTAATGTCCGAAGATGCCCGCTCACTGGGAACGCTGGCAGCGGCGGTTGCCCCTGATTATATGCAAAGCGCCGCGGCTGCCCCATCCGAGGCTCTGAGGTCTTCCAATGCAGGTTCATGGACGGGCATGACCGGCTGCAAACAGGGACGTCAGCAGATACTAGGTACGGTTGCAGGATACGCAGGCTCTTTCCTGCGAGTTTCGCCGACATGTGCTCCAGTCCAGGAAATTGCACTCTGCTTCAGCTTGCTTCCCGGTGTATACAGTGGCCAGACTCTGGAGGTTTTCCTGATTTTCCCGGGCAGACAGGTTCATGTTTCACGGGCGGCTGAAGGAATCCCGTATTCACGAAAGAGTCCACAGTGCAACACTTGCCAGGGAGGAGGCTGGCAGAACTAGACCTAGCTTGCAAAGACTTTTTGTCCAGATTCCAAGCAGTTTGCTGGGATTTGCCAGCCGGCACCGAAACGGCATTAACCGAGAAGTGATAGCGGTCTCACCATCTCCGGTTCCTGCTTTTTAGCACCAACACTTGCTGCATCACCGCATTTTGCTCTTCTGTTTTTCTGCCAGTTTTCTTGAAGAAAAGGGTCCATGCAGGGTCCACGGATCCCACGGCTGCACGGCACCCAAATGGAAAAAGAGAGATCCGCCCTGCTGATATGTATGCAAGGAACAAGGGTGCACGTGGAGAGCGATTTTTCGTGCCTTGTGTCACTCGTGTGAGCTGAGTGCTCACTGTGTGTGATAACAGTGAATTCAAGTTTCGGTGCGACCTGAGAAGCCTTCTCCGCTGGGAAGTGCCTGGCCGCGGCTACTCAAGAGCCAAGAACTGGGGAGGAACGGACTCAACGGAGAACCATGAGAACCGGAAGACAGTTTCCTGTTCCTGAATTTCGGAGTCTCCTACTGTTCGGGTTGGTGGGAGGCATTGGCTTGGCAGCATCCCGTCGTCGACTCGTCGTCGCCGGCCCCTGACGATGAGGCTGTCGTTGGCGTCACTGCCGTCACTGCCGTCACCTCGGCCGGACCACCAAGGTATGAACATTACAAGGTGGTATCGCTGGTGATGGGTTCGGCGGCGCCGTAAATGTCGGTGATGAGGTGTTCATGCTCCGAGATCCGGGTGAAGCGGCGGTGGCTATTCGGCCGTTTGGCGAGGCGGTCGAGTGGCGGACCCGGTCTCTGATCGCCACGACCGCCCCCACGGTCAGCGGATATATGGCACAATCGCGAACATGGTGCCGACCGAGCGAGGACTCCCTGTCCGATCGGTAACGGCTCGCCCGATGATTATCAACAGTGAGAACACCGAGCGTCAGTGCCGTGTCTGTTCCGGTGTCATTCACTCCAACCGCTGTGTGCTCCGAATGCTCTTCGTCCGCAATTTTGTTTGGGTGTCCAGTCTGTCACCCACAGCAACCACAGACCGACCATTCAATGTCCGTACGGCTAAAAGCGTAGAACGGTGAAGGGAGCCGCTAGACGGATTGCGTTACGACCGATTTATAGCGTGATCGTTTACCCCTGTGAACTTCCTCACCACCACGAAGCAGCCTGGCTGGCAGCCCCATCAACCCCAAAGAACGGAAATGCCCCAACTTAGGTTCTCACCCACACTTCGCCCACACTCGCTTGCTGGCCCTCGATTGGTCGCCAATCCAACCTCTTTCTGTCTCGGCTGTTCTCTCTTTTCGCTTTTTGCTGTTTCCTCGCTCGCGACGGGAACAACCGCCGGTCTATAGCGGAACCGCACATGGTGGTAACTGTTACAATGCCCGGCCTTGCTACACTACGCAATCTGCGCTTCGCTATGCTACCTCGGACATTCTGTAATACAAGCTGCCGCCTGTAGAAGCTCTCGAAGCAAGCCGTTATCAGAGACGCGAAAGCAGTTTTGCAGTTTAATTGATGTCAATGCAGCCAAAAGAGCCGAAATCCCCACAGAATCGGAGAAAGAAGTTGCAGAATGCACGCACCTTGCTAGCATGTGCATTGGTGCAGTATCTTGTTCCCACCTCCGTGGAGTTGTTCATCCAGTCTGCCCCCCGCGCAACTCTGAGGAGCAACCCTCGAGGTTCTCACCATTATGGCTCTTCTGATTGGCGAGAGCCTGATATCTTTTCCACTTGCGCGCCAGCTGTCCGTCGTGTCGCTGGTGGGGGTATCTTAGTGCTCCATCCCACCAATTTATGGTTGCATAAGTGCGTGCATACCAAACCTTCTAGAAAACCGCTTCTAGACCGCTTTTTGTTCCATACAGCAAGGGCAGCTTGGCCTCTTCTGAGACGACGGCGCCCGCGTGGATGGTCAATGTGCACCCTGCGACAACAACGGCGACGGCGGCGACGACGACAAGTGGACGATGCCACCATGACGAGACCGGCACATTGGTCGATCGGTTCTCAGCACGCCGTGACCTGACCCGCGATTCATGGATTGATGGACCAGCCCTTTCCCGCGCTTTCACGACTCCATCCACATATCCATCTTGAGGCCGGAGAACAACCGAGCGCACTGTGGTGGTTTTGGGTTCTCTGGGGGATTTTGCGGTGTATGTGGATGGTTACATTCCCACCTTGTCCGTTTGGGCTTGGCTTTGGTGTCTTGGATGGAGGCGACCAACACCAACACCTCGGCACTGTGACTGGCCTGCTGGCAGACCAGTACTGACACTGGCACTAGAACTGGCACTGGCACACGGCTGATGTTGTTTACGCTAGGCCTGTTGTTCCCGGTGTAGGTAACTGACTACCATGCTGTCTCTCGCCAGCCGTCCGGCAATCGAAACTCGACAGTGTGTGTGTGGTTTCCCTACACCACATCGGCTAGGCCGCCTCGTCATTTTCGTACCGCGGTGATGCAGGAGACAAAACATCATGAACAGCTTGAACAGGCCAGGCTTGCGTCCTTTTGCCCGTAGGAAGCCAATATTGCGCACGTAAAATATGTGCGTGGAAGCCAAAACAACCAACGGGCCTAGACTTGTGTGCTCAGCGAGCAATCTTATCCAAGGTGCCAAGTCGGCCTGGGCAGAACACAGGCTATATCATTGTTTCTGGGCATTGTCGCACACAGATGGCAAGATGCGAAAGTTCCTTCTCAAAAATGAAGCTGGTCGCGATCGCTGCCGAAAGGGCTGTAATCTCCCCCAAGACGCGGAGGCGAAGATCTTCCCCATGGCACACGCCGCGGTTCCTGGCCTTGTCAACAAGGTGGTGCTCCTCTCATCGGTCCTTTGAGGCTCCAAGGCTGGGAAATTGCTGTCCGATTGCCGGGACGTAGTTCGACAATCCACCGGTTGCGACACCTCTTGAAGGCCCGTGTGAGGCTGTCGTGACAGGGCAGGGGTGTAGCAGAGCTGCCCTGCGATAGGGACACTGGTTGGCCGGGAAATTGCTGGATGCTGAGGGGCTTGACCGAGTCGGAAGGGCGCTAAAAACTGATGGTTCGCTGGCAACACAAAGGAAGCGGTGCCGCCATCGGCTTTGCGAGCCGTCAACTGATTTGCCGATTGAAATTCAGGGCGTTCCCTTGTGTAGAGTTTTCCAATTTTTCTTTTCCTCAGTTTTTCAACAAGGAATATCGCATTTGCGGCGAACCTCACAATGAGCTTTGTGCGGCGATATGGGCGCACGGTACATGATAGCGTGAGGGAACTCCCGCGTTCGATTGGCATGAAAAAGAGAAAGCAAGAAATTTCTGACATTTGATAGGGTTCGGGAACGTCGGCAGCTTGACCTTGTGTGGAGTGTCAGTCGTTGGTCTTCACTTTTTGCTCCCGACTGAGGAAAGTGATGAGTCTCGTCCGCTTGTTGGCTATTCGCCCATCTTGAACCGCATTGCTTATCATTGGGGGCCTGAACACTATGACGTAGCTCAAATTTCCCACGTTTGTGATGAGGGACTGCCTGCCTGGTGAGGGTAATATCAGATCACCACGCACAGTCAGCCTCGGTGCCCTACAATGGATATGGCGAACATGACTCTTTTGTAAGGGAGGGGCATTCGTGTGTTGCCATACTGGATGTTTCAATGTTGTTTCCATATGACAAGTCTCAAAATACTGTGTTACTTGACAACGTGCAGCTCCCGTCCCGGTTACTGAGGGGACGACAACCTTAATCCAGCCTCGGCCGCGGCCAGACTCCGGAAAGAACGAGTTGAGGGAAATTGATCAACTCGATATGAAGCCCATATTGCCCAGATGCCTGCTTGGCTATATCATTCATGTGGTGATCCTTGCTGTCGTTTACGAATACTCATCTATAGTAGGTAGCTTCGCACGATGGTGGGAAATAGGCATATTACACTCTGATAAGTCGGTTTCAATAGCACATGCCCTACAAGCCAATGCCGTACACGGCACCCAATTTCGACACTCACACGGGAAACACCTCATCGTGACTTTGTTATGCCCGGTGAATTAGACCGAATACCGATTAGACGGTAGTCCGATCTCATCAGACTGAGCCGGTAATAACACCGCAACGTCTTGGACCTGTCTGGTTGAGTCCAAGACCCTAGAGACCCCGTTCCCGTCTATAATTGCCCATGGCGCCGTTGCGCGGCAGACCAAAACAGACCGACGGGTAACCACGGCTTCGACCGTTGCCCACGGTTCAATGTATGCCATGCAGCATGTCACGAATGACGGCGACTTCTCAATGGAAGACGAGACAGGCGAGGACGACAGCGATGATCATGATGGACCGCCCGCCAGAAAGACTGGCCATGTGCTGCAAAGTGCACCGCAGAGTGCAGACGGCCACACCGTTCAACCGTTTCCAGTGGGTGGGATGGGCGAGCCAAGCCTGCTTCTGGCTGGCATTCGTCGATTCGTTTCTCCTTCTCGTCGTTGCCGGCAAGGATCGAGCTCTCATGGCAACGATAAGGGCTCTTTTGGCGGGTTGGCCACCGCTGACTAGCCAATCAAAGCGAAGCAATTGCACGACAGGGGTATACCCCAGCTTCCGGCTCATGACGGACAGCGAGAGCAGCCAAAGCTTGTTCGCGCCTATAATCGAGAGCTTCGATACAGTTGAGGATGTAGTGTGTATGCTGCTCTCTCAGTGCTCTGGCGCCAAGGATTTAGCATGGAGCTTCACGACTCCGGCCTTATCACCTCCCGTTGAGAGCAAGCTCAGCTTCCCCTGGCCAAGCTGCATAGCGATGCATCAACACACAATTCCATCTCATAAAAGCAAATGCAGCGCATAGGGGAAGGCAGACGATGCCTGGGCCAGACGAGGCCGTACGAGGCCATACCGACTGGCGCGGCCGAGGGTAGATAGGTTGAATTATGGAGTCGTGATTATCCATCCCGAGTGACCGCCTGGTGCAAATGGCAACTCTGAGCCGGCTGACCGCCAAGTGTTCTGGAGACTTGCTCGCCGTTTGTGCGAGTTTGTGGTGGCCGGCGGATTTGCTGGCTGTGAGGTTGGGGTGCTGGTCGACTGCGGCCCTGGGGCTCTCTCTGGCAGTCCGCCTGCAGTCGCCCGCCAGGCCTTTCGTGTGGGAAAAACAGAAAATCCTTTCTGATTTCTGGTTTCCTCGTCGTCATTCAAGAAGCGCGAACCAATCAGAGGCCACAACCGCCGGTGTGGAGGTGGGCAGCCAGAAAATCCCGCAGGCTTTTGGCTGACAAGGTACGCGGGTGGAGAGGCACGGACAGGTACCTTAGACGGGCTCGATTGCGGCTTCTGGTGGTGAGCGGCCAGAGGGCAAAGGCAAAGGGTGGGGTGCAGGTACCTGGACACATTGGACGATCCAGGTTATCCTGCGGTAACTCATTGCGACCTGCACTCTGAGAGACCCGCTTTTTCACAAACCCCCTGCTCATGGCCGGGGTGTCAGCCATTGCTTGTGAGGTTGGACTTCTCGGAAGGAAGGCAATCACATTCAATCGCGGTCTGCTTCTTTGGGGCTTGCCGTAGTGGTAGTTTAGTGTGGTGCGCTGGAAGGTACGTGTAGTGCTTGTCCGCCTCGCCAGCTTGGCCAGCGCTGGGCGGTCGCACCGTGTCAATGGGGACGACCAAGAAGGCCGACCTGAGGCCGACCCAGCAAAACGGTAGGCAAAGAACGGATGGCGAGGACAGTCTGTGCACAGGCGCACACGGTGGCATCGCGCGGGGCTCGAACTCGAACACTGCTTCTCTTTCCAGGGACGGGACGGACGAGCAGCTGGAGACGGCTCCTCTGCTGGGGGCTCCTCTTGGACTCCTGGTTCATTCGACGGCCGACCGACTCGTTACTCGTTGCTTGCTGGCAATCATTGACCCATTGACCCAATGCCTATTGACTCGGTCGACTGTGTCCCCTTGGCTTCGGCGGTCGCGGGCCCACCATCGCCGTCCAAAAAAACGAGCCCTACGTGGGCCACAGAGGCGGTGGTCGTCAGGGCACAAGCCGTTCTTTCCTGCGAGCCGTGGTCGTGGGCAGAGAAAGTGAGCGACCAGGGACGTGCACGGTTCTGGTTTCGTAGTCCCAGCGGTCGAACTAGCAAGCAGGTACGCGGTACCTGGTGCTAGCGTAGTCTCCACGCTCGGTTCCGCTCGATGGGGTGCCCGTCTGAAAAGTGGACTCCCGTCTTGGGTGCATTGAGAATTGAAGGGTGAACTGGAAGGTGAAAGCAATGGCGGGTGGACAGGGCACTAGCCAGGGCACCAGACCTACCAGCACCAACGCGGACGACAAGGTACCGGGTACAGTACGATACAGTGCCGGGGGCTGCAGCCCACTCGTTGCAGCGGATCGTAGCTGGCGAATCCCACAGTCTGGCGTGCGTACCAAAGAAGGTTGGCTTCCATACTTTGACCGGAAAGGTCGCTCATCGCTCGGTCGCCAGCCGGAAAGATTGAAATACCTTTCTCGCCCGCTCCCTCGACTCGCACCTCCTCTTCTTTTCCTTACGCTCGAAGGCTTTTTTAATCCCTCCCTTCGTCGTGAATCTCCCCAACTCCTAATATTTTTTCTTTCTCGACCCATATCCCTCGGTCTTCTACTCGCCTCGTGTGGACGGTTTCACCATCTTCCAACACCTACGCCACATACCTCACCACCTATTAGGTCATCAAAACAATACCCTACCGCCGCGTTCCCGAAAAACCCTACTAGGTCCGTTCACCTTTTGCAGTCTGCTCGAAATCTACATATACCGCAACGTCTTCCTCCCACCACCACACCAATCTTGTTCAATCCACTATCAGCACCACCCCACCTGCGAACGCGAGCTGCTCTGCCCTGTGGACCTCTTCCTAGGATATCCAAGCTTTGCCTACCACACACTCCACTTCCTACTTATACCACCACCACTCCTTCAACTTCTTCCTCCCACCTACTTGACAGACTCTGCTCATCTGTCTCGAGACGTAATCCTGACATCGCTTTCCTTTCTACAGTACCTTAATATACGCCTAGCAGAGCTTTGATCTGCCACAATATCGCCAATGGCGGACCACTCGGCCAGCGGCGCTCCTGCGCTGTCGACCAACATCGAAAGCGGAAAGTTCGACGAGAAGGCGGCGGAGCACCCCGCTCCTTACCAGCCCAAGCCCAAGGTTGAAGATGATGATGAGGATGAGGACATCGATGCCCTCATCGAGGATCTCGAGTCCCACGATGGACACGATGCTGTAAGTTGACCACTGCACGCTCAATTGGCAACGCACAGCATGCTAACCCACGTGCACAGGAGGAGGAAGAAGAGGAGGCCACTCCCGGTGGCGGCCGCGTCGTCCCCGAGGACATGCTCCAGACTGACACTCGTGTCGGTCTCACATCCGAGGAGGTTGTCCAGCGCCGTCGCAAGTACGGTCTCAACCAGATGAAGGAGGAGAAGGAGAACCACATTCTCAAGTTCCTCGGTTTCTTCGTCGGTCCCATTCAGTTCGTCATGGAGGCTGCTGCCGTCCTTGCTGCCGGTCTTGAGGATTGGGTTGATTTCGGTGTCATCTGCGGTCTGTTGCTCCTCAACGCCGTTGTCGGTTTCGTTCAGGAATTCCAGGCTGGTTCTATTGTCGACGAGTTGAAAAAGTAAGTCGCCAACAACGAGTTGCCACCCTCCTCAAACAATCCGCTAACCCACTTCCCCTTCCAGGACTCTTGCTCTCAAGGCTGTCGTTCTCCGTGATGGTACTCTCAAGGAGATTGAGGCTCCCGAGGTCGTTCCCGGTGATATCCTCCAGGTTGAGGAGGGTACCATTATCCCCGCTGATGGTCGCATCGTCACCGATGACGCCTTCCTCCAGGTTGATCAGTCTGCTCTTACCGGCGAATCTCTTGCTGTCGACAAGCACAAGGGTGATCAGGTTTTCGCTTCCTCCGCTGTCAAGCGTGGTGAGGCTTTCGTCGTCATCACTGCCACCGGTGACAACACCTTCGTCGGTCGCGCCGCTGCCCTCGTCAACGCTGCTTCCGGCGGCTCTGGTCACTTCACTGAGGTCTTGAACGGTATCGGTACCATTCTCCTCATCCTCGTCGTTTTCACTCTCCTCGTCGTCTGGGTTGCCTCTTTCTACCGCTCCAACCCCATCGTCCAGATCCTCGAGTTCACCCTTGCCATCACCATCATCGGTGTCCCCGTCGGTCTCCCCGCTGTCGTCACCACCACCATGGCTGTCGGTGCCGCCTACCTCGCCAAGAAGAAGGCCATCGTCCAGAAGCTTTCCGCTATTGAGTCCCTTGCTGGTGTCGAGATTCTCTGCTCTGACAAGACTGGTACCCTCACCAAGAACAAGCTCTCTCTCTCTGAGCCCTACACCGTCGCGGGTGTCGACCCCGAGGACCTCATGCTTACTGCCTGCTTGGCCGCTTCCCGCAAGAAGAAGGGTATTGATGCCATCGACAAGGCTTTCCTCAAGTCCCTCAAGTTCTACCCTCGCGCCAAGTCCGTTCTCTCCAAGTACAAGGTTCTCCAGTTCCACCCCTTCGATCCTGTCTCCAAGAAGGTCGTCGCCGTTGTCGAGTCTCCCCAGGGTGAGCGCATCACTTGCGTCAAGGGTGCCCCTCTTTTCGTTCTGAAGACTGTCGAGGAGGACCACCCCATTCCTGAGGAGGTTGACCAGGCCTACAAGAACAAGGTTGCTGAGTTTGCTACCCGTGGTTTCCGCTCTCTTGGTGTTGCCCGCAAGCGTGGTGAGGGTTCTTGGGAGATTCTCGGTATCATGCCCTGCATGGATCCCCCCCGTCACGATACCTACAAGACTGTCTGCGAGGCCAAGACTCTCGGTCTGTCCATCAAGATGCTTACTGGTGATGCCGTCGGTATTGCTCGCGAGACTTCTCGCCAGCTCGGTCTCGGTACCAACATCTACAACGCTGAGCGCCTCGGTCTCGGTGGTGGCGGTGACATGCCCGGCTCTGAGGTCTACGATTTCGTTGAGGCTGCCGATGGTTTCGCCGAGGTCTTCCCCCAGCACAAGTACAACGTCGTCGAGATTCTCCAGCAGCGCGGTTACCTTGTTGCCATGACTGGTGACGGTGTCAACGATGCTCCCTCGCTCAAGAAGGCTGATACTGGTATTGCTGTCGAGGGTTCCTCCGATGCTGCCCGCTCCGCTGCCGATATCGTCTTCCTTGCCCCTGGTCTCGGTGCCATCATTGATGCCCTCAAGACTTCTCGCCAGATTTTCCACCGCATGTACGCCTACGTTGTCTACCGTATCGCCCTGTCCATCCACTTGGAGATCTTCCTCGGTCTCTGGATCGCCATTCTCAACCGTTCCCTCAACATTGAGCTTGTTGTCTTCATCGCCATTTTCGCCGATGTTGCCACCCTTGCCATTGCCTACGACAACGCCCCCTACTCGCAGACCCCCGTCAAGTGGAACCTTCCCAAGCTCTGGGGTATGTCCGTCCTCCTCGGTGTCGTCCTTGCCGTCGGTACCTGGATCACTGTCACCACCATGTACGCTCAGGGTGAGAACGGCGGTATCGTCCAGAACTTCGGTAACATGGATGAGGTCGTCTTCCTCCAGGTCTCTCTCACTGAGAACTGGCTCATCTTCATCACTCGTGCCAACGGTCCCTTCTGGTCCTCGATCCCCTCGTGGCAGCTCAGCGGTGCTATCTTCATCGTTGATATTATTGCCACTTGCTTCACCATCTGGGGCTGGTTCGAGCACTCCGACACCTCCATTGTTGCCGTCGTCCGTATTTGGATCTTCTCCTTCGGTGTCTTCTGCATCATGGGCGGTGTCTACTACATCCTCCAGGACAGCGTTGGCTTCGATAACCTTATGCACGGCAAGTCCCCTAAGGGCAACCAGAAGCAGCGCTCGCTTGAGGACTTTGGTAAGTTACAATCACTTTATATCTAGCATTGATCCATTGGACACCGGCTAACATTACTTCCTTCGCAGTTGTCTCTCTCCAGCGTGTCTCTACTCAGCATGAGAAGTCGCAATAAGCGATATAATGATTTTCCGGGTGCAATGTTCATGAAGGTCGCCTGGTTGAAATGACGGGATGATAACTCCATATACCCCCCCCTTTGGTATACCCCTTGGTGGCAACTCAGCCATTGAAGATTTTAGATTAGGGCTGGGAGTTTGCCGCCAGGCTTTTCTTTCTGGAATTTGTATCCACAACTTCTTTTTGGGGTATACGTACCCATTACATTTCTTAGATACTAATACTAAATCCGTAAAATCTAATAACCTAATAAGTTCCTGTGAGGTCTGCCATGTTGAGCGTGTGAAGTAGTGGACACTTGAGATGGCTTTTTGGAGACTCAAAAACTTTGGAGATTTGGAGCCCTACAGCTCCTCATGTTCGGGTGGTTTCCCAGGAAGTTGGGCGGCGTTGTAGGTACCTCTAAGGACGCGAAATGCAGATACCCGTGACCTGGCAAAGTGGGCCTGACTGACTCTCCAAAAAGTCTGAACACCACGCTAACATGGAGCTGGCCACAACGCAATGACACAACTATTTCTCTTCCTTCAACTTCTGACTGACATCTGGCGCCACTCCCGACTCGGTCAACCTTCAAGTGTCAAAACTCCATACCAAAACACACAAGACGCTCCTGCGTAAGTGTTCAACTATGAAACACGCTCAGACGCAGTCTCAACATCCCAAAGGCAAATTTCAACAGTCGCTGACTAGGTTCATAGATACTTACTGTTTCTTGTATCTCTACTTTTGACTTACAGTGCATCAACACGCGTTGCCTATCGCGGGAGAAACTACGCGCTGCCTCCAATTTGCATCCATGCAGACGACCTCTCAAACTTACTCTTGGCTTGCCGGCACGAATTGGATCGGTCGTGACGACTCGGCAGCACAGAGGATCGTCACTTCCCCTTGTTTCACACGGCGGCGGCGGACTGATTGTATCAGAAGGGAAGAGCTATCGTGCATTGTCTGCATTGTACGAGCAAAAGAGGCAGGCGAAAGAGGCCTTTCGGGACAGCAGAGGGCCAAGACTTGCACCTCTTTGCACAAACGCTTGGCTAAGCCAGGCTGCAAGATTGAACCGGGAACAACATCGCTCCTGCCAAGCGAGCAAACTCAGCAGTGGTCTTTGAAGCAAACCTGAAGCTCCTAAGGCAGCTTTGTTGGGCTTTAGACCTCGCGGCTGCAGGCTCTGTTATTTGGGTTTCGTGAAGAATCAACCTCGCTGCCTTTAAAACTCTGGCACGGTTATTTTTGTGTCGTGGGTTTGAGGACGGGGAAAAGAGTTGGATGAAAGAGTGCTCGTGAAGGCTTTAACAGAACGGGCCAGGCATAAACGAAAGGGCCAGTGGGGAACGACGTCCAGAAAGAACGTGAGGCTATTCTCGTCGTGGCTTGTGGCAGTGGTTGTCACACGTGATACTTGCAAGGACTTTTTGTCCTCTTCCGTGGGAGCACATTATTGCTATCTTGCCAAATCGGCAGCAGCAACAGCAAGATTTCAAAGATGCCGGTAGAGCTCCCGGGGTTCTATTTTGGTACGTATGGTGAACACTACTCATCACACATGGTTTCTCTGCGACGTGAAATCCAGCCTGAGATCAAGGGCAATTACTACGTAACCTGGGATCGGGCTACCTCCCTCTCCGTATAGACTCGTCCAGCTCACTAACACTCTTCCAGACCCCGAAAAGGGCAAGTACTTCAAGATCGAAGACAGCAAAACGGCGCCAACGACTCGCTATACAAACAACGATGTAAAGCGGCGTCGTCTACTCGAAGAGAAGAAGCGTGTAGAAGACGAAAAGGCAAAGAAGCTGCTTGCGTTCCCTCAAAAACTAAAGCGATCAAAGATCCTGGAAGACCCTCTCTTGGGAGGATTTCTGGAAAGAGAGACAGCCCGGTATATACCGGTGGTTCACAATGGCCGAGATGACAATACGGTGATCAAATCTTGGGCCAGAGGGTTGAGTGACAAGGGCAAGGTCGACCTCTGGCCAGACCTGATTCAAAACGGAATCATGATTGGAACCATTTCTCACTTGTGGGTTGGAGGTTCGGACTCGAGGACAGGTCTTGGTGTTACTTATGCTGGTGGGTGCTTTTTTCCTAGAGGTTGGTTTGAACCGGTATACTGATGGTCAGAGCAGCGGTTGACGACGACTCCTTGACGAGCTCGTACATCCCGAGGGATGGGGCTGATGAGTAAGTTGTTTTACCTACGTTGACACTTGTTCAGTGCTGACCTTGGCTCGACATCAGAATCAACTTCGCCTACGCGAACGTCAGATACAGACGAACTGATTTCATGCCAATGCCGGAAACAATCACCATCCCTCAGCTCTCGTCGCTCAGATTTCATGAGCCATCCGGCAGGATGTTTCTCACATCCAGGATGCCGACGCGCACTCCCTCTATTGCTTGGTTCTCTCCAAGCCAATCTGAGCCTCCCATAGAAGAGGAAGAGCGGCCGACATGGCAGTTGGGCAACTGTAAGCCTCGCCATATCATCCCAATACACCAGCCATGGTGGAACCCAGCAGTCGACTAACACTCTCCTCAGCCCCGAACCTCATCAAAATCTCCGCGCCCACTCCCAAAGGCACCAAATACGGCGTCATCAACACCTCCTGCCCGGCCCCCTCTTATTCTCGCGTGACCTGCATCGCCGGCGGCGACGTCGGTCTCCTCCAACTCACCAACGACTCCCGCCTAAGCTGGCTAACTAAGCCTGGTCCGCCGCCATCCTCCAAACACAACCTCGACGCCCCACCACCCATGGCCAAGCACGGCGAAGTCCTGAGCCTCGGTTTCTTGACCGTCAACCCCGCCGAAGTGATACTTGTCGGCGGCCGAACCGGCCGCGTCTGCGTGCTGGATATGCGCCTCCCCGAAGAGGAATGGGGTTGGATCAAGCACCCTTCCAGCGCGGCGCACGTCCGCTCTGTCGGGCCTCACGGGGTGCTGGTGGCGGGTCCGATGAGCGCCATGCGTCTTTATGACATCCGGTGGTGTAAGACCGAAAAGGGCAGCACCATCTCTGACGATTTCGACGGGACCAGTACGATGGATACAGCCATGGATTGGCAACCCTCATGCTCCGGCTCCGGCTCCGAGCCTGGTAGCAGCAGAAACAGAAACAAGCCCTATCACAACCAAAAAGCACCACAACACCAACCCCGAGCCAGACACAAGCCCAGAAAACCCACCCCCTTCAACCCGCTAACCATGTCCACACCCACCGCCCCCATCCTCACTTTCCCTACCTATCGCAACGCCGAAAACATCCACATCGGCTTCGACGTGCTCTCTGCCCCCAACTACACGGCTTACAACCTAGCAGCCGCCGCGCACGACGACGGGACGGTAGGCTTATACTCTTTGCTTGACGGCTCACGCGTGTCGAGCAGTACTATCGATAGGATTGGTTTTTCCGGTGGAGGGGGAGGAGATGATGATGACGACGATGCAGATGTGGGGCCGTATGATGCTTTCAGCAGGGGCAACGTGATCAAGAGTTTAATGTTCCGGACGTTACCGGGTGATAGGCATCCGAGCTTGTTTGTGGGCGAGGGGCCGAGGATCAAGAAGTACTCGTTTGGGGTGGAGACTAGTAAGGGAAGGAAGAACAAGAATAGGACAGCGAGAGTGGAGGAGGGGTATGGCTGTGAAGAGGAGTTTTGAGGACGCATTGCGAAGTGAGACTTGGTAAGGAAGTTTATCTGCGATCGATGCATTACGATGCCTTGTTACGGGTGTCGCAAAAGAAAAGTAATTGTTCTTAGACCATGGACACGGATAGAGTCGGTATAGAATCAGCATAGTGGTGTTGTCAGTTGTTATCGTGCGAGGAGGATACGTCACCCGGCGTACATCCCCTAGGCATCGCAGAGAACGCTGCGTAATTAAAGCCAGTCATCCTCATTAGTCAATCTAACGCGGGGCTCAACAACGCCCATATAGCCCTGCCATTCCCTTCAAATATCTACATTCCCCTCCGTGAACTTGTGATTCCTTCCTTTCCCATCATTAGGGACTCGCATGTGTGAGCGACTCATTGTTCCCATAATATCGTATACACCCCGTCCATTAAATGTGCTTCTTGCTGTAACCATATCCGCCATTAATATGTCCCGAAACCCTCTGAGCAGCAATGACCGAGCCGTTTACCTTGCTATTAACATGTGAGGCCAGTCGGCGGCTTGCTGCACCTTGCGCGCTGAACTTGTCGAACACGCTGATGAAGAGAACCTGGATGAACCAGATCCAGATTCTCAAGAGCCAGTCAAGGAATCCCAGCTCCGGCTTCATGCCACGGCTGTACGTTGAATCCTTGTACTCGAACGGAATCCGTCCGCCCAAGTGTTCCATGGCAACCCGAATGCCACTGCTAAATCCATCTTCATGAAACCCGTATTTGGTCCAGGCGCCTGCGTAACTGATACCTCGGGTGTTCTGGATGTAGTCGAGCCGGTCTTGAGCTTTGATTGCGGCCGGGGTGTAGAGCGGGTGCGCATATATGTAGGTTCCTTGAACCGTCGAAGGGTCCGGTTGATGGAGAGGGTTCAAGGTCACCAAAACATCGCCGTACTGCTCCCGGGGAATATGTTGCAGGATGTTCATGTTGTAAGTCAAAGATACCTGGTCGATATTCCTGCCAGTAACGGGAGACGATTTGGTCAGGTAATTCCAACTAGTCCAAGCCCTCGGGGACTGCGGCATGAGCGAGGTATCAGAGTGCAACACCGCAACGTTATCCGAAGTCCTGAAGTTGCGCAGGATATCTCGCTCCTCGTCGGTAGCTGAGTCCCGGATGATAGAGTAAGCTTGGTCGCCATGGGTGGCAAGGATCACATGGTCAAAGACCTCAGAGCGACCGCCCTTAATGTGCAAACGAACACGACCGTCAGGTTCGTTAGTGACCCTGGTGATTTCAGACTTGAGGTGAAGATGATTCGGTGGGAAACCATCCATGACCGTGTCGATGTAGCCCTTGGAGCCCGTGGCTATCGTAAGCCAGTCTGGGCGGGCGGTAACTGTAGACAGAAGATGATGGTTCCATCTGCGAGGGGGTCAGCACAGTTGAACACAATGACACAAGGTATAGTGAGGATCATACGCACAGAAATCTGACCAGAGTACCGGCAGGGAATTCGAGAGAGCACTTGTCAGGGCTGGTACTCCACACAGCTGCGGTCATGGGAATTAGGTAGTCGTCTCGGAAGGCATCTGAGTAACCTTCGCGGTCCAGATATTCACCAATTGTCTCCTCAGGGTGAGTGGCGGCATGCTGGCTCTTTGCTTTGGTAGTGTCCTCAAGGTCCACTCGCAGCACATCGAGGGCATACTGGTTGAAGCGGATGATATCGAATATGATCCTCCACATTCGTGGGGAGAAAATATTTCCCCGCTGAGAAAACAGAGAGTTTAGTGAGGATCTAGCCCACTCAAATTTTCCGTAGTCTCTAGAGACCGAAAAGGTCATCTCCGTCTTGACAGGCTCAATGCCGATGTGGCTGAGAAAGTTGAGGAAGTTGGCTATAGGGTGACGTTAGTGTATGCAACCAACCATACAAGCACCTGCTGTGGACTACTGCAAGGTACCGATGCGTGGGTGGGACTGGGGGAGAAGACGTACGGTATGTGGCTTTGTTCATGACAATGAAGCCAGTATCAACCTTTGTAGTTTGCTTTCTCTTGACAAAGTCCACCGTGTTGGTATGTCCCCCGAGCCGGTCGGAAGCCTCAAAGAGGTGGACATCGTGAGGGCTTCGGTTCAACGCCCATAGAGCACCAATTCCCGCAACACCACTGCCGACAATGGCAACCTTCTTCCTGGGGTAACGGTTAGCTTCGACTGTCGTCGCCATGGGCAGATACGATCCGTGAGAAGCTGTATGGTGTAAGGAGGGAAGAGCGGTGATAGCGGCCCCGCTGGACTTGACGATGTCGAACGGCAATGCTTCTCGAAGCAACGTGGCCCGGACTGCATGTTGATGAGCAATGGGGCAGCCAGCCAGCCATATAAAGGTGATGCATGGCTGTATGATGAGATGGCGGCCCTACGACAGCCGATGGAGATCGAAGCTCGTGTCGTTCCAATGACAGCAGGGCTGGCTGGATGGCTGGCTGGATGGCTGATGCTGGTCAATGCAGCCGAAACAGGTCAGCCTGTTGGGACCACTTGGTCGCCGTGCCCATTGGGCCTGGAGCCCCTTGAGCCGTGGCATGAAGTAGAACAGAGGATCATGACTCTCCTTCTTGCTTGGGCAGCAGAGGTGCTACACAATGCATCGCTGTCGTACGTAGCGGGCTTGTCCGGGTCCGATAACGATTGGCTGCCACCGCCAGAAAGTTGGTGGACTGGCCAGCAGGAAGAACAAGATAAGTGATCCGGAAATCCATCCTGCACTTGCAGTGGCTGACAAGACAAGAGTGCGGTACAGCATGATGAGTGTGCGGGAATGGACGAGTTGATAAGAGAATAGCACTTACACAGGCTCGTCCGCCAGCGCCTCTTGTCCACCCATCTTCTCCATTGATCACTTACTCGCGTAGCCAAATGGCGATCTTAGAGGCGTGGGGAATTGAGAAAGGGCATTTGATACCCGACTGAAAACCAGCTTAAAGCGTGCGCAGAGAACAATAACGAGGGTTTCCACTTGGCCCGGTCGATATCTCCAGGCAGCGTCGAAGGTTTCGTTTGTTGTCCCGTTCAGACGTGGATTGAAGGTGAAGGGCGAGAAGGTGCGATGGCAAAGCGCTTGCTTCACGGCACTTTGAAGTGTGGGTTGAGGAGGAAGTCTGGTCGTCGCTGCTGAAATTGAAGGCATCTCCTACGATTCTGGCAGTGAAGGTGCACTCGCGTCTGCCTGTGCCCAGAAACCTTCAAATTGGAAGGAGCGGCCATCGGTTGAGCTGAACCTTGAGGCCGGACCTTCCACCGCCATCTGGTGGTACCAGGCAAGGCAGGAAGTTCGGATGGAACTTGCATCAGTAAATCGATGGCTTCACGGTCCTCGGGCAGGTTTGAGGCGGCGCCGCTGGTGAGGTTGGGAATGCCGTGGGGATGGACGGGAAGCGAAGAGATGTTCCTCGTCATCGGCCATACCAAGCACACGGTATCACCTGCCAGGGGCTGCCCCTGAAACGACGGAACGTCGCAAGACTATCGGTCGCCGCTTACTTTCCCCTTTTTCTTGAGAAAGCTTTGTTGTTCATGACTGGCTGTCGAGCATGCCACGAGAGAAACCCCACGTAGAATGCAACACGACTAGCTGACCGAAGGTTCGAACTTCGATGATCGGCTCAGTTAGACGGTTGGTATTGTGCAGACAGTATGGAGAGATTGATCGGTGAAAAAAAAAAAAAAAAAAAAAAAAAAAGAACAAGCTCAAAATCCGGAATGTGTGATTTCGGACCATGATTTGATAGGGAAATGGACGAGGGACGAAATGACAATGCAGAACCATCAACGCGACAGCTGGTGGGCAAAGAACAATTGCGTAGCATGCTTGGTTACCCTTGCTTATAGGAAAATAAAATAAAATAGTTATTAACAAGTCACTTTGGCGGAGTGGTTAACGCGCTGCCCTGCTATTCGTAAGAAAGCAAGTTTAGGCAGTTCCCTCGGGAGCGTAGGTTCGAATCCTACAGGTGACGTTTACTTTTGACTTTTTTTTTTTCGCATTTTCCTGGTCTTGATAGACATCATTTGTTCCATGGCTTCTTCCATTTTGATTTTTGTGATGATCTGTTTATTTTTACCTTTTTTTTTTGTGGGCGCCGAGTGTTTGGCCAATTCACTAGAAGTTTCAAGTGTTGATATTCAACTCGATATCCTGCATACATAGATAGACCACTGACGTTCGTTCTCCTTCAAGATCCTCAATCACTCGTAAAACTTAAATTTGCCATCATTATGTTTTGAGAAACAACAATAAGGCGAACCAACCAAATTGGGGATAATTGATTGATTGGAAGGTTGATGAAGACGGAAGAGGGGGGTTGTCCCGCTGGAAATGTCTTGAGCACAAGAAAAATGGTAGGGTGGGTTGCGCCTGTCACTGTTTCCAACATATGTATCACGAGTTCATGACGTTCAGAGCATGAAACCAACGGTACCATACCAACCCACAAGACAGACCTCTTCTCTGATTGTCGAGCGGAGGCCTTTTCCTTCGACTGTTCTGTTATTTCAACTAACTACCGGCATCTGATTTCCAAAGCTTTACTGTGATGGATAGGACAACCGAAAAACAGCAAGTCCGTGTCGTAGCATGGAGAGTACCAAAATCAATGACAACCTTCCTCAAAAGCAACACGCGGTCACACAACCAACAGGTCAACATCCTTTCATACTTGAACTCAATCTCCCTCGACATCAATCGGACACGGCACCGTTCATGGCACAACGGATCGTTCCGGACCGGACCGGTAGGAGACATAACTAGCCAAAGTGAGCTGAACCGGTCACGGTCGGACAACAGAGCCCGAACGCCGCCCCGGTCAAAGACGCACGAGCACGGGCACTGAGAAGCCGGGGGCACATGACGGACCGTGGACGTGCCCGACAACATGACAGGAACCGACGGAAACATCGAATGAACCTCACGGTCATCGTGTAGTTCATGTTGTGCACTAGTTATGCCCATGCCAGCGACTGAACGCGAGACACACAACCTCAATCACAGCACCATCATAGAAGCAAAACTCAAAATCATAGCCTATCTATAAGCAAGCAAGCATTGGATGTCAAAATGTCGAAGCCAAACGGGATCGCGTGTTCATCACGGAGCCACAAGGGCAACGCATTCACAGCAATTCTTGAGACTCTCAGTTTTAATCTCCCCGGTTGATACAACCCAACGACTGTCTGAAACAGTAAAATTCGTCATTGGGCCTATATTCTGCGTCCCCGGGTGCAACTTTCTGAAGAGAGAAAAGAGGAAAAAGACGATCAAAATTGAGGGTGGGGAGCGGAGGCTTTAAATACTCGGGACGTTTCCAGTTCGTGGCCGTGCACGGGGCTAGGGTTCTCCACTTGGAATTTCAAGCCAAGCAACAACCGGCAACTCAAATGGGAAGCGGCAATGCTGCCCCCTGAGGCTCAGGGTTAGCGGTTATCGTAGCAGTCCCCTCTGGACAGGATGAACTGTTCTGATGACACTTCCATCAACATCACAGTATACATTCGAGAAGAATGATAACATACTTTGAAGAGATCGTTCCATCTATGTAGTTACTTTTCAGGTCGAACTCCGTTACCAAATTAGACAAACAAAAACAGACAATGATATCTCAAACTCGGAAATCCCGGGGCAGTGTCCTCGCAAGGCTATCTGATCTGACAAGATGATAAAACCGACAAACACTCAAACTTAGTTCCTCCCTCTTCCGCCCTTGCTGACACCTCCACGCATAGGTCCACCTGTCCTCCTACCCTCACCCAAATTCCTCCTGCCTTGATCGTTGCCGCCGCGACCACCGCCGCGAGGACCACCACGGCCAGGGCCACCTCTCCTGTCGCCGCCACCACCAGCCCGGCCACCACCGAAGCCACCTCTCCTGTCACCACCACCACCGCGTCCACCGCCGAAGCCACCTCTCCTGTCACCACCACCACCGCGTCCACCACCGAAGCCGCGGCCACCGCCACGACCACCGCCACGGCCACCGCGGCCCATGTTTTGCCTGATCTCCTTGGCTGTGTTATCATCGATGTCCATACCATCATCCTCGTCATCGCTATCGTCATTTTTCTTGCCCTTGCTAGAGAACTTGAGCTTGCCGCGGAGACCTCTCGTAGGCGCATCCTTGCCCTTGAGCGCGGCCACATAGGCACCAACACCATCCTCGTCGTCGTTGCCGCGTCTGGGCACGTCGACCTCCATCACATCGCCGTCCTCGCCAAATACGAGCTTCCCGTCCATGTCCGTCTTTGCCTTGGACTTGGTGATGTGCCTCTTGAGCTTGGTTGGCTTGGTGGACGAGATGTTGGCGAGGGCGTTGCGGTCGAGCAGATCCAGAGGCTCGTTTTCGTCCTCTAGAATGTACGTGTTGCCGCCCTTCTGCTGTGACTGTCCCTTCTTGCTGCGCTTGCCCGTCATCTCGGCGTCCGAGTCGTCGGACTGCTCCGACTCGTTGTCGTCGTCGCTGCTGTAAAGGGCGTGGTCGTACTCGCTCTCGAACCGGCTGGCCTTCCTGCCACCGGCCTCGTCGTCCGAACCCTCACCACCCTCCTTGCCGGCCTCCTTTCTCCGCTTCGCGCGCTCCTTGGTCTTGCGGATGTTGACAATCAACTTCCGGTCGTCCTCGGGGCAGTACTTGCTGACGGCCTCAAAGCCAAAGCGACGGATCATGCGCTCGACAATGTGCTTGACCTTGGAGCGGAAGTGACCCTTGTGCTCGTGACTCCAAACCATGACGTTGGGAATGAGTGTGGGGAGGCGGGGCGTCATCATGTCGGTAGGCAAGCTGATGATGCAGACCTTGACGAAACCAAGAACGCTCTTCACGATCTCGCGGTTGTTGGAGGTAAGGAAGAGGTCCATGGTCTGAACAAGATCGGACAAGGTCTCCTTGCTGACGGTCTCGCGGAACTCGTAAAGGATGCGGGTAATGGCAGTGATAGAGGCCGAAATCATGTGAGGGGTGCTGCCAGCCAAACCGGCACTGACCATGGTGAAGAACTCCTCAATAGAGGCGGTAGCCGCAGGAGCATCCGCGGGCATGTGAGGGACCTTGCTGTTATCGATCAAGGAGCCCTGAGCAAGAACCATCTTCTGACCAAGGAGGACCAAGAGGTCGAAGGCGGTAGTGCGAGCCTTCTCGTTGTGCTCCTTGCAGCCAATGACGACCTCCGAAAGAATAGAGGGGATGAAGTGCAGGGAGTCGTTGGGGATGAAGTGAATCAGAGCAGCAATGGCAGCAAGACGCTCTCTGCGGGCGGGTGCCGACACCTGCTCGGAACTAGAGAGGAAGAGAGTCTGGAGCTCACCATGTCTCTCCTCGAGGGCAGCCTTGCCAATGGGCGAGTCAGCCAAGCGAGGAATGAGCTTGTAAGCCTTCTTCTGCAGTTGAGGATCATCATCCTTGAAGATGACCACCGAAGCAATCTTGAAAAGAGCCTCAAAGCTGTCACGGGGGAGGTAGATGGACATGGTAACGACCAGATCCATAAGAGTGTGGGCAGCAGAAGGCATATGATCGGCCTTCTGCTGTTGCTGGGGCTTCTTCTCAATAACCTCTTGAAGAGCCTCGGCAAGCTTCTCGCACACCATGTTGAAAGTCTCGGTAAGGCGGGCAGGAGGAATGATGCTAAGGTAGGCGTTGATAGTCTGGAGGACAGGGCCGCGCTTCTGGGGAAGCGTGGTGCTGTAGACGTTGAAGAGAACGGCGAGGAAGTCGGCCGCAAAGGTGGTTCCGAGGTACTCGAGGTTCTTCTGTGCCTGCTCCTTGCTGACCCTGCCGAGGAGGATAAGGTCATCGACCTCATCAGAAGTGGCGATGGCCTGGTTGGACTCAACAACGGTCCTGAGAGCGCGGCAGATATCCAAGCGGAGGTCGACCTGCTCATACAAAAGGTTGGTCAACATCTCAGCGAAGCCAGTATCGAAGGCCTCAGTGAGATCAAGGGGAAGGTCGCAGTAGCCGGGAAGAATCGACCAAATCTGCTGAACAACAGTCTCGAAGATCTTGATGTGAATGTTCTTCTCGCCCTGGTGCTCAATCACACGCTGGAACATGATAGCACTGAGGGGAACCAATTCGCTCTTGAAGTGCGCAAGGTTGGTGTTGGAGGTGTAGTCGCGGAGAAGAGGAAGCATCCAGGCTCTGCCAGGCTGACCCTTGACGGGCTTCGCGAGGTTCAGGGGAAGCATGTTTAGGACCGCCTCAGGACCCATTGCACGAATCGCCTTGCCAAGGACCTCGTCGGCTTCCTGCTTTCCAGCGAAAGAATCGTTGCCGCGCATTTCGCCGATGCTCTTGACGACGGACAGGAGGTAAGGGTTAGCCTGCCACCGAAAGGCATCGAACATGGCACCGAGGACGTTAAAAGTCTCCATCCAGGCAGCCTGGTACTGAACAGTGAGAAGGCCCTCGACGACCTTGACTAGCTGCTGAATAACCTTCTCGTCGAAAATCGAAGGCTCAAGGATTGCCTCCTTGGGAACACAGTTAGCCAAGAAGGAAACCAAGCACTCGGAAGCCGAAACGCGTATGTTCTTGTGCTGAGACTCGAGGTATCCGGAGACCAGAGTGAAAGGATCGACCAACTCCTGGAAGGTCTCGGCAGGCGAAATCTGACCGGCAACATCGTAGGCTCTGGACAGAATGGCGATCCAAGGAGGGAGAAGTTGGGTGTCGTTGGGCGCGGGGCGAAGCTCCCTGATAATCTCGAGCAAACGGGGGAGCTTGGCGGAGGCAACCTCGTCGGCGGCCATGCCCTCGAACATCATCTCGAAGATCTCAAAGACAGCCATGCTCATGTGCTCGTTGCCGGTCTTCGCAATGTTGAGAAGAAGCTCGCAAAGAGCCTCAATGCTCTTGCTGGGCCAGCCACCGCTTCCAGAGGCGACAGTCTTGACGAGTTGCAATGCGTGAATGAGCTCGGGATCGTAGGTAGAGTCGGTAGTCTTCTTCTCCTTCCTCTGGGCGGCGGCCTTCTCGGCGACAAGACGGAGGCTCTGCATGGCGGTCTCGGCGCACATGGGGGCGGCGGGATGGTCGAGAGAAGGGCTCGGGGGAGGGTTCTTCAAGATGTTCCTAAGCGCTTCCTGGGCTCTCTTGCGGACCTTGGGACGGGGGTCGAGAGCAAGGGCAAGGAGACCGGCGACAGCCCGGCGGGGGCCAATCTGGGCGGTACCGAGCTCCCATTGTGTCGCATCTTGAGCAAGGAGCAAGCTCTCGAGGGAGCCGATCGAGGCCCTCATAAGGGGAGCGTCGGCATCGGGAAGCGATAGTACTGGCGCTAGGATGGTGATGATCTGGGTGAACTTGGCCTGGAGGATAGGCTTCGGGGCGAAGGGAGTGACGATATCGAGGAGGTAGACGACGGGGGTCGCAAGGTTCTCGTTGTTGAGTAGACTGAGAAGAGCAGCGAAATAGGCGGTAGGAGTCGCGGGTGTGTTGCGCTCCTTGAAGGTGGCCTCGATAGCCTCTAGGACACTGGCAGTCTGTGACCAAAGTCAGGGTCCATGTCCACGATGGGGAGAAAGTTATGCGGACAGGCCACTGCAATAGCAGGCTGGAAAGAAAAGAGTAGGGATACAGAAGACAGAAAATAGCAAGATAAATTGTGCATCATGAGTCTGACTTACCTGTTTCTGGCTCTGGAGATTCGGAGACCGAATCTTGTCCAGTTTCTCCTGCAAAGACGGAGAAGTGGAAGCCATCTTGAATGTGATGAATGGCGCTGGAGTGGGACAATGCAAGCCGCTTCGCAGTGCTGAGACCATGAACTTCAGAAAAGTTAGAAAAGTTGTCGCTTATCGGCGCGCACGCCCCACCCGTGTCATTGATAAGGGTCATGGCGCTAGGTACCTGTAGGTAGTCCGAAACCGACACCCATTGTAACTCCAGGGTTAGCTATGGCATTTCAGTTCATGTAAATCGCTTGGGCAGCCATCAAGGTTATGACATACCAAATTGATGTTGATTTGTATGATTAAAGCATACCAACTACAAGTACGAATAAGGTTCTATTGCTTTAAGCCTATTTCACTCCCAGACGACAGGTTCGTTTCCGTCTTCAGTAAATCACCAAACTGTCGATGACCGTGATAACGATATGATGGTTCATCCCCTTCCCAACCAGAAAACGCCGATACGAAAAAAAGAAAACCAGGAATTGATAAATGGTTGTATATCATATGTTCCTCCTCGATCCCGTTTATGAGAACTCGCTGTCCGCCTCTTCAAAGTTATTCTTGATCTGGAGAAGAACGGCCGCCTTCCAGTCATCGAGCCTGCTCATCTTATCGTACGCAGCAAGCTTGTCCTGGAACATCTCGAGGTCGTTGTTCGTGGCGGCTTCCAACAAGTCAACCAGGAGTTGGTATTCGCGCTGGCCCGTAAACGATGGATCCTTCTCGGCATACTTGGCGATGTTGCGCTGGGCGGTGACATTATCCTTGGTCGCCAAGGAGCAGAGACCGGCCTTGAGGAAGTACTCCTTGACCGAGTACCTCATCAGGTTGTTGCCGAGTGACGCCTCTGCGACCTTCTCGAACTTCTCAATCGCGCCGAAGTAATCGCCCGCAAGGGCAGAGAGATCGGCTACCTTGAGCCAGAGCTTGTTTGCAAGACTAGACACAGTCGGTTAGACAATCCATAACGAGGACTAGTCGGGCTTGCAACATAGTGCAAAAGCCGTGGGCATGGCATCACTTACGCGACAGCACCGTCATTCTCATACCACTCAGCCGCGGTTGTATAGGCCTTGATAGCCTCGGGCTTATTCTGCAGCTCGTTCTCGTAGACCTCAGCCTGGTTCTCCTTGTGCGACGCAGCTCTCCGGAAGTTGCCCGCCATGGTATACTGCTTGATGGCGACCTCGACGCAACGCACAGCGCTGTCGGGGGCGTCTTTCCTATACACCTTGAAGGCGTCCAACATGGCGTTCGCCGCATCGTTGGGCTCCTTCAACTTCTCAGTGTAGATCTTGGCAGCTTCCTCGAAACACTTGCCGGCCTCGGTGTCTGGGAAGTGGGAAAAGTGTCAGAACTTGTCGCGAGTTTCATATGGCCCGAAAGCGCACCGTTGGTATGAGGATTGCGATAACGTACTGGACTTCTGCAACCTGAAAGCGTTGGCCGCCTGAATGTACTGATCCGCCGCATTTTGGTACTTGTCTTCCTTGTTGCTGAAGAGGCCCCAACCCTTGGAGGCGCTCGCGAGGGTCTTCTCTGCCTATTGTTCCCATCCAGCGTCAGAAAGACGTCCATTGTCGCGAAAGTATCAGGAGGCGTGAGGAGGGGCAGGTTTCAAACCTCTTGTTGGAGTACGCGCGGATCGACAGCCATGGTGGGCAAGTTATCAGATGGTATATATCGATGAGCAAGTTCGTAAGTTTGGTGTCGCGTTCGCTGTATGATGCGGTTGATAGCAGTTGTCTCAATTCTTCGGAATCAGGCGCGCTCGAAGAAGCTCAGGCGTTAATCGAGATGGTGTCGTGTTTGCTTGCAGGAGGTGTTTCGTCGTTGTCTCCCGGGGTATGCGGGATGGGGATTGGGGGGTCGGGGGTTGGGGGGAATGACTTTAGCGGGCTGTGATCGCTGATGGCTCGCCATGGCTCTTTGACGCCTGAACGTGTTCCCTGCGGGCTTGTGGGGTAACCAAGTGGACCACCAACATGTGTGAGACAGGGGTTGAAGCCTTCAGACCAGAGCTCAGCTTCCAATACCTAAGGTACCTCTAGTTATGACGCCCAACATGGAGGTACCTCGCAAATGTCACTCTTTTATCTCTCTCAACCTCAGATATCGCTACTTTTTACAGAGCCTCACCTGTACTCACCCATCAAAGAGCCTCCAAGCCGCATCATACATCCGAAACTTCACATCACAAGTTCACATCTTCTTTCACCCCTACCACCGCGATCACAGATGCATTTTCTTTCCACGAAACCGAGCATGACAACAAAAACCCTCTGCCGCGCCTGCCACCGCGCGGCTCGCACAACCATAACCTCACTCTCAGCAGCCTGCTCCAACTCAACCCGCGTCCTCTCCCGGCCCCGGCCATTCACAACCGAAACCTTCCCTCAATCCACCGCCCGCGGCGGCTCAGCTAAACTCTCTCCACCACCACAAATCGACCCATCAGCCATCCTTTCAACGCCAACTTGGTCCGTCCGCTCTCTGCTTCCACCATCATCAACATCAGAGATATCACCCGAAGAAAGCGAAATAACCCCCCAAACCCTCGCCCACCTCAGTCGGCTCTCCGCCCTTCCCCCTCCTTCCGCCTCCGACCCTGCCTCCACGTCCCGCCTCCTCTCAGCCTTGCACTCCCACCTGCACTTCGTGCGCTCGATCCAATCGGTAGACACCACGGATCCTTCTTCTCATGAAGGGCAGGAGCTGGCGCCATTGAGCTCGATCCGGGATGAGTCGCCGGAGGGACTGGCGGAGATCACGATTGATCTGAAGACGCTCGAGGGGGCGCTGGCGGAGGAGGATATTGTTGGTCATTGCCGGCGGCCTCGGAGGATGAAGACGGAGGAGAAGAATAAGAACGAAGTTGAGGATTGGGATGTGTTGGGATCTGCTGAACAAAAGGTTGGGAGGTACTTTGTTGTTAGAAGTGGGAAGAAGGGGGAGTAGACGATGACCAAGGGGATGATACCAGGGTAGAGAGCTATGTCTTTTGTGGCATGACTATGAGGACCCTGATCTGCTAACCGATGTCGAGCGATGGGAAACCTGGAGGATCTGACAAAAGCCGGGAGAGGCGTCATAGCTTGCACGGGGAGCTCTCGAGCCTTTGGAGGGACCGCGCTAGGTGCCTGTCTTGACTTATACTCCGAGTCCAACTTCATCTTCCGAGGTGGATTCATGGGACACCAATCACTCAGTGAGGGCACTATGCTTCTGCGGTACAAGCGACACACTGCAATAACTGTTTTTCTGTACCATACTAAGTGTGTCCTACCCAGATGATCCACATCGATCGCCAGAGATTACTCTGGTATAGAAAGCTAACTGAACTGAAGCTAATCCTACAATTATTTAGATAACGTACGAATTTCTGTCTCATTTCCCATGAGCCCTGCGTTACCATCCCCTTGTCGTCGGGTTGTCACAACCTAAAGATTAGCAGGAACTTAGGTCCCAAAAAAAGCCGAAGTGTTTAACGTTCACCAATCTTCCCTCCCTCCTGACGAGTCGCATGCAGCATTTACCGCTTGTTCTTCTTCCTCATCCGGGTCCTGATAATACCCGAATCGTTTTTCGCAGCTTCCTTCGCCTTCTCAATGACCACAATCCCACGCTCGACTGCGTCCCGCTTCTTCTCGCGCTCTCGCACCCTTTCCTCTGCGGCTACCATGGCTGCCTCATCTCGGCTGACCTGTTCTTGGTTGATGTCCTCCCAGTTGATGTGCTTTAGGATGCTACCGGCGAGGTACTGGTATCGAAGATGTCCACTGACCTTAGCAGAGACATCAACATTCTCGACACCATCAATACCCTCGATTCGCTGCAAACCTGCGACGCCAAACTGGATGCTGCTCGTCCGATACAAGAAGCCTAACAGGTAGTCGTTTTCAGAAAAGACATTGACAAGCCGACCAGAGACTACGCTCCTCATGGTACACCAGACACGGGCTTCCGAGGGCGCCGGTGTACCCATCATGACGGCGTTCTCGACAAGACCGAAAGCTCTGCGCTCGGCCAGGACCATCAGGCAGACATAGATCGCACGGGCGCCGAGACTGTAACCGATTAGCGTTACTCCACGCTCTCCGTGAGCTTTGTTCATGATGGCGTCGGCGAGAAGAGCTCCAGCCTTGTCAGCGCGGACCATGCCGACGCTCCAGGGGTTGTCGATAATCTTGTTGATCTTGAGCAAGCCGAGGGGCCAAAGGGATTCCGTCATACTGGTGAAAACTGGACCGTGTTTGTTAGCGCATCTCGAGAGGTTACACTTTGGGATATTGGAAGGAGGCTCACTGGTCCGAGCAATGATTTCCTTCTTTGCCATGGACCATGCAGAGCTCCTTACGACAGTCTCCAAAGCGGTACCCATCTTCGAGAGCGAGTCCACCTCCCATCGCACAGCGTATACCTCGTTCGCCTGTCCTAAAGCCCGCCAGGGGTTAGTGACGTCCGACTCGTCGGCCAGCCATCCACTAATGGTCAGCACAACTCGGAGACGACGGGCATCTGGCTCAATCTTCCCAATCTCGCCATCTTCGCCGATCGAGCCGCGCAGGGGGATAAAGGCAAAGTCCTGTATCTCCTTGGTATACTGCTCCATCAACTTGACTGAAGTTCTGGCGTTGTAGATACCGAGCAAAGCGCCGACAACAAAAGCACTCTCGCCCATCGAACCCAAGATGCCAGCAGAAGCAGTGGGTCCAAGCCCGAAGCCTCCATTGACGGATCCGATTCCTGCAGCCACAAGGGGCGGAGCGAGATGGCCAGGTATTCCAAAACTGCTAGTCCCAGCCATATTTGCCAATCCGTGCCTCCACCTCCTGGATGGCTTACCAGCGCACTCCTCGATTCTCTTCTGAATCAGCTCCTCCGGATTGATATCCTTGGCCATCCACGCTATAGCCTTGGCAACGCGGACCTCGTCATCAACGAGGACGCGAAGGGGGAGGTTCAGCGAAGAGGTGATATGGAGCAGCAGCACGCGACTATATGCGCTGTAGTGCTCGAGTGACAGCAAGAGGAGTAGCAGAGCGTGGAGCACCAGCAACCTTTTCTCTAGAGGCCAGTAGCAGAGTGTCGACGGGATCGGCGGGTAGAGCTGCATCAGGACAGGATCGGACTCGATACTGGGGTTTGTAACTCCTGTCATGGAATTAGCAGCCGTCACCGTATCTCGATATATGTGGTCACTACGTGGAGTAAGTACTCACCGTTAGGCCTGTTCCTGCCTCGTCTGTTGTTCTGTATCATGGAGTTGAAGTTGGCATCTCCAGCCCGCTTGACAGAGATGTCACCCACTCTCTTATGGACCGCTGTCTGCCATTTCTTGAAGTGTAGCATGGCTTCCTTTTTCAATTCCTGAAGGTAAGGTCCGATTGTCTTGTCGTTATCCTGTTCTGGTGCGCGTTGGATATTCAGATTAGATGGGTTAGCCGGCCGCAGTGCAGCACCCGTGTTGCTTTTGTTGTCTCGAGGCATGTTTCCATTTTCCTTTTGGCTCCTCGAGGTCTTACCCTTAGTGCGCTTCTTGGGGTTCTGGGGCTGCGTCTCCACGGGGGGAGGAGGTTTGGTGATGCTGAAGTCACGCAGGTGGGCTGGAAGTCCGCTCCAGAACTTGTTACGAACCGGGGGAGCGTCATCGACCAGACCGGCTGAGTCGTAAACATGGGTAAATGTCTTCTGCATAATATCGGTGGTCCTGGTAATGAGCGAGGTTAAGTCGCTCTTCTCCTGGGGTGACAGTAGGGAGCTGAAGTCAGCCTCCCGCTTCGGGGGAACATGTCTTGGTCTGCCGCCGGGAGGCATATCGGCGATGGTACTGTCGTCAGAAGCTGTGTGGGAAAGGGTCGGTGAAGTTGGTGATGCTGCTTCGGCGGCGTCCTTGGGAGAAGGCAAACCGGGAGGGATTGAAGCACAGGTCTTGAGGCCCAGGGGCTTTGAATAGCGCACCGCTGGCGCGGGAGCTTCCTTAAGTGCCGCCATGATCAAGTGAGGAAGGCGACAAGGCGCGTTGCTTGCTCCTTCTGTCGTTGTTTCTGACACCTCAGTCCCTGCCTTGGAGTGGATGGGCTACAGTAGAGGTGAGGTACCTAATGGCCCTGACCAATTGATACAGCGCAGCAAGTGTATTTGTCGCTGTGTGTGGCAAAGAGATGGAGCGTATGAGTGTATCGTTTCGTCGGGATGGAGTCTGCGCAATTGCAATTGGAAAGAGTGCGCAATAAGTGGTTGCCAGTTGAGTGTGGAACGAGTCCGGGCCAGTCGTCTTGCTGGGTTGCTGACGTCTGGTAGATCTTGTTACAGGTGGCTTCCCAAACTGCTGAGTTCGCTCTCAGATTATGCTTCCCCGCTAGGAAAGATAGAGGAAAAGAGCGATGGTCATTCTGTCTCTGGAATTGTTTGCTGTCTTGGGGGCAGGCAGTTGTACTGCGGTACCACGATGCTGTTCGCTTAGGTTGACCTTGACGTCACAGGAGCCAGCCAGGGGGCCACTAAAGAGGGTCGTTCCTGCTGTTTTGAACTGGATGGCCAAGCACGGGCTATCTCGAATATTCCAGGCCGGAGTTGCGAATATTAGGAGTAGAGAATGCGGTCGCGCCAGGCGGTGTGGAAGGGAAACAGACAGAGGAAAGAAGAAAGGCCGAGAGGTCGGGTGTTGTTGTACCTAGATAAAGTAGGGTATGGAAAGGGTCCTGGTCCCAAACCGGGGGCGGGGATGCAAGGTGGGTGGTTGCAGAAGGGATATACAGATATCCGTTGGTCGGGAGTGAAGTTGGGGATCGTGAACGTGGACGGGGAGAAGGAGCAGAAAAGGACAGAGAAAGGCAGTCCACGCAGTGAAGGACAGTTCAGTCAAGGGCAGGCAAAGGCAGGAAGCCGGTGGAAGCTAGGACGGTTTTACGGGTGGGCCGATTGCCGGAAGCTTTGCCAACAGCAAAAGGACGGCAATGAGGACCAGTGAATGTTGGCAAGCATCGACACTCCCGTTGTGCGACGCGGGAGAGGCGGGGTGTTTGGTGGTGCTTGGTGGTGTTGGTCTTCTGAGGCAGCACAACATTCAAAGCGGTTCACAAGCTCAAGGATCACGGATATAAGATGCTTTCATTGTGCTGCCACGCCAGCTGCTGAACACGAACATCCAAGTGGCATTGCCCGATGGGGTGAAGGGTTCGCAAGATTGACTTTAGGCTGCAGTGGACTGGACCGGCACCGCTTTCTGTTGCTGAATCTCTAGAATACGCAAGCCTACCTAACCGCTTGAACAAGGCAATGAACCACGCTGGCGAGGACCAACTGAGCAAGCCATGATGGATATAAAAAGGACGTTAGTGAATGTGTGCTACCCTTTGCTACGGCCTCACCATTCAACATCCAAACCTCCCATCCTCCTTCTTTGACATGCAAACAGACGCAATGTCCCGAAGACCAACGAAAAACTTTGATGGCACAACAAGCACATGGAATGGATATACCCTGGATATATGGATATCCAACAAGCTATTTCGTTTGTTTGCAGTGGCCCCTTCCCCATAATACAATGAGGCTCAATTCAGGGGTGTTGTTGGAACTTTGGTTCAGGGTTGAAGCAGTGACCTGCCATCAGGGTTGTGTGAGAAAACCGAACGTTGCGGACGCTTGTGCGCTTGGGCTGCCAGGGGCCCCTTGTCAATCCTGCCACTTCGGGCTTCCTTCCCGCAGGCGATCTTTGCCCCACCTTTGATTGACTGCCTTGCATTGTCTGCATCCACTCTGTTGGTCTTGGCGAATGGAATGTGGAAAGACGGGATGGAATGACGAACGGAAGGGACGTGGGGAAAAAAGGCGCCAAAACCGAAACTAAACCTTCAGCGGCCGCGATCCCTCCGTCATCACAAGTTTGCTCTAACGGCCACCAACCATACACACACCGCGGCCTGTTAACGTATTCAACGCTGAATACACACACCTATCACACACCTTCGGGTCCGTATTCAGCCTATTCGAAGTCTAGAAGGTACTACCTACCATCTCCCGACCAATGCCCATTGCGCGACACACAGGCCCAAGAAGACGGGCCGAGAGCTATCAGATCAAGATAACGGAACAGCCTGGAACCCCGCGACGAGAGTCCAGTCGCATTCAAGTTCCAGTTCCTGCCAGGCACACTCCTCGTCAGCAAGCGGCGATCACCAAGTTTCCAAAGACTCAGACCGCAATTATTGTCGAATGACCGGAAGACCTTCAAATGACGATCACCTAACTCCTTTCTCGGACAGATCACACCACCCTTGAAACCGCCGCGCCTTTTTGTCAAATAGAAGCGCTCCCGGGAACACTCTTCTTCGACACCCAACAACATCCTCGACTACCTACAACTACTAGAAAGACTCAACCACTCGCTCAAACACAAATCCGTCCGAAGGAAAACACCAAACACATACAATACACATACACATACACAATCACAATCACGATGGCCTCCGTCGCCCAACGGCAAGCGCAACCAGCGCAACCATCCACCAGCCAAACCGCCGCCCCAGCCCAAACCCAAACCGAGACTTCCGCCCCGGCCATCTTGCGACTACGCGGCGCACAATCCAACGGGCGATCAGTACAATGGCGTAGCGACGTTGTTGACAACGAAGGTCTCGGCAGGAAGAAGTCCAAAGGTTAGTTCTGGCTTTATTTATGCTCCTTGCTCCCCTCACCTGCTTTGCGTGCATACATGCATACATACATACATACCAATGTACAAATTATGCTGACACGATCACCGGCACAAACAGTCTGCTGTATCTACCACCGACCAAAGAGCGTAGACGAGTCCAGCGACGATTCCTCCTCCGACTCTTCATCCTCCGATTCTGACTCTGATTCCGAACCTGATATGGATAAGCGCATTACATCCGGCGGCGGCGGCGGTGGCGGAAGTGGTGGTAGGGGCCGCCACGGACGTTCCCATAACCATGATCACGATCACGGGGAAGGTGGCTGTAACCATGATCACGGGCGTGGGAGGAAATCTGACGATAAAGGGAAAAAGAGAGAAAGAAGACCGAGTCCGAATGCATATGAGAAGATGCCCAAGTATAAACCAAAGGACGGAGGAGGGGCCGGGCCTTCGGGTTCAGAACCGAAGGAGCCTGGGGGGAGCAAATAAACGGGAGAATATCAGGGACGTTTGGTTAAAGTCGGATGCTTTATAGGATTTAATGCGGGAAAATTGACACACAATACGGTATATTGTCTATAGGAGGATACTTAGATACCACGGGATGGAGGGAGAATGTTAGGCAGGCTGGGCTTGCCTTGATTTGGATTCTTGAATTGAATCCACAAAGAGCATGGATATGTACTGCTTCTTGTTACATATTACCCTTCGCTGCGCGTTCTTGTTGAGGGGATCAGACTTCGCGAGTTGATAGCGGTTGATATACACATTTGTCTCAATATAACGGCCTCAGATATTGAAAACATCTAGCAAAGCACAAGTTTTGCTGCTAGATTCTAACCACCATAGCCTGCCGATGCATAGGTGACTTTCTCTGCCACATGTACCAGCTATACAGAGCTTCCCAATTTTGAAGATAGTACAGTAAATCTAACCCGTCCTAAGATAAAAAACACCCTCCAGACCTTTTTATTTTCACAGCGCCAGACGCCACTCCACGTTATCCCACTAGTGCAACAGCCAAGTCTGAGTCTGCTCCTTCTCGCCCTCGGCAGCCCAAGTAACCCTCAAGTTCAGCCCACGCTCGTGGTTCTCGGCCGTGATATACTCAATCTCGCCCGCAATCTTCTTGCCGGGGGCCGGCTTGGTCTCCTTGACCTTGTTCTTGTCCAGCAGCATCAGACCCTGTCTCCAGTGAGTAGGCTCACCGAACGGTCCGGTAGTAAACGCCACGCGGGCGTCCTTGTCACCGCCCTTCCCCTTCGTCTCGGCAACCCACTCCTGCGCCTTGGTGTCGAGCTTGATGGACTCGTCGACGCGGTCGCGCGCAAAGAAGACGTCCCACCAAGCCAAAAAGCCGTCGTGGCTCTCGGCCTTGTCCGAGAAGGTGCTCGCCCACTTGGCCGTGAAGGTCAAGTCCTCGACCTTGACGGTGTGGAAGTCGAGCAGGCCGAAGGAGGCGGGCGTGCCGCACACGGTCTCGGCAGGGCGGACTTCCATCCGGCAGTCCTCGTAGATGCCCTTCTGCATCACCTTCATGTCGAAGCCGTACACGTCGCGCCAGAAGTCGACGTACTCGGCAATGTACTCCTGCTCCGAGACGGGCGCGATCCACATGTTGCCGTGGCTGGGGACGAGCAGACCCTGCGGGGCCAGGTACTTGTCGCGGGCCCAGAGGACGGAGTTGAGCATGGCCTCGTACAAAAGGCAATAACCCATCCATTCGGACACGATGATGTCAACCTTTTCGACGGGCAAGATGACTTCCTCGATGCGGCCCTTGAGGGTGACGATGACGTCCGAAAGGCCGTTGGTGTAGATGTTCTCGCGTGCCTTGTCGATGATTTCCGAGCGGTCGACAGCGATGACCTGCTTCGCGCCCGCCTTGGCGCAGAACATGGACAGAATGCCCGTGCCGCAGCCGATGTCTAGCACCACCTTGCCGGCGAAGAGGTCCTTGTTCTGGTAGATGAAGTCGCGGTAGGCTTCGGTGCGCACCGTGTCCTTGAGCATGGTCTCGTGGATGTCGTTGTGCGCGTACGACTCGAAGTAGTAGTCGGAAGCACCGTCCTTGGCCGCAGGACCCTCGGGGGCCGGGCCGGAAGGAGCAGCAGCGGGGGCGGCGGCCTTGCCCTTGGAAGCAGCACACTTGTCGTCGTCGTCGGCCTGCCAGCGCTGGTCGAGGGTCTGCTGGACGGCGAGGCGGTAGTTGGAAAACTGCTTGGACAGCTGCTCGAGCTGAGCCTGGAGCTCGGCGTTCTTCTGGATCAACTCATCAACAGGCGCATCCGCGCCCTTCTCGGCACCAGCAGCAGAAGCCTCAGCGTCGGCACCGCTTGACTCGGGGAGGTCATCCAGGCACAAAATCAGGGCGTCGTCATCAAGGACGGGCTTGAGATACTTGTCATCCTCGAGATCGGCGGCAGTGATCTCAGTGGGAATAGCGGCGCCCTCATGGACCTTGGAGCGGACTAACTGTTGTTAGTAAAGGAGATATTTAGCTTATAAGATATGAAGACCTACTGAAGTTGATGAGCTTGATCAGGCCGTAAAAGTCCAAGTTCAGACGGTCGCGAATGGCAAGGAAATCAAGACCCTTGTCCTTGCAGTAGTTCAGCATGGACATAACGTCGGGGAACACATGGTCGTCCAGCAAGGAAATAATGGCGGGGGCCTCCTCCTGCTCCTCGTCCTGGTCGAGCCATTCATCCTCGTCGCCAGAAGAAGAGGAGTCAGAGCCAGAGTCAGAGCCGGAGCTATAGTTGTCACGACGGGGTTCGGACTGAGCCGCTGAAGTGGACGCTTGAGCAGCCATGATGGGTGGTATATGGCCTTGAGGTACTTGGCTTTGACCAGTAAAGGAGAGGAAGTAAAAACAATCAAGACCACAACAAGGAATGTGGATTCTTCAAAGTTCGTTGTTGAGTTGTTGGAGCCTGGTCGTCAAGGTGCGCAGGCTTTGGAAAAAAAATCAGAAATTTCCACTTCTGTAAATTGGTAGTGTTGCAGCGCCCAAAAAATGCGGGGAAGCACATGCTGATAACGAAGGCTCGTTGGAAGATGACGCACGGAACTGAAGGAGCTTTTAATTATTTCGTATATATCTACAAAGTTGCTTTCCTTCTTCTTCAACTTGCATCCTGGATGTCTTGCTAGGTGTAGCGGTGGTGTAGTTATTTTCCAACGGTTGAGTTTCTCTGGGGCCGTTAGCAGAAAGAATCGTCTCGTTCTCCAACAACCCCAAAAGCCAGCCCCTTTCCCAATTCCAGAGCCCGTTGCCTCAGGAACCAGCCTTCTACAAGAGAACAAGAGAACCAGGAATTGTCCAATGCACCCTTTATCTTGTTCATTTCCTTATAGTGACAATGTACAGTGGTTTCGAACAGCCCCATCGCTCTATGTGCTCTTGTTGATCCCTTGTCAATCGTGTCTGCAAATTGTTGACTTCCGACAGCGCCGGCGACTCCTATACATAACCCAGTAGACAAAGCCTAGTATTGAATGAGAAACAAGAAAACGGAAAGGGGACCCAACGAGCAATATTTGAGCAAGATTCCAACCCCCAAACCCAAATAATTAAGCCAATAAACAGTCCTGCATCCAACTCACGATCACTCTCGTTTGACTTTCACAGTCGGACACTCGCCCCTATTCCCCTTCCGATATACCACAGCGTCTCTGTCCAGGATCCAATCCTCACTTTGACAGTAGCCTTCGCATCAAGCTTCAGCCTACCACCAAGTGCCTCCTTCAGCTTATCACGTCCAACCGAATCCAGAGACCAGTCAACCGGCAACCTAGGCGTGGTGGACACCCCTGGAGGGCAGCCAAACGGCGAATCATACTTGATCCGCCCAATTTCTTCGGTATGATTGTACAACGCCGTAGCATTGATGTGCTCGATATATATAGTGTTTCGTGAGAAGGGCGAAGCCAATGTAAATGTTGCTGTAGAGGAAAATACGTGAAAGCTCGCGCCCCGAATGAAGTGAGGAGCCGTGTCATTGGCGCTGCCGTTTCCATCGTGCCGTCCACCCTCATTGTCGCCAGGCACGTTAAGTCTAGGCATTGGGAGCGTGAAGTTTAATTTTGATAGGGCCTTGCCCAGCTCCGGCTTTGATGGGATAGTGCCCGGATGTATCTTAAGCGTCACGGTTGTGTTGTATCCGGATATGTACTGTGAAATCAGATCCCGCCCTATTTGCTGCCCATCCTCTTCCTCCAACGAAGGCCTCCATACAGCTGTCACTTTCAAATTTGTGTTGACTCCACGCTTGATGGTCAGTCTCTTTGCGCGCGCCTCGCCGAGAACGGTTGCGTTGTTCAGAATGTGTATGCTAACCCAAGGAATGTAGGCCGCGTACGGGGTAGGGTTGGTCAAATTGACCGACGCCTGGAGAGAGATTGAGACAGGGCTAGTATCGACAACTTCCAGGTTCCCAACTTGAGGCTGCATGGAGCCGAGAAGATCGTTTCCAAGGGCTAGTGAAAGAGCGAGACGTTAGTTTTCTGAAATGTCCATGGGGTGTGCGTGAGTGACTGGTGGATAGCATTGGCAAGGGATGCGTAATCACCAACAGCAAGGTGACTGACAGAATATCATTGGAGAAGAGACGGACGTTTGAGCGGAATTCTGCCCTCCGCGGGGACACCCTTCACCACAAATTGTCCAAGAATTGTATGTACGCCAACATCGACAAGAGCACTGATGTCGAGAATGACATTGACGTCACCGAAAAGGAGGGCCTGAATAACGTCGGTTAAAACATCATCGTCGGTGACCTTGAGTGGAGTATCGTGAACGCGTGATGTGATCTCAATCAAGTTCTCTTCACCGGGACCGCCCTCGATTTGAATGGAGCTGGCCTTTTCATCAATTTCCAGTTCTCCAAGCTTCCTAGAGTGATAAAACACATCCGCCTTGGCTTGGACATGGGAGACATTCAAGCCAATATTGAGTTCAGAAGGGAGGGCTGCCAAGGCAACGATAGTGCCCGACACTTTCGGGTTTGAATCGAGGTCATCGGGATCTGCCAACGGGTCTGGCAAGGATAATGATACGTCCATCAAAGAGAAGTTGCGAATTAAGTCGTCAAAGGATTGCTGCGGAAGAGGTACGGGGACCGTAACACTGGAGATGATGTCCCCAATCCAGCCGGGGGCCTCTCCACCTTGCTCTTTCTGACCTCGTACAAGAACGGATGCAGGCTGACCCGCAAGGTAGGCTTCAAAGAGTTTGTCCAACGGCGACATGGTTCCGCCAGGGCAGGGGCGGGTAAGGGGTTCTGGCAATTCCTCGACAATGGAATGGGCGGTGACTGCGACATCGGCTTCCGGCCTAAGGGCAATGACGTCGGATACGGCGGTAGCGACAGAAATGGCCGGGCCATGCTTCTTGCATCCCGGAACCAGGACCTCGAACTTGAGACTGGGTACGTCAAAAGCAATCGGATACGGATTAAAGGAGGTGATGGTAACGTCGGCTGCCATTCCTTCCTTATCACCGCCGGGTAAGGGCCTCTCCTCAAAGTTAAGACCGGTAATGTTGTAGGAGGGGAGCGGGGGCAATTCCTTGCCTACAAGAAACGTATCAGCATGGTATTCAAGGTCATCATGGTGGAAAAGGACACAATCGGGGTACAACATATGTTTTCTCTCATTTAAAAGAACGACTTCTCGCCAAAAAACAATGCTGCAAAGGGACGGTAGAGGGATTGACCTTCAAACTCCATTGTTTCCGAAACAGCATGTGTTCCCAGGGGAATGTTGAATCTTGTCTTGACAGTGACATCCGTCGTTCCCCGCACACGAATTGTATCCATCTTCCCGGCCAAGAACTGGTTCGCAATGGTCCGGATAGTATCGGCATCACCGGGTGCTAGATCAGCAACGATGTCGAGCTCGGTGTTGTGACCATTCGCGATGGTAATGGTCAAGGGAGGGAGGCCAGCAGTTCCGAGCAACATGTTGTCGTGGTCGATCCAATAGACCTTGACCCTCGTCTCCTCTGTCGCCAGCTCTTTGGCCAGCCACGTGGTGAACTGGCCAACCCGTCTGACATGGACATTCTTGACACGCGTAGCATCAAGCCGGAAGTTTGCTTGGATGCGCGCGCGGACACCGTCGGTGGTGATGGATTCAAGCGCCAAGTTCGTCGGCTCGATGACAATAGACTCCTTGGCATATTCCTCAACCGCAGCTGGAACAAAAAAGGCGCCGATAGCGATGGAAGCCGCGAGTACCATCAGCACTAGCGCAGCGATAATAGAGGGCCATCGCGTCGACTTCTTTGTTGACCCGGCTGGTGATTCTGCGTCTCCAGAATGGAAAGCCCCAGCAGAGGCCAAAGACGCTCTGTCTGGATCATCGCGTTCCCCGTTGTAGCGTGGTGTCGTATTAGACGTCGAAAGCAGCGGCGTAGACTCGAGTGCTCCGTCGATTGAATCAGCCAGCGTCTTGCTGTCCCTACTGCTTGTCGACGCTGCGAGCAGAGGGGACCGCTCGCTATCGCAGTCGGAAGACGACATGTCGAAGAGAGGGTACTGGATGTGGTATTTATGCTCTCATGAAGTGCGAAAGCTGAAAGAGGTAATGATTTGATGAAACCCGTTCGGATCGCGGCAGACGAGCAACAGCAGATCCGAGCTTAGGTTGGACGCTCCAGCGATGACGACACGGATAAGAATAAACGGTCGGGTGTTAGCCCTGAGGCAGCTTGGCTACTCAAAGAGTAGAACAAACAAACAAACTAAAAGATCATGACGGTTGGTATATCCAAAGCGAATTGATGAGTATCAACACAAATTGCACCCTATTGAAAATTACACTGGAAGATGTAAGAAGAACAAATCAGGGCGGTTGGTGTTTCTTCGAGGTCGAGATTGAGGTTGGGCGTGCGGCCGACAGATAAGGTACCTATCCATCACATCACGAGCCCTGCACTAACAGGCTAACAGCTGGATGGGTGAGCTGGCACTATTCTACAGGTCAACAGTGCCTCTATGCAGTGACCTAGTGCTGGACCAAAACTGCACCAAAACTAGCGGCTGTTAGTGGGCGGCTGCCCGCAAGGCTGCCCTGAAGTGATTGCTTGGCTCTGCCGTGCCCGGACCTGCGTGGCCATTGCTTGACCTCCGGAGCCGGAACACGGAAGGAGACACTCTTGCCCTCACCCTCCCGCAACGGGACGGGTGATGGTTGCATCCAAATTCCCAGTGGAAGGATGGATGGCACGGCATTGCACGGATGGAACTGGACGGAATGAGTGGAGCTGCAGCCCCCAGCATGCCCGAGAAGCCCAGCCTGCCCAGGCCCCAGACACCCCACTGGAATGTCCCGTCGTGGTGTGGACAGGAAGCCAGCCATTAAACAAGCTCCAATTCGTCAGCCCTGCATGTAGCCGTTTTCACGCTAGGGTTCTTATCCGCGACAGGGCGTTGACTGACACATGACATGTTGAGCGCAGTTGGCGGTTGGAGGCGGGAAACAGCTGTGACTGGACTGTTGACTGTGACTGTTGAGGAAGTGCGAGTGTGTGAGTTGCAACGGGAGTGTGTGTGTGAGCCCCTCCTCCATCATACCTCAACCCCAAAAGAGCTCCAACAAAACCTGGGAGAGACTCCAGCTGGTATGAGGAACCGGTATCGGTCCAGTATGAAAGTTGAAATGTTTCCCATTGACCTTTCAGCTTTTGGTGTTTATGTTTTGCCTGAATTAACCTCTTCCCTGCCACCAAGCACATCCCTGTCAGGACCCTTCCTTAATAGTGAGCTGCTTAATCGTCTTGTTCGTTGAGTGTGGATTTGCAAACTAGGGAGAGGCTATTCCGAAAGTCTGGGGCTGCTCGTGCGTCGTGTATCTGTTCGCCTAGCGAAGGAAAAAAGAGAAAGGACGAAAGACCAGGGTTTTCGACACAAGGGGGTGCCTGAGAAGAGTCACGGTTCGCGAATCGATTCATAGAGTGGAAGTGGGAAAGGCCTTGATAAACACTGCAACCTTCTTTTTTTTCCCGAACCACTCTTCTTGACTCACTCACTTTCCTTCTCACAACTCATCTCTCATTTCTCAAGATACCCCATAGCACTTCTTTTCTTTCCTTGACTTTTTCTCCTTGTCCCCACTAGATACCCATTCCACCTCACCTCACCCATCGCCATCATGATGTCCCGGGCAACTACTCGCTGCGTCAAGTCCGCTGTCGGACAGATCCAGACTCGCGCTGCATCTAACAACGCCGCCAGCAGTGCGGCGCCCCGCCATCTTCTCTCCATCAGCCAGCTTAGCCCCGCCGAGTTCTCCAAGCTGGTCCTCAATGCTTCTGCTTACAAGCAGGCCACCAAGGCCGCCTTCGCTGCTGGCCCCGGTCAGGTACCCCAGACTTTGGACGGCAAGCTAAAGGGACGGACCGTGGCTATGATGTTCAGCAAGCGGAGTACCAGGACCCGCGTCTCGACCGAGGCCGCTGTGGCCCTCATGGGCGGCCACCCCATGTTCCTCGGCAAGGATGACATCCAGCTGGGTGTAAGTACTACTTACCGTTGCCCAGCCCTATCGTCCTCATCTCCTGCCTGAAAGAGACATATATATGTGCATCAGAACAGAACATCGATCACTGACGATACCCCCCACAGGTCAACGAGTCTCTCTATGACACATCCAAGGTCATCTCCTCCATGACCTCGTGCATGGTAGCCCGCGTCGGTCCTCACTCGGACGTGGCCGACCTGGCCAAGGACAGCTCAGTCCCCGTCATCAACGCTTTGTCCGATGACTTCCACCCTCTTCAGGCCATCGCCGACTTCCAGACCATCCACGAGGCCTTCGCCACTAAGCCCGCCCACGAGGCCAGCCTGGGTCTCGAGGGCATGAAGGTCGCCTGGGTCGGCGACTCCAACAACGTGCTCTTCGACATGGCCACCGCCTGCGTGATGCTGGGCGTCGACATCGCCGTTGCCTCGCCCGCCGGCTACGGCATCCCCGACCGCATGAAGCAGATCATCCTCGGCGCCGCCGAGGGCGTTGCCAAGCCCGGCAAGCTGATCGAGACTACCGTGCCTGAGGAGGCCGTCAAGGACGCTGATATCCTAGTTACCGATACCTGGGTGTCCATGGGTCAGGAGGCCGAGGCCCAGAGGCGCCTCAAGGCGTTTGCCGGCTTCCAGATCACCAACGAGCTGGCTAAGCGCGGCGGTGCCAAGCCCGGCTGGAAGTTTATGCACTGCCTGCCTAGGCATCCCGAGGAGGTTGATGATGAGGTCTTTTATGGTCCTCAGTCTTTGGTCTTCCCTGAGGCCGAGAACAGGCTTTGGGCTGCTGTCTGTAAGTGAAGCAATGCCATGCCCCAGATGTGACAACAGTAGACAGATCAAGCTAACCAATTTGTGCTTTTATCTAGCTGCCCTTGAGGCTTTCGTCGTCAACAACGGCAGGATACTCTAAGCAAAAAGCCATCATATGACAAGGTTTCTTCTGGTAGTTGCATCTTGATTCCATCCCCTCTTCTTACATCGCAAGCATATCATAAAGTAGTAAGGCAGGCGTTGTAGTCCATGGGTCAGGGGTTGGTTTGGTTTGGTTGGTTGGTTGGTTGGTTAATGTACGATATCATCTCATATACGCACGAAAGTTCTTGCTTTTTTCCCTTTCTTAACAGACACCGGGTCCTTTATTCTATCTAGACGCGGGTAATAGAACGAGTGTGAGAAATAACATCAAAACAATGTGAAAGACGGGATATTTTGAGAAGTTGCTTGCAAAGATTGATCAAATACTTTTGATGTGTTTTTTACGCCGCTGCAGCTATTAGAATGGGGGAGGCACATAGAGAGACAAATCTTCGAAGTGTGCGTAAAATAGGGGACCAAACGACCAATCCAATCCACAACTCCTAAATCATTTCCATTTTTTTTCCTTTCCATTTGGACAACGCCAACTCGTTTAACCAGGGGGAAGCTGGCTGGCATCGACAACTTCATCGGCCTCCTTCACATGGGTCTCCTCGCCGTGCTCGTAGAGAGGAGAACGGGGAAGGGCCATGAGACCGGTACGGGCGGACTCAAGAATGCCGAAGGGGGCAATGAGCTTGAGGAAGGAGTCGATTCTGACGGGCTTCGCGGAGCTGCGGAAAGGTTTTAGTATACTTGACACAGTGATGCACGACTAGGGGGTAATTCCAAACTTACACTTCGACAATGCAGCTGTTAGTGCTAATATCCAATACCTTGCCGCCGAACTGGTGGGTGAAGTATGTGATGCTCTTGAGATGCTCATGCTTGTGCCTCAACGCCTCGCTGGCAACCAGGCGGCTGGGGTGGAAGTCCTTGGCAGAGTCCTCCAGGCTGGGCTCGCTCCCATTCTCGAGCTTGCCGGCACCGGCGTTATCGGAGGCCTCCGCGGTGATCTCGCGGTGGTGGGCGAGAAGCTCCTCGAAGTACTCGGGGCCAAGAATGTTGATCTTGGCCAGGAGAAGCTCGCGCTGGACGAGAGCGGCCTTGCTATAGTCGAGAACGGCCCAGACGGGGACCAAGTCCTCCAACTGCCTGCGCGCCTGCTCGACGACACCGTCCTGACCGGTCAGGACAATAGTCATGCGGGAGAGGTCATCAACCTCGGTGTTGCACACAACGAGCGAGTCGATGTTGAAGCCTCTGGCGGCCAAAATTCCGGAAACGCGCGACAACACACCGGGCTCGTTCTGGACCAAGCAGTTCAGGATGTGACGCTTGGGAGGGGCGAGCGAGGGGGAGGGGGTCTCGTAGAGGATGTTGGAAACGGCGGCCTGAGCGGACGACCAGGCAGGAGCGGCGTCGGAAGCGGGGAGAGGCGCATGGCGGCGACGGATGGCCTTGTAGGCAATGGCAGAGGTCGAGCTGCTGTGGGAGCTGTACCGGGCGCCAATGGTCGACGTTGCCTTCGCCGATATCCGGCGCAGCGGCGCGGACATCACGCGAGACGCCATGGTCGTCGCGAGGTGTGATGTGTAGAAAGAGGGAGGATGCTTCGCTGCCTCTCGTGAAAATCGATCCGGAGCCGACGAGTAATGGATGCTACGGTGGTGGTGAGTTGTATATACAAGATGTATGGGGTGGATTGGAGGGTAGCTACGAGGTCAGGAAATTGATGGATTAAACCCACATGGATATGTTTTCACCAGCCGCTAGTGACTCATCCGAGAATCGGAGCTCGATGGGGGATCAGTGATTAACACAGGGCTCTGGACGTGGCTCCAGGACCTCGTTGCTTAAGGATGCACTGACGATGTGACCGGTGTGACCGGCTGACCGCCGATTGGAGGCCGACATGGATTGACCAATGTAAAAGCGAAGAGGAGCCCCAGTCGTCCCAAGCCCGGGTTGCCGAATGGTGATGTCGCGAATTTGCCTGCACGCCGGCCGAAACTCGAACGCTCCCGTCAGGCAGTTGAATGCTTGTATGTGCTTGTATTGCCGGTTTTGTTCAGCCTACACTAGCTTATCGGTATCGTAGTTTGACGAAATCGGCCGCCGGGCACTCAGAAGAATGAGAGACATTCAGCAAATTATCTCAGCCATGTTGGCCTAACATGCCAAGATATGACCATTGTATTCATCTGTAACAAAAAGTGAAAGAATCGAACCGGAGCGCAGACATCCAAAACCGGTGTTGCTCAAATGTCCGGAAGATCTGGTCTACTACAGTCAGAACCCCTGTAAATGCAACACCCTCTGGGAGCAACCCCCCTGTAATAGCAACAGTAACCCCCAAAACCCCCCTTTTTGTATGGGTAAGCGCAAATATGCAAATTGCATACAGAAAATCGAAAATTTGCTGTTAAATTTGTATAGGAAGGTGAAATTTTGGGGGGTAGAAAGCGCAGGGTTAGGGTTAGTATAGTCTTGTAGCGGGGGACAAAAGTTTGAGTATAGGCTTTTTTTTAGGTGGTTTTGGTGGTGCGGCCCGTGCACCCTACCCCTGTACCAGCAACCCCCCCTGTTCCAGCAACACTTGGGTCGAAATTTTAGGTGTTGCTGGAACAGGGGTATTGACTGTACAAACTGGCAAATTGAAGTGTCGGGCACTTTCCGGAATATCAACCCGGACTGGACGCCGTGCACCTCCATGGCCCGACGATACCTGCCGCTTCCACTTTCTGCCATCGTCTGCAGGCCCGGACTGAGACCGAAAGCCCGGGCCCAAAGCACCAAACCGGGGAAAGACCCACAGCGGGTTGGGTCCAAAAGCCAATCACAACCAACCTTGGCGCTGGCCTGGGCGCGCCCAACGCTCCACGTCTCGTAGCCTCGTGGATTTTCACACTACGAATCTCCACAGCCAACCCTTCCCGACGGGACAAGCTCGCATGCACTGCCTGTGGTCTTCAAAGGTCACGGGTCCAACTCCAACCGGTCATCAACATAGGCGGCCCGATATCTTTTTTTCGCCTTCAAAAGAACTTCCGACATTCACTCATCAGACATTCATTGATTATTTCCGTTGTTCGACGCGACAAACCACGCTTCGATTAGCAACCTATTCGACACATTCCACAACTCGATCCGGCGCCCGACCAAGTCCTTCTCAATATGGACGACGCTGAACGCCGCAGCGCGAAGCGCTCTCGCTTTGACCAAACCGAGCCCGAACCCAAGAGAGTATCACGCTTCGACCGCCGATCTCGTTCTCCTCCTGCGAGAAAGCCCGACTCCGGTCGGGATCGTGACCGCAGCCCTCTTTCGAAACCCCGTGATAGCGCAACTCCCGATTCCACAAAGCCAGCAGTTGACCCTGCTGCCGCTGCCGGTAAGCATGTATTCGCTACACAAACATACAAGAAGAGCCGTTGCTAACCATTTTGTAGCTGCCGCTGCGGCACGAATTCAAGCCCAGCTTCAGGCCCGCAAAGGAATTCAACACGTCGATGTTCCCCCCGTCCGATCTGCCGGTACTAGAGAAGGCAGCGCCCCCGCGAACATCAATGGAGAGATGTACATTTCCGACGGCGACTTCATCAAGGATATCGAGGTCAACGATCTTCGCAACAGATATCTTCTGACAAAGGGCTCGACCCAGAAAATGGTAATTACCCCTTGGTTAACCCACTGATCACATGTCAGCTCTCGCTAGGCCGCATCTCTTGTGGCCTTCTTCGTTGGTTTTCTGAAATCTTGTGCGGGATACTCTTGCTTACAGGAGGCACGATAGCTCGCACAGGGCCATCCACATTTGCAACTGCTGACCTTGCCTGCTTGAATACAGATCAAAGATGAGACTGGTGCCGGTATGCCCACCTTTATATTCGCTATGTGTTTGGAGAACTGTTCATTGACCGTTTTCTTTCCAAGATGTCACCACTCGCGGTAGCTACTACCCCGACAAGAGCATGGCTACACCTGCGGTATGTGATTGCTTTTCTAGACTGGCCTACAAATGCCCATCGCTAACGTATTTTGACTTTAGAACCCCCCGCTGTATTTGCATGTCACGAGCACGACCAAGGAAGGGTTGGAAAAGGCCGTCGCCAAGATCGAAGAAATGATGAAACAGGAACTTCCTCAGCTTGTTGACGAACGCCGTTTCCGCCGCAGGGACCAGGAACAGGTCGAGCGCGATGAATACGGCCGTGTAAGTTAAACCCTCACCTTTTGCCAACTGGGCTAACATGTCTACTAGCGCAAATGGCCGGAAGAGAGGATCCCCATCAATCTTGAACCCGTATCAGGATTCAACCTCCGCGCACAGGTGGTTGGCCATGGTGGCGCTTATGTCAAGCACATCCAGCAAGAGACTGGCTGCCGCGTTCAAATCAAGGGCCGTGGCTCCGGTTACATTGAGGCATCAACAGGCCGCGAGAGCGAGGACGAAATGTATTTGCATGTCGCGGGGCCCGATCCCAAGATGGTCGAGAAAGCCAAGGAACTTTGCGAGGACCTGATGGAGAACGTCAAGCAGCAGTATGAAGAGTTCAAGAGCCGCCCGCCCCGTCAGTATAACGGTCCTAGGGATTACCGTGATCGGGAGCGTGAGCCCAGAGGTGGTGGCGACTCTTACCACGGGCGTGGCTATAACAACAACAGAGACCACCATCATGGGGGGCACCACGACAACAGCCACCACAGCAGCTACAACAACTCGCCTGCTCCTGGTGGTGGCCCTTCGGCCGCGCCCCCTACTCCTACGGCTCCTGCAGCGGCCACGACGGATTATGCTGCCCAATATGCCCAATACTACGGCGGCGCTGCCGCTGCTGATCCTTATGCTGCAGCTGGTGCGGCTGACCCATACGCCGCATATGGTGGATACCAAGCGTAAGTGAATTCCGACCTTTGAAAGTGATAGCTTGCTAAGCGTTCAATAGCTATGTTCAACTTTATCAACAGTGGTATGCTGCTCAGGCTGGACAGGTAACTCCTGCTGTTGCGGCTACTGGTGTCCCCGGTGCCCCCGGTGCTGCGGCATCTCCTCCACCCCCGCCTCCTGCTGAAGCAGCTCCCCCTCCGCCCCCTCCCCCATCGTCTGCTGCTCCTCCCCCACCTCCGCCTGGCGCTCCTCCTGGAACGTCTGGTGGATATAGCGCGGTATGTAAAGCTCCATGTCATTATCATAAACTCAAACTAACTCTCTTCCAGGTCCCCCCGCCCCCTGGCCTCTAGAAAGTGGCATCTCCAGCTGCTCGGAAAGCCAGCGACCTTGGAAGTGGCAACCCCAGCAGCTCAAAAAGCCAGCGAGTGCTTAGGCCTAGTGTTTAGCCTTCATTATCTTACAGCTGATGCTTCGGCAGGGATACGAACTCCAAAGGATTTAATAAAAAAAAGAAGTTGGCTGAGGCCAAGGGTAAAGATTGTTGTTCATTGTTCAGGATTATCTCATCACACTAGGCTGCCGCCCAAACGAGGGCCGATTAAAACTTATAAAACAAGACGAAGTGGTGGCACACTGACTCATTACAATAGCGACGCGGTCCCAGATGAGTGATGCGGATAAGGGAGGCAATGTAAGACGTCTCTAAAAAGCTTTGTTTCTGTGACGTTTGGCCAACAATGCTGCACAGGTTTTTTCTCTTTCCCCGAACTGGGTATGTCACGAGCGCATAGTTGGACTCCTCGGTTCTACATATGCTGCTGTTATTGAAGTCTAGGTCCAGAAGTGGCGAAGAGTTTGAGACGGACGCTTGACCAGGTAGGTAGATGTTTGATTCGTTTGCTAAAACGATGTGCACAGTCAACATCCTCAGACCTTGTCCAAGTTCCAGGTTGAAAGGGCTGAGTTGTTATGCTAATAATTGGTACACTTGGCCGGGCTTTCATATCAATGCTTGCGCTTCAATATCTCCCAAGCTTCTACGCTTTCTCCCATGTAAGTGTCTGTCGTTAATGGGTGGTAGCAAGATCTCAGCAGAGGGTATCAGCACAAAGGAAAACAAATAGCGGAAATAACGAATACATTTTAACTAGACCACCCGACTGGTTGCATTAATGCCCGGGCCGTTGTCAATGACTTTGTTGTTTGTGATAGTCGCCGTAGCAACAACAGCTTCAAGACGCTGCTCTACCTGAAGAGCTAGGTAGATTTAACAGAAGGCATTCAGGAACGGGTGTTCAGTGACAACGACCCCTGAAATTCACAGTCAGGTCTCCCTGCCGCACGCGTTTCGGTCTCCACCCAAGCTCCCTGTGTGGCCCACACCTGCCCGTAGCTTCGGCTTGGCATTACGCCCGTTCACGTTCCCCAAACGGGACACGAGCGGTAGGTAGTCCATCTCTTCAGAACTATACCAAAGTAACTTCAGTATTGTCCAGTACCTGTTGTCCAACACCTATCCTGTCATTAGCTGGTGATAACCTCTTTGTTGAAGAGAATATGAGTCACCAACGATTCGCCTCGCATGAGGTCAAGGAGCCGCATTCAGTGTCGCTCAAAGTGTTGAGGTAAGTTAAGTCTGGTTTCCTGATGATTTCTTACCGTCGCATCATTTCTAGGTCTCTTCTCGTCGAGTAGCTAATCCGGGCATCCGATCTTCAACTTCAAGGTTATCCCGACCCTCGCTGGTGCCGCAGTTCCCACTCCAGCCTCCAGTGATTCCGCAGTCCTTGACCTCTCCTATAGCCGGCCCCGCGCCCGCGGTCCTTCCACAACCTCGCCATCTACCACCCCTACCGGCATCGCTCGCCTATAGCCCGCTCGGTCCGATCAAGAAACATGGAGAAGAGGCACAGGAAGCAGAAAGCGCAAGGGGTGAAAGGACCAGAGATGGATACTACAACACCGAGCCCTTCATCTTGTCTCCTATCGTCAACCTCCCACCCTCGTTCGGCTCTGCCTACGTAGGCGAGACATTCAGCTGCACTCTATGCGCAAACCACAATGCCCCACCGATCGGAGAGAACGGCACCAGTGGTGTGAAGAAGACGATCCGCGACGTCAAGATCGAAGCCGAGATGCAGACTCCTTCGAGACAATCTACCAAGCTAGTCCTGGTTGATACGGCAGGTGATGATAATGCTGGGTCATCGAATATCGACAACGACAGCGTCACCACCAGTAACGCCGGGAGTAGCGAGGACAACCATAACACATCAGAGACACAGGCACAAACAGAAACAGAAACAGTAGCAACCCTCGACCTCCTCCCACCCCATACCACCCTCCAAAAGATCCTCAACTTCGGTCTCAAAGAGGAAGGGACCCACGTTTTGGGGGTTACAGTGTCGTACTACGAAGCTACCGAGACCAGCGGGCGCACGAGAGCGTTTCGGAAGATGTACCAATTCATCTGCAAGCCGTCGTTGATTGTTAGAACCAAAGCCGGGCCTTTGCCTTCTTTACCTGTACCTGGTAAAGCGGGAAAAAAGAGGCGGAGATGGGTGCTGGAAGCACAGCTGGAGAATTGCTCCGAGGATGCGATACTCCTAGAGAAGGTCAAGTTGGCAGAGGTGCAGAGGGGGTTGAAGTGGAGGGATTGTAATTGGGCGGGGATAGGGGCAACAACCACCGGGGAGGAGGGGAAGGGGATATCTCAGCAAGGAAAAGTTCAAGGTCAAGGGCCTCCTAGACGACCGTTTTTGCACCCTGGGGAGTCGGAGCAGTTGTGTTTCATCATTGAGGAGAAGGGTCAAGAGGAAGAAGAGGACCCGGTTGAGGTCGAGGAGAAGGATGGAAGGATAGAGTTTGGAGTCATGGCGCTTGCGTGGAGGACGGAGATGGGTAATAGGGGGTCGTTGTTGACGTTGAAACTGGGGACTAAGCATCTCAAGCCTCGATGATAGCGGCAGCGGTCGGTTGGTGGGTAGCCCTGTGTGAGACCGCGGGATGAAAAGTGTGGTGGGTGTGGTGTTTGGGACATAGTACTACGGCTAGCTTTCCCGTCGAGCGAGATTCCATCCATGCTTGCGCCGACTACATATCTATTTTTCCTGTCCCACAATGAATTGGTTGTTGCTGGAGGGCGGAAAAGGCGGAAACACTGATATCAGATGCCATGCAGATTGCCTCTTTACTTCTATCCGTTTTGTTACGTACGACAGGAAGTCTGCTACTAGCCAGTGGCGTCGGTAAAGGGAGGCGGGTAGATGCCATCGAGGGAGTGCGTTATCTCGCTCTTGCGGTGAACACGGTGAGCCGTTTCGTTCTTTCTCTCTGCGTGTGTGTCTCGCGTTCTCCCGTTGTCTGATTTATGCCAAACACTCCGATCTTTCAGGTTTCCGGGAACTTTGAAGACGAATCCAACGAAGCTCATCCACCCAAGAAACGCCAAACACCATTTTTGACAGGGAGTTTAGTTTGCCCCGCGATTTACCAGGAGATATACCGGTTCCCGTACTTCGGGTTGTTCATTTGAAATGATGTTCCTGATTCCATTCCAACTACTCGTCAAGAAACCATGACCATGCAATGGGGACCTCAGATACAATGATATCCTGGCTTCGATTATCCCTTCGTGTAACATCACAGGGTCCTAGGACAGGACTTTTCAACTTGAAACCAACATCCGCTCATGTACGAACATTCGACCTTGTCAATCGATGTGTGCAAGGTAGGTATGTATGCAGTATGTTGATTGATATGATTTTTTTTTTTTTTTTTGGTTTAGTGATGGTAGGATCGCTTATATCTTTCGCTTGTTGTCCAATACTTGGCTTTCTGCGTATGTATAATTGTTACGCATGAAAGGACCTGGATGCCGTGTTGTGTATCATGTTCTGTTGCGAACTTGCGCTTTTTGACCGCTTTTATTTTCTTCTCGGGCACGCAACGCAAACACCTACAGAGCACCCTCTACCAAAGCAACTACGACACGTATCAGAGGCTGGATTGGTCTCTTGGGACTGGATAAAGCAAGATGGGAAACCCAAAATCCCCTGTCGGTGAAGCAAACATATGTATGTATCTCAAAGACCAATTCAACTCCAGTTTCAGCCTCAGCTCTACCTACGTCTTTGATCTCCGTTTCTTCCAGTCGGCATCGCTCGTGATTTCGGTGTCTAGACTACTATGTAGGTGAATTTGGCAACCTGGAACGCTACCTAGCTACAAGGGAGTGTCAATGTTAATGGCAAAGGCAATGGGGCCTGTGTACTCGTCTGGGCTAGAAACGCCCTCTGGGACCCATTGCTTGCAATGGCGTTTCTAGCCCTGACGAGTACAGCCTCAAGCCTCATACAACATCACGTTAATGCCGTAATGGCCCCTTGCTTCATGGGCGAAAAGGGGAGGAGATGAAACAATGTCGTTGTTAGCTTGACGGTAGGACGGGTATGATGATTTACATGATATGAGGTGACACCACGCCATATCGCCATGTGGTATGATGTGGCTACTACTTTGTTATGTTTGGGATGTTGTGGGTGAAGTAGTATTTTTGATGTTGCGGTGAAGAAGGGGAGAGGGCCCTGAGACCCTAGAGATCCTGTTATGACGCTGGGGTTGTGTTAGGTATGTACTCCCAATTTTCAAACCAGGTTTCTTGTTCAATTGTTGTGTGCGAAGATGATATGGGTGGGAGGGTATACCTGAATATGTTATAGTGTCTTCGACATAGGTTTTGGCATCAGAGGAAATGAATGGACGAATTGGTGATTCTGCCAGCACCCCGGATTTGGCTGATCTTGAATTCCGGGAAATCGCCCTAATTTTTCTTGCCGTCTGTCAGACATCGAGGGACATGAATCAAGATGAATGTAAGCTCGGGCCCGTCGGTCGGCTATGTAATAGCAATTTGCTTTATATATGTTGAGACAACATTATACATAGTACGTCGATCATAGGCTTATTTATGCTATATTTACTTTTGCCGTTTGTATGTACTTCGTACCCTTTTCTTTTCTTTTGCTAATTGATGACGATAACTGTAGGGCTATTAGGAGGGAAATTTGTTGCTGTTCCTTCGAGAAAACATGTTTTTGTGCCCACTTACACAGATTGCTTCTCCTGTGTCCGAGGTTAAGCACAAAAAAGCATGCAGTACCTCTCTTTCCTCAAGACATTTTTGTGTATCATAGCATCTCTGTTGTTTCACTCTCTCCTCCCCCTTCCGCCCGTTGTTCCCGAACAAAAACGTTTTACGGTAAGGAGTCCGGACTCCTGGCTGGGGTAAAGGGGGTTTTTGTGATACGGAAGCATGCCGGGGTAAGGGAAGAAAAGCAAAGCTTGGTATTTTGGTGCCGCAGAGAGTGGTATGTGTGGTAGTGTGAGGCACCGTTGAAAATAAATGGAGGATATACAATATAAGACTGGTTTGTTTGTTAGTTTGGTTCTTCGAATATAGGTCGAATAGGGGAGAAATTGAGCTCTCATTGGCCTTCTTCTAGCTTTCGTTTGAAGGCACTGACATTGTGACCAGGGTAAAAAACGCCACAGAAGCCTCTTATGCCTCTCTCCGTCTCTTCTCAAGGCCCTTTAGGATAGGAAGATATAAGAAGGCAGTCTCCTACAGCACCCATCCGCTCGAAGCCCGGATACCTTTTCACTCTCTAGCTCGAAAGGTGGAACTGGGCGTTTTTTGTACCAAACTAACAAACATACCAGGGCTAGATTGTACGCAGCCGAGAGATCTGTGTTTCTTCGGGAAAGACGATTCAAAGTGTTTGACAAACCTGAATTCACCGGCAATCTGTGGGGTGCCCAACTTCATCATTGTCTTTGATATGTGCCTCGTTTTATTTACGGGTACATGGCAGTATCGAGCAGCTCTGTTCTGGAATATGTATAAGTTCTTGAGAGACGTAATAAACCATAATTTTGATAAGGGAGAAATGTTCGGCGAGTCAAGCGGACCGATCGATCTCGATGCTTGCTCCTTGACGAGGGGTCAATGTGCTTTCCACTGAGAGAGATCTGGATAACATAGCGTCCATCTCAATGAAGATGGAGGACGGTCGGCGACCAGGTTTCTTCAGCTGATGACACTATTCCCGGAACAACTTACATGGGGCCAAAAGCTATATCCATTTTCCATCCCCACACACAAAGCAGGAGGACATCACGAGCCTCACCAACCGCCTTGGCGGTCAGTCTAATCGGGTTTTCGGTTGACGGAAGGACTCCAAAAATAATAATCATGGTTGCATCCGGTTGCCTTGGTATTGCTCATGAGCGAAGCAGACAGAAACCTTTGGGCTTTGGGCGAAGACTTGCGCAGTTCTGCTAACCTCGATACAGTAGTATGTACTTCGGCTGGATGAGTGGCCTCTGTGTTGTGGCCTGTGGAAGTTGGAAATTTTTGTTCTCTCTTTCCATGTGTGGAAGGCAATCAGCACCTAGAACGGTAGCACATGCATGACAGGTCTTCAACCTGCGACACGGCCTTTTCGGCTAGATGGTCAGATGTTACGGTGGACGAGCCGCCGAGTCTCCGATTAGCCTTTGAAAAAAAAAAAGTTTGGGAAGCCCGACGGGTGGTGGAAGAAGTTTGCCTGAAGAGCCGGCGGGCGTTTCATGGAATGGCTATCGGCAGCCATGGCCGAAGCCGAACGAACTGATGCGTTGGGCTGCGATCTCATGTATCATGATGATGAATTCCCATACAGTACACGGCTCTTCTCATCCGCACCTGGCTTGCTGCTGGTGTGGGTAATTGCTCGATGCTAGGTAGTGGGTTGTATGGAAAAGCAAGAGATATCATTCTGTCAGCAAATCGGTTTCCGATCTGGAGACAAGAAAGCTGACCGGCCAGAAAAAGAGACCGGACAGAGAGAGAGGCTCAATCAAGCCCCTGCATCGTGACGGGACCTTTTCTGGGTCCGGTTACCCACCAATAGACTAACCCCTGACTGCCCCTCAAGGGACTCATTCTCACCCCCATGACCGGCCGGCTTGAAAGCCATTCCCAAAAGGAACAGGAAAGGGGGGCCGGTTGAGGGCCGTTCATTTGGGGATGGTGGAGAACAGCAACCTCTGATGGGTCCGTCCGATCCCTTCTCTGAGGAGAGAAAGCGTCCCGTCGATAGTTTGCGACTATTTCAGGCTCCAATTCTCCAGACCGACGAGCAACAGCGGCCGTTCCAGGCTTTTGTCTTGATGAGGCATCATCCCTCCAAAAGTCCTGGGGGTTGCATTCTGTGAAGTTGGATTCAATGAGTGGCCATGAGCGTTCGAAAGCAACATGACTTGCAGAGAGGCACGACAGCATTCGGGCGTCATTCTGGGTGCCATGTGGCAGACAGCTTTGGGTAACTTGTGGTCAGAAATCTGGCCCTCTGGTCCTACCTTGCACCGCAGTACCGACCAACTTCCTCCTTGCAACCAACAGTCTTAGCGCCAAGTGTTAGTACTAACGCTAGCCCAACTACGAAAACTTTAATAACAACGAAAATTACCGTTTTTCAGTCGATTTTTCAAATAGTAATACGACGATATATCCGCGCAAACGCCCTTAAAAGGTCCCAAAACCCCGGCGCCGGCTATTATACCAGTTACGCTAATATTAAGCTCGTTTTTAGCTTAACCGTACGCTTACGCTAATTAAACGGCGCAATAAATCCCTTCTAATTCCGGTAAGAGGTATCGCGTTATAGATAAAGAAGACCGTCCTAATAATACCGCTACCCTCGGCCCTATCTCTACTTTCGTAAGAACTTTCATTAAAAAGGCTCTTATTAAAGCCTAAGTTTATATTACCTTCGCCGCCGCCTTCGATATTGAAATTACACGTTTCTACTACGAATTTAATACTTATTACCGTATCGCCAACCGCTTCGTACAGGCTATTATTACCGCTATATAAAACTTTTTTACTAGCCCCGCTAATTTACCGCCTTTATTTACCCCCGATTTTATTTTACTTACCCGGGACCTTACCTTACCTACCTAAAACCCTACCCCTACGGCCGGAAAGAATGTATCTTTTATAAAAATTATAATTTAAAAGGTTACCGCTATTAAAAACGTTAAAGTTAATTCCTGTTTGTCGTTCCGTTCTACTTCCCATTCCGGCTCCTATTCTACTTCCCGCTCTAGTTCCCGCTCCACTTCTTATTTTAATTCCTACGGCCCTACCCCTACCTCCGCGCCTTAATTCAACGGCCGAATCTTCTTCCGCTTCGACTATAATTCCCTATATTTAAGTAATAGCCTTTTTACTATCTATAAAGAAGTTTAAAACTTTCTTTACTTCGTTCCTAAAGATTTTATTACTTATATCGATATTCTTACCGGTTTCGCTATTACCCTTAAGGACGATGCCGTTTATAAAGTCCTTATAAATTATAGCAATAATATCGGCTATTATTTTAGTTATACGCAAATAGAAGTTTTAAAAAAGTAGTATATTTATTTTATTTAAAATATCTTTATAATTATTAAATTAAATATAACTTATATTAATATTCCGTTTACTATAAAAAGAATTTTTTTTAATTAAATTAAATAATAGTTAATTAATTTCTACCTCTCTTCTAAATATTAATTTAGCGAAGTTATTACTATATAATTTATTTCCTTCGAAACCTCCGTTAATAAGCCTTTCCGCCTTTTCGATATTAGCTTCCCTTTTTGCTTTCTTTAATACCGCCGTCCTTTCGACTAATATAAAATATATTTCGATTTCTATAATTATAGAACTTACAATTATAAACCCTAATACTACTACTATAGCTACGAATAATATAGCGAATACTATAAATATATTTAGTACGTTAATTACTACAGCCCTTTCGATTTTAAGTACGATAATTATTCGATCCGCCCCCGCTACGAGGGTAGCGAAATAATCCGCCCTTTAAAGGATAAGAAATATAAGATCCGTTAAAAGGGTAGTACGCTCTTCGCCGAAAAATATAGCTCCTAGCCTATTAATAATTAGGTAAAAATCCCCCCTTCCGACGATACCCCTAATAACAATTCGGCCCTTTCCGGCCCCGAATATTCTTTAGATAGCCTTACCTTTAAAGAGGATATTAAAATACTCCTATTTAATTAATTTAGCAAGGCCTTTACCTTCGAATTTACCGACGCTACTAACTTTCGCCGCTCTATCCGTAATTGTAAATTTTCTTCTAAGAAGGCCGAAAGTTAATAAAAAACGACTTTTAAAACCTTTACATAGTATTAGAAAATTTAAAGATACGTATATTCTAAGCTAATATAGTACGAATATAAAATATATACGAAATTACCTTTTAAATTACTAGTAAAATTAGAGCGGATATTATTTTAATTTAAGAATTATATATATAATACTTTGAAGAAGGGGTATAATTCGGAATATTATAGTACCTTCTTTATAATTTCTATACCCTAGTCCGTAATTAAATTAATAAAGTAGAATCGTAGCCGTAAGTAGTTATTTACGTCCGTAAAGATACCCCCGCTATAAATTTTATAATTAACTAAATAAAGGACCTTCTATAAGTGAAGGTTAATAGTATTACCCTTATTAATATTTATTAATAGTCGGGAGATTTATCCGCCTTCGAACTATTTAAAGATTAGGTACCCCTTCTAAGGATATTTATTACTAGAGATTTTAATATATAATATTATTCTTAATAATTAAGTATAAATAATTTAGAAGGCGCTAATTATATTATTAATTATACTACCGAATACGGGTTAAACTTCTTTATTACGCCCGGAATCCCGACGTATAATTAAAGGAATATTATTAACTTTACATTTTCTAATATTCCCCTCTACTCCTCCTACTTCGCCTATAAATTTAATTATAAGTTAAATTACTAGGTTATCCTTACCAATATTCCTATAATTCCCATCGAACCTTTATACTATTACCTTATCCTCTGCAAAAATCCAAAAGCTATTAAATTATATACCGCTAACGTTTTTTTTTTTGTAAACCTAATCCTTATAATCCTTATCGAAGACTATACGTTAAATACTTTCGAAAAAATAGCGGAAATACTTTATAACGTCCTTTTAGAAGCCTTAAAAATTAATTATAATTTAATTAGACCCGAAAAGAATATAAAATAGTAGAATAAAATATATAAGTAGGCTATTAAAATATTTCGCTAATACCGTTACTATAATTAAAACCTACGCTTACAACGTATAGAGGCCTTTTATTAAAAATTCTAAAAGGTAGTCCACGAAACTAAATAATAGTTTTTTAAAAATATAATAGAATTTATAAAGGAAGATAAGGATATTTATTAAATTATAACGTAGTATAAATTTAAAAATTAATTTAAAGCCCCTCCATTAATTATTAATAGTTCTACTATTATCGAATTAAAAATTAAAGTAAAAGTATTAAAGGTAGCGCTTCTAGAAAGAAATAGAGAGGACGAAAATATTAAGACCGGTTAAGCACCTACGGTCCTTCGCCGTTACTTACCCTAATCGTCGATTATATATATTAACGAAATTTATAAAATTTTCTACGGAATAGGTAATATATCTTTAAATACGGATAATATTACTATCCGGATATTTAAAGCTTCGTAGGAGGTTATTAAGGATTTAGTTTATTAATTCTATTAAAAGTATATAATTATTAAATATTATTCGAAGGTCTTTTAAAGGGTAAAAGTTATAATGATCCTTAAACTCGGCCGAAATTAAACGACCCTTAAAGGATAGCGATTTATTTCCCTTTTATTTTACTTTAATAAAAGTATTAAGAAGCTTATTAGTAAACGTATTATTTAAACGGCTATTTCTAATAGAGTTTTAAATCTATAATAAATAGGGGCCCTCCCTAAATATTCCGCTATTAATATTATAAAAATTATTATCTATAATTTTAAAAATTTCTTAAATAAAGATTTAATTGCAACGCTTATAATTATAAATATTAAAGGCGCTTTTAACGCTATATTCGTTAATTAGCTAATCCTCCGCCTACGGGAGTAAGGGTAGCTAAACTATATAGTCTTTTAGGTCGAATCCTTTATAACGGGCTATATAATTGCTATTTAATATTTAAAGATTATTACCCCTATACGTAACCTACGTTACAGCCTTCCCTAAAGGTTTTTAACGTCCTTAATTATTTACCTCTTTTATATCGAATTTATATATTAATTAAATTCCGACGAAGTAAGGTATTTTAATTATACCGACGATTATATAATTTTAATAATAGGCCGTACTTATAACGAAGTAGCCGAAAAAGCCTAAAGAGAATTAAATACAATAGTCCGCTAAGGAATAAATAATATAATTAAATTTTCTCTAGAAAAAATAGAAATCTAGTTTTTTTTTCGAAAGCGACTAATCTCCCCCATACCAATTATTAAATATAGGGAAGTAGTAATTTCTACCTAATTAACTATACGCTAGCTTAATATTTAATTATAGGGTAGGCTTAGTTAGAAGTATTATATCGAATATTAATTCGCTTTTATAAAAATAGTAATCTAATATATTAAAAGATTTAATAGAATCTATTTTAGCGCCCCCCCTAACTCTATAATTAAAACTATAAAAGTTGTCGTCCTCCTTAAGGCCTTTTATAATTTAGAAATTTAGTAGCCTAACTATAAATACCTCTCCTTATATTATAAGGGCGGAATTTTCCCCCTTATAAATTATAAATTTAATAAAAAGATCCATAAAGTTTAAGTAGTCGTTAATATTATAATCCGTTTTTACTTACTAATTTAAAAAATTACCCGGCTCCCTATCCTATATAGGAAGGCTAATCTCCCTTCGGTACTACTTTTATTTAAAGCTGCTTACTATAAGTACATTATCCGCTTTATAATTTTAAATTTAGTTTACCCCTTCGTCCTACGGATTTCTACCCTACGCCTTATACTTTATTACTAATTTTAATAGCGCCTTATAACCCTCTAATTAATTGCCTAATTTATTCTACCCTTCCCCCGGCCGGTTTTCTAGCCCTCCGTCTATATTAGAGAAATATATTTAAACCTATCCCCTTTATTTAAGGATAGGGCGGCGGAGGAGTTTAAAAAATAATTTTTCTAATTCGACCCGAACGAGATTATTATTTATATAGACGGCTCGATAATTATTTAGTAAATTACGGCCCCCGTATATATGGAGGACCTAAATATCGACAAAGACGTCCCAATAGGAGAATACGTTATTTTTAATTATATAATCTTCTAAAATAGCCGGGAAATAAATAGAAGGTATAGGTAATTAAAATAGGCAGAAATTTTCGACGTAGAAGCAGAGGGAGCGCAATACAGACTTAAAGTAGCCCTCTTCCTACTAGAAGCGGAAGCTCGCCCCCGGATTATAATCTATTTAAATAATATAGCGGTTATTAGAAATTTAAGGGGTACTTCCTCGCCGTTATTATAAGAAGCCTTCTTCGAATTTCGTTTAATAAATGCCATTTATAAAATAAATTTAATAGACGTCCGCTAAATCCCTAATTATAAAAATATTACTAGTAACGAAATTATAAATAAAATAGCGAAGACGGGAGCGGAAGGAAGAAATTTCTATAATTAAGGCGTAGTAACACTCGCGTATGTAAAACGTATTTCTAAGCGAAAAGCCCGTATAAACTTCCGTACTTAGTAGGCGGAGAATTTCCCTAAAACCTATTAGAATTATAAGCTAAAAGTTTCCCTTAAACCTACCGAAGAATTAAAGGAGTTAGATCGCCGTACCCTCTATTACTTATTAGTAGTTAAATCTAGTTATAGAGACTTTAAAGAATACTATAAGAAATTTAATTATAAGGACGCTTATTTAACTTACTCCTATAGAAGTTAGAAAATTCCTTTCTACCCCTTTTATTATTATACTATATACGTAATTGCCCCATTTCTATTCGGGCTTACTATAACGAAAAAGAATATTTCGTTAGTTATTAGAATTTTTTAGAGATAGTTCGTCGCTAGGGTATGAATTTTACAGTTCTTCGTATAGATTTATATAAAAAAGGAGCGCCAAATACTCTAGTAAAAATATATAAAGGGCGGGGGAATTGCTAACGACTTTCCTACCTTTTTAAATAACGAAGGGGTAATAGTTAAATTTAGGGAGGATTTAAATTAGGAAGAATACCGGATATAGCGAAGGAAAAGGGTAGTAAATAATAAGGAGGACGAGGCGGAGGGGGATAAGGGGGAGTAATTTCTTCTTTATTTTAAAATTACGTTGGATTTTTCTTTAAATTTTTATTTATATACGAATAACGTTCTTATAGGAGTTTGGTAGAAGTATTATACCGTATTTACACTACAGGCAATACGTATATTTCAATAAACGAAGGTAGTAAACCGTAGGTTACTTTCGGATAAAAAGGATTTTGTAGAGGTATTAGGGTTATAGGGAAACTATAGGGCCCCTCCATTTTTGTACACTAGATTCTACCGCTGTAGCACGTCTCATGCCCCTCGGGAGGCGGAAGCAGACGTTAAAAATAATAACAACAACAACAACCGCAGTACCGACGCGTGCTTTGGAGAGGGATCATCAATACCTCCAGTTGGAAGGGCGGCGCCTGTCGCCTAATCGTAAAGGATGTCGCCATGAGGCACAGCACAGGCACGGCATTACCACCTGCTTGGTGGACTGTAGGTAATATGACTTCCATTCCTACCATTGACCGATTCGGGCACGCTTTGGGGCCTGATCTAATCCAGGCCCAGGAACTCGGAGATTCCGCATCTGGACTCTGGAGGCGTTGCTTTCTCAGGACCAGCCAACCCGTCAAGCCGTCGGGTTTCTAGCGAAGGAGGTGACATGCACCTTTTGATCGATCTCTTTTCTCGTTTGACACTCCAGCGACAGAGAACAAAGACTGAGATGACTGATGGACAATCTCCATCAAGGTAGCGGAAGACGGAAGATGGAAGATGGGACAGGCGATTTGATCGATCGACGAAGCTCCCCTCGTTTATGCTCGCCTACCCATAGGCCCTCGACAGGTTGGTGCTGTCTGTCTTGCCTGTCGTTGGACCTGCAGCGATCGACAAGATTATTGCTTTTAACGGGTTTGCCGGTGGTTGATCATGGTTCGTAAAGCGGAGGACCCTGACACTCACTGCAAAGTCCCCCGAATCCCTCTTGTTCTAGAGGTATCTAGCAGGTCGTCCGTCAGGAACGGGCCGAGAGAGGAGAACACACCTACCTTCTAATGTAGTGTAGCTGGAACACCCAAGAACGCGCCAGTGTCTGTGTGGAAATTACCTTTTGTTTTATGTGTGCCTGTGCTTTTGTCTTAAAATAGCCCGAATTCTAGCCAAGTCTGACGTCTGGACTTGGGACAAAGAGTGGTGGTGACGACGACGGCGGCGGGCGTCGGGGTTCAGTTCCTATGGGACCTCTAGCCCCAGGGACCAGAGACCTCTGCTGGAGCCACGAGACAGGGGAAATCAACTACAGTACAACCCAATTTCACCTAGCGCCGTTTGGATTATTTTGAGCAAGAGGCTTTGCTCCACGGGCTCACACGGGGGCAAAGCCCCCAGATAGATCCGCCCAAACATCTCACAAAGCTACAGAGGTCTTCCCCGTCGTCTCTTTTCCTCCAGGGGTGGTTCCGCATGTTTGCGGTTGGCCATGTCGGCGCAGTCTTGTTGCAATTTCTGGTGTGTTGGCGGTTAATCTGAGGATATTCCCGCCCTGTTGGATTGGCATGGATGGAATGGCACCTCCCATGAGTGGAGATAACAGCCCGACGTGAACGAAGGGGATGAGCCTCACGAACCAGACTCGGGCTGGATGGCCGCGGGACGGGAGCAACTCAAGAACAAGCCGTACCTGAATCCCCTCGTCCAGTCAGAGCCCGGCGGCAGGTGCACATGCGCGGCGGCGGGGACTTGCCCACTGTCTATCGAAAAAAAAAAAAAAAAAAAGCGCCGTCGACCTTACGTTATTAGGTGCCCATTAAAGACGGGCTAGCGATGCAGGGGAACCAGCACCCTGGTCACGCCTCCTGCACCTTCTCGCGACCTTGCAACGGCCCCCTGTAGAGGGAAGCTCGGGTGTTGCAAGGGTGAGCTATTGGATCTCTTGATAAAAACGGAAAAAAACCACAAGCATCGATACACTACACAATTCATCCATGGCTAAGTACCGACACGAAGGCTTCATCTTGTTGGGGGAATGGAGAGTCTAGTTGAGCGAGTATTTTTGGTGGGTTGCGGTACAGGACAAGAGGGTTCCTGGCTTTACCTAGGTATCTCTACCTACCTCTAGAATACTGTGTAGGTACCTCTAGAGTAACGGAGAGGTACGGTAAGTAGGTAGGTAGGTACAGTAAAGCCCGTACCTAGATACCTACCTTACCTAGTAGAGATTGTGCTTGTATTGTTGATGGGGGAACCTGGCCGCCGCTCCTTATCATGAACTTTTTTTGGTCATTCGTCCTCCACATGCCCTTCGATCTGGAGCCCACATCCCAATTCTGCTAGGTAGTCTGTTTTTTTCTCTCTCTCTGTTTCTCTATCCAAATATCCATCCTCCATCGTCCTCGATATAGCCTTTTCCAATTGCGCATACTGTACCAGTCTGAATGCCGTGCGTGCCCATACAATCCCGTATGTATCTTGCACCCCAACACTCCTCCTTATTGCCGTCTTGGCCCCTTTGCTCAAGAGTGTAACTGAACGGATCGGCGCATTTGTTGCCTAGGTAGTTTCCTCCACCTTCCATTTTGCATATTCATAGCGCCCTTTCTCCTCTCTCGCGTCTGGCAGCCCGCCTGTCCGAGAAAAATCGAGGGCCATCGCAATCATTTCACTTTGAGTAGGTCCTAAATACCGGTAGGTAGGTATTGTTAGTAGAGTACCTCTACCTAGCTAGCGGACAAAAAGACCTCTGACAGCCTCTGGTTCTACAGTACTGTACATGTGGCACTAAACCCCAAGAGGTCCCCACACTGAACTCGACCGCCCAGAAAGAACGTCAGCGGCCCCGGTCCACACTTGTGTGTTAGCGCACCCCTGGACTTTTGGAGACCCGTCCCCCGACCCCGTCCCGTCCTCTAGGTACCTACCTTCGGTTACCTTAGGTACCCCGTCAATCCGTCCCCGACCACAAGCACACGCTGCGAGCCCGCTCCCCGTGTTGCCCTTCCAAGCAGTCCCAGACCGACGTCCCTCTTCGCATCCCATCATCCATTCCAATCCCGTCCTACTACCACTGACATTACACGGCACCACTTCCGTCCTCCCGTACTATCATCCAAGCAGTCCACCCTCCTGCTTGCCCACCACTGCTCCTCAGACCAGACTCTCTGGAGATATCATCCACCGCTCTCTGACACGACGGGACGGGACCTTGAACACACTCGCAGTAGGGCCGTTATCTGTCCGCTACCAAAGCAGCATCTAACCACCCGCTACTGCACTCCAGCTGCAACTTGCGACCTGCACGCGACATCACATCTCCCCATCCACAACGGTCCAAGACTCGACAAGATTCCCAAGAGACTGAGCGGGGCCCCTGTTGAGCTAGCCATCCTGTCATCTACTCTTCTTGTTGCCCTTGTTCGCCCACCATTGTTCTCTGCATTTACCGATTCAGTTTCCATACTTGAGCTTTCCTTCCAGCGCGCCTCCTCCTCCGTTTTCCATCCCAACACCCGTCCGATTCCTCTGAGAGACCAAGACCAGCGGGCGAATACCAAGCGCGACAAACGCAAACCGTGACAAGACACCCACGGCCACCTACTACCCGACGACTCGAGCCTGGAGGGGCAATCCGCGACCTCGCCTCGGCCTAACATTCACCGATTTTTGGAGGACGGAGAGGAATACACCATACACAAAGAGGGGGATATCACAGCTCGGTTCGCCGGTGAAATTGATATGTCATGGATAACTCGTCTACGCCCCTCGCCGACTACTTCTGGATCGCCGGCATAGAGACAATCACCTATGATGACGACAAACAGGAAGAGAGCCTCAGCGCCTCGCTGGACACGCTAAAAGACACCATCATTGAAGATGGAGAGGGAGAGACCGAAGGAGAGGATGAGCTAGGTGACGCGTCGGGCATTGCCTCTCCACGCGCCGGTGGCCATCCCCGCCATTCTCGCCAGAGCTCGGGGAACCGTTTGTCGGCACTCTCCAAGCTTTCTTACAACCCGTCGCTGTCAAGCGATAATGACATCGAAGGTAACACCAGAAGTAACAGAAGCAGCGCGACTATCCGACCCATGCCCCTCCCCAACTTCGGGAACGGTGCCGGTAACGGTAACTCCAACAATACCTCCAACGGAAATGCCATCAATTCTAACAACACCAACGGTGCCGGTGCCAATGGCGTCAATGGCACCAACGGAAACAACAAAACCTCGCCTGTCGCGTCCCCAAACCCCAACCAAATACCCATGTTCGATGCCCTTGGCCAGATCCCGATCCAAGACGGCTTCTTATCCGACCTCGACTTCGACAAGGCCCTCCTCAAGTTCGCCGCTGAGAGGGAAAACTTCCTTGACGATCTCACCTTCAGCGCTGGCGCTAAGCTCCAGTCGAGGCCACCCATGGTGAACCCTAGAACCGAGAAGCTGAAAGTGGACGACGACCAGAGCGGTCGAAAGAGCCCCCTTAAGAGCATCCGTGGAAGCATCCGCCGCAAGATTAGTTTTAGGGACATGAGCAGTGCCAGGAAGCAGCCCATGACTCCCAGAGCAGGTACTAAGCCCACCGAATCAACCCCCCGTGTGATCCCCAACCCGTATCGGGCCTATACTCACCCACCCTTACCCCCAGCCTCCATTCGGACAGCAAAGCGCCTAAGCAACTACAACTCGGTCATCCCGCCCCCGGAACCCCTGAATGCAGACCCCGACATGCACCCGCTTAAGAGGCGGTTCGAGCCGGTCTTACTGGACAGGTATCCTTCGCGCGATGCCACCGTGGACGAACTGTCCAGGAGAGGCCGATTCCCGGACTACGTGCCCATGTTTGCCTTCCCCAACGACATCCAGATCGTATCGTCGGACGACCGCCCCCGCTCGACATGGCACGGCTTTACCATGACCTCGGATGACAACTCCAAGATCTACGGTATCTGTCTAATCGTTTGGACCGCGCTGGACGCCGAGACGGCGGAGAATGTCGAAAAGAGATGCGAACAATGGCGACAGAGGCATATGAGCAACGAGGAGCGGGAGTTGGCCGCAAGCTTGGGCATCCGTTTGGCAGCGGAGCGTGCTCATTTATCGCAGTTGCTGTCACAGCTGCCGTCGATTCCTTCGGGATCTGCTGCTAGGGAGTCGCTGGATGAGCAGATCAGCTCGGTTGAGGAGAAGATCAGCTTGATGACGGAGATGCTGAGGCCGCTCAGGCACGGAGCCGCGTCCAAGATCGACGGCCTCACGGCCGGCGAGACTGGTCTTTGGGTACCGAGAGCTTACGGAATCCTTGGCAGGGATCCATCGAAAATGACTTTCTGGAAAGAATGGCTCCGAGCTGTCACCGTACCCATGACGGACGGTGCCATCTTGAGGGTTCCCCCAAGCTCTCCCAAGATTGGGCGGTGGCAACCCCTTGAACGCTATGTTGTTAACCTGTGTACTGAGGCATTCAGCCCCCTCAGCTCGCTCACCCAAGTCGAGCTGGGCGTACGCGAATTGCGGCTTTATGCCCGCAAGGAGGCTGCCAATGAATTGCCAGGATCGCGCAACATCGACATCTATGCCCTGTTCAGATGCTTGTCGCTGGAGAACATTGTGCTCCTGTTCGAGTATGCCATGTCCGAATCTCGAATCATCTTCCTATCGTCCCACACGGGCATGTTGCACCTCGCCTGTCACGCCTTGGCGAACCTGCTGTATCCCCTGAAATGGGCCAGCATCTTCATTCCTGTGTTACCCGCTCGGCTGATCTCAGCCCTCGAGGCCCCGTGCCCCTATATTGTCGGCATTGAGCGGCGGTACGAGAACATTCAACTACCGGACGACGACTATGTGCTTGTGGATCTTGACAAAGACATCATCGATGCCACGGCACAGGCCATCCCGCTCCCGCGCCAACACAGGCGCAAGCTGATGTCTCTGCTGCAAATCGCGGCTCCTCACAAGCTGCGGTACGGTGTGGCAACCGGTCCGCCGCCTTATGCGATCGAGGCTTTCCCCTATGATGCATTTTCCGCAGAAAATGAGGCGCTATTCAACCCAACAGCAAAGGCAAGCACTCTGGGCAAATGGGTGACCCAGAATTCATCCACCTTTGCCGAAGCAGATCCGCCGAACAGCATGCGCACTCCTCTATTCAACGCCTTCTCGCAGGCGAGACCAGACTCTGGCCATGGCCGTCCCACAACCTCAAAGTCAGGCAAGGGGAGCCCGCCCTCGTCTGTATCGCCTGTCTCGATGCATTTTCCCCCGTTGCCTACTACACCCGTGTCGCGTAGTGACTCTGGGTTCGCTGTTGCGGCAACCTTGAGAGAAAAGCGCTCGGGACACTTCGATGAGAAGTCCAGACGTAGTTCGTCTTTTGGTATGGATAAGAACGGACCGCCTCACCCACCACTCCATAGGCCCAGCCTGCCTTTCTTGATTGGGCACGCGCAGAACCTTTCGATATCGTCCATCTCGATCGATTCGCAATCCTCATTCGGAGCGTATGCCCCCTCGACCTATGCGCAGTCAACCATTGCTGCGTCTACCATCATGCCCAACATGATGGTCCAGCCTGTCAAGAATACGGAAAACACAGTCTGGGTTGAGGGTCACTGCTTCAACTGGACTCCTAGCGAGAAGGATTCCTTCTGCACCATCTGTGATGATCGGTCGGAGGGTAACGGCCTCTACAAGTGCAGTGGCTGCAACTGTCTTGCCCATAACCATTGTCTTGGCTTTGCCTCGTTGGTGTGCCCGGCAGCTTTCCATCCGGATCGCGTTAGGGCCGCATTTATCCGTTGTATGGCAAGTTTGCTTTATACTTATAGAAAGCACCTCGGGCGGCCTACTAAGGAACAGAAGGCGAATGGTCAGCAATATGCTTTTGATATGGATGGGTTCATCAAGAGTCTGCCCTATGATCAACAGGATTATGCAACCATGCTGAGGGATACTCAAGGTATGTTTTATCCCATTTCTGTTGTTTTCTGCTTGATCTGATAAGCTTACCGTTCTGTAGCGTTTAACGAATTTGTTCATGAACGCGAAAGAATACACCCATCTGACCCCGCTATTCGATTATTCGACGAAGTCATCCTGGCCAAGAAGGCCCGCGGTCGTCCCGCCTTTTCACAAGGCCTCTCTCGCCTCTCTACCATCCGCGCCTCTCATGGCGTCTCCGCTTTTGGACCGAGCAGCGCGAGTGCAGCGAGGCAGAATAAGAATCCGGGGTACCTGAACGACGCATCGGACCATATTTGGCGGACCGCCTCGGTACCGGTACCCTCATCGGCCAAGTTCAACGATGGAGACAACTACAGGTCCATCGTCACGCGCGTACCGGCCAGGCTGGATCCCACCTTGATGAAGGAACCAAGGGCAATACAAGGAGTGCCCAGACCTGAGCAAGGGCGGGTTAGAGGGCTGATCAGGAAGCAAGTAGCCAGTATGCTTGGACCGCCTGCGGATTTCAAGGTTCCACAATAGATTAGGCCAGGTAGGCAGCACTTGAGGCAGCACAGCATATACGGCGCTTTTTGTATTGGCTGAATTGTGTGTCAAAGAAACTTGTAGTAACTGTATAAGTTGTAATTTTGCGTCGTGGTTGTGGTTGGTGGTGGTCTAGCGTGGGACAGGAAGATGTCGAAGATAATTATGTTTTTCTTGGTTTTGGTTTTTGCCATACTTGTATGTTTGGCTGTGGACGAAAGAAAGCAAAAGCGGGTGCGGGTGGGGAAGCTGGGGGTTAGGGGAAGGTGCTGGGAACATAGGGACGGTGGCATAAGGGATTGATATTGAATTGGTTCTTTTTTTGCGCCTGGGAGAAACACACATATCACACACACACTTGCATATATGGATTTGCCTTCACCATACTTACTACCACGATTGCGCACATAACCTCCACAAAAAAAAGTACAGAGACAAAGAGAGGGAGAGAGAGAGGGAGAGAGAATAAAGGTGTGGTGTGGCCCTGTCCATGGTGGTGGCTATGGAGAAGGCACGGATGGTGTGGTGCCTTGGGCTGGTTTGGGAAGGAAAGCAGAGAAGGGAGAGATTGTACATTGGTGTAAGGAGACCAGAAGAAGGAAGGGAAATAAATGTTGCATATAAGTTGAGAATCATACTACACAAATAAACTTTCGATTCAAACAAATACCAGATATGTAGAGGTAACAATGAGTGTAGATAGTGCTTCCTTGATGGCCAGCTATTCCTGTAAATATCAATCAAACGCAACAAAAACAACGACAACAACAATAACAACAACAGAAAGCTGACATGCTAAACACGCTTTGCAATCTACAACGACGAACCCCAAACACACCGGCGCGCCATGCTGGATGTTTGTTGTAAAAGATCATCAGGCCATAATAATCATCGCGTCCCCCATTTCCGCTAAACCCAATACTAATGAGAATAAAATCAACTTTGTTTCCCCCCAACCTAGACTAAAGATGAGGAACACCTGCACTTTGCATGATCAAGTTCACGATACTCAGGAAACCCTCGCCGAGGATGAAGCCCTAAAAAGCATTGTTAGCAACTGCTGTACTCTGCCCCCCTGGCCTCACTCCCTCAACCAACAAGGAAGCAAGAACATAAATAGAAAATAACTTACCGAAGCCAAAACAATTAACGGGGTATCCTCCCACCCCATCACCCCCTTCCACCACCACCCCAACAGACCCCCAATCGTTCTAGCAATCGTAAAACTAGGCACGTTATACATACCCACCGCCACCGCGATGCCGCCGGGAATCAATGCCTGCCACCTCTTTGCCTTCTCACCATTAACACCGCCACCGCCGAGTTTATCAACAATAACGATCCTCGCAGCCGTAGTAGCAGCAAACAGCGTCGCAGAACCGATAGCCCATTCCTTCGCCATGGGCGGCAGACCTTCGCCAGTCACTAAACGAGCGGTGAAGATCCACACGTAACCGGTGGGCACCTGGAATAGGGGACCCGGAATGGTGTAGACGACCGTGTAGAGCTTGTAGATGAAGGCGGAGACGATGGCGCCGACGGTGGCGCCGATTACTTGCCCGTAGAATTGGGCTTTGGGGGCGGCGCCGAGGAGGTGGCCCGTTTTGAGATCTTGCATAAGGTCGCCCGCTTGGAGGGCGCCCTGTGTGTGTAAATAATGGTTAGTCAAGTCACGGGCACGGAAACACTGGGTGGGGGAAGGGAAAATAGGAAAGTAGTACGCACAGCCTCAGACACGGCTCCAGCAACGAGATTGATCAAGACGCTGTTCTTGTTCGACTGCGGGATGATAAACGCAAAGAACAGCTGCGCCAACTTGCTGATACCTGACACCGGGTTCAGATCGGTCTCGCCCAACGCCCTGACGCCCATGACGCTCAACACCAGAGCCATGAATACGGCCGTGACGGTGGCGAAGAGAGGGACGAGGTTGCCAAAGACAAAGTGGATGCAGCCGATGCAGAAGACGATGGAAAGCACCAGCCCGATGGCGACGGTCTTGTCGCTGACTTGCTGGTCGGGCGGCGCGTCATCGTATTCCTCCTCCTTTTCTTCTTCGAGATCTTCCTCGTGGATGCGGTTCAATGCTGACGAATGTCGTTGCCTCAACCCGCCGTTGAACCCGCTGTTGAGGTGGGTGTACTCCTCCTCTTCGTCGTCCGAGTTCGAAGCCTCGCTGATATCGGAGAGTCGCCTGCCCAGCCTCGGTCTCGTCGGTACTCCTCCCCTCGCCGCATCACCGGTGCTGATGGCTCTGTAACCCGACCTCCCCACCGGTCTCTTCGTCTTATCGGCCCGGCCCAAAGCTTCCTTTGCCCTTTGCATAATGCCATGTCCCTGAACCACCACCCACTTAACCGCCTTCCTCACTCCCTGAACTCTCACCACCGACCGCCCAGCCAGCCATCCCAAACTGACCACGGAGTCAGCCAGCATGATGGCCAAGCTAACCCAGACAATCCACCCTTTACTTCCCTTCTCCCAATCATCCACATCGCCCGGCGCCCAACCCCGACTCTTTGCCAGCGGCGAGAGCACACCCCATCCGATCACCGCTCCCAACAGCATGTGCAGCGTCGTGGCGGGGCCCATGATGATGCCCTGGCCGACATAGGCCAAGCTGGGGTTGAGCGTCCACAACCACGTCGTGGCGAGGTAACTGCCAAAGATGGGGATCGACCTGAGCGCCGGGACGAAGTAAGTCGACAAAGTAAAGATGCCCGAGAGGAGGAAGCAGACCAGCAAGAGGTTGAGATTCCGTTTCCAAGAAGCCGAGTGAGGTTCCGCCGCCTCCTCTTCCCCTGTCTCCTGACCACCTGTAAGTGCGTTGTTGTCGTTACCCGGGCCCGGAACAACAACAGCACTCCCCGACTCCTCCTGCGCTGCCAGACTCGCAAAAGTCGCCGGATCCTCATGCCTCTCACTCTCACTCGCCCTCTGCCTCGTCTTGCCGTGCAGTACACTAATCAACACCGCGGTGCTGAACCCAGACGGAAACTTGAGTTGTTCCCTAATGATCACCTGCCTCCTGAGGGGGACCCCAAAGACCACCCCAAAGTAGCACAGTCCCAGCCCCCAAACCACCAATTTCCCCAATCCCAAATCCAATCCTGGCCCTTCACCTTCATCGTCCCTCAACAAAAATTGCATCGCCGGTATCACCCCAACAAACCCGCACCCCAAAGGCATAATCGCCATCGACCCAGCCACCGTTTGGACCAAAACATTTTCCACCGGACTAAACGGGAATTTGAGCCTCTTGGTCAGAAGTCTAAACACGCCGAACCCCATCAGCGAAGCAGGCATGCTCATGATGCTCACCCACCCCGTTTGTAGGCCAAAGTACATGTTGGAGAAACAGATGATGAGGCCGACGCCCAGGCCGACGAGGACGGCACGGGCAGTGAAGGATTTACCCTCGATGAGGGGGCGGGGTGGGGAGTGTGGGTGGAGGGAGATCCCGGATGACGTGGAGGAGGAGGTTGGAGATGAGGACGGGGTGAGGGGGGCATCGGGGTTGGTGGTGTTGGTGTCGGTGGGCTCGGAGGAGGTGGATGGTGGTGCGGCCGGACCTGTACTCGGACCCGGACCCGGAGCAGGGGACGGAGGCAGGAGCGGGTCGCGGGGGTCCGCTGTTGCCGTCGCCGCAACCGCCGTGCGCGTCCGTTGCGCCATTGCTGAGTGATTGTTGTGCTCGTTCAGAGTCCAGTATTGCTGTTAATCGAGGCCAGTTGGCTGATAAAGCGAGTGTAAAAAGATGGTCGTTTGGTGGTGTTGTGAATCGATCGAGCGGCTGAGTTGCCGCAGTCGCGTGCTGTGGTGAGGAAAAGGAAGAGAAGCCGGAGAGCAAACAAGCCTAGTAGTCAAACGAATAATGCACTAACAGATGACGTGAAACACTACCTGACAAATCAACGGATGGATCCGGCACATCCACCCCGTTAATAGTCAATATCATTCGCGATTTACCAATTATTTATGTATCATGACAAGTCACTCGTAATCACAGCAGGTTACGAATTGTACAACCCCGCACTTTATACTTACTTTGGGATGGTAGCATCGACACTGGGGATGTGATTCCTTCCCAGGGTTAGGGTACGTGGTGAGTGCTGGATTTTTATACTTGCTTTCTTAACACCAGCCCCAAATTATTACCCTTTCCCAGGTACACCTCATGCTCCAACGTAGGCATATACACGACCGTTACTCACTACAAAACCTCTCCTAAAACCCGAAGCTATCCAGCAGCGAATTTGCATCAGGCTCCTCAAATACCGTCGGCGGCGGCTTAGGCTTATGAGGCGTCGACGGCGTTCCGTGTCCCGATGTCATTTCCGCCGGCACCTGCAACGACATCGCTTTTTCAACCACCGGCGACGGGATAGCATGTGAGAGGACAGGCATATCTGCCACCACCAAAGAGCTTCTGCGCTTGAGCAGTGTAAGGGGGTTGATCTCGCCACCGAGTTCGGCTGGGGTGGTTGGTGCTGGTTTGAGGAATTCCCAGTTTCGGACTGTTTGGGGTTAGCACTTCGTTCTTTTGAACACATATTACGAATTAGACTTACCAAGATCAACACCAAGTAGGTCACATCCCATGCGGCCATAGAGGCGAGCATTGTGGAGAACAAATTCCCACTCAACCTTTGGTGTGACCTTGGATGCTCCGCGGAGGGTTTGGAGTGTTTTCTGTCTCAACTGCGCGTAGAGGACAATCAACGCCGGGTCGTCTGTAAGGAATGACTTCGACTGGAGGTCGGACGACCCAGGTGTTTCCAGGAGCGTGTATACAGGCGTCTAGTGTTGGGTATGTTAGCAAACAACAAATCTCTCGTAGCCTCGAAACAGGGAAAAGAAACTTACTATCAACGCCCTAACGGCCATATCCCTCCTATGCAGCATCCAGAACGCCCAACTAGCGAGCCATCTGTTACCATCTTTCGCCGCAATGGTAAGGACTTCCTCCTCGAGCAGCTTCCGCAAGACTGGTCCACGATCACCTTCATATACCCTAGTGATCGCAATGGCCAACTGCAAATCCTTGAGCTGGTTCAAGCAGACATTGACCGCATCCTGTAAATGGTCGGCCAGCAAGAAGAAAGCAGCAGCATACGCAAATCGTCTCTTGCTCATGAGCGCATACGCGTTCTTCAGGGCTGCCGTCCGCCACTTGGGATCGTCAAAGTTGTTGGCGAGAAACCGTTGGGTTGCGCCTTGCTCGCGGTTCCAAGAAGCCATTCGCCATAAGCCCTGGAGAACCGTTTTCTTCTTGAGTGCCAGATAGAACAGACTGCAGTCTACCGGGTTCTTCATTTCGCTCTTGGTGTACTCATTACGAGCGATGATTTCGAACTGAGTTTTCTGGTTTTGAGTAAATCGCATGTTAGCATTCTGCAACACCAGATCGTAGATTTCCGAGAACATAAACTTACCACAGCAGCAGTATCAGTCAACCACATAAAAATACCTGCTTCCCTGGCATCCTCCCACAGCATTGGGCCATGATGTTGTCTTGACACAAAGTCCAGCAGGATATCCTGACTACCCGAATGGTATGCCCATGCAATCTCCCTCCACGACATATGGTTCTCGTTTGTCCTCCTCCTCCGCAGTGCATGTTGTCGATAGAAGAGCATGAACCTGGCGCCGTTCTCATCGAGCGACCTCCTCTGTTTCTCAACTAGTCCCACACATTCCACGATGTCCACTAGCTGTATCTGTTCATGGCCCGAGAGCTGCGGCAGACCAATCTGCGTCAGGTTCTCGCCAATCTTCATCGCCACCTCTTCGCCGAAAACCTCATCGTCCCCGTTGTCGACCGACATACGACGGTCACCGGAAAAGTAGTCCCCATGATCACCCCTCTGCTTTCGTGGTTGGTTGTCCGTATACTCGCCAGACCAGAAATCCTCCAGAGGCAGGCCCAAGTAATCGTCAATCGTGTCACCTTCTACCCAGAACTTGAGTGTCTTGTGAAGAGCCAGCAAAACCCGATGGACCAAGGCGATCTTTCCAGAAAGGATACATTGACTCAAGAACTGCGGGTGGAACACCGGTAATGGGCCGTTGAGCCGCTGCACCACCTCGAACAAATCCCACATCCCACCCTTCCGATGTGGCAGTCTCAGGCTTGTGATGAGTGAACCTGATACATCAAAGCGCCTGTCGTATACGAAAAACTGGTTACCGGCACCGATGACAAGATGTCCATCGCCTAGCCAGGTGGAATCGCCGATAGGATGGGGTGAGAGGATGCGCGTGCTGATTTCTCTGATAGGCGCCCAGGCAGGTCCCTTGTTGAGGTAATCAAAACGCATTTGTGAAAGTAGCAGCACCCGATGAGGGAAGCCGACGGCTAGAATGGACTGGCCATCGGGAGTTGAAGTCCAGTCAAGGTCACGGATGGTGTTATGGTTCTCAAAGTCCTGCGAGTACTCGAGACGGCCGCCCCGAACACCCCAAATCGTGAGTTCCGATCGGGTCGAGTTGACTAGGGCTGCCTTCTTCAGGCTGTTGCCGCTGACCAGTGTCGGGCTGGACAGGCCCGTCTCCATCGAGCTCGTAGAAAGCCACTCTACGTGTTGCTTTTCTTGGTCTACCCTGGCCGTCCAGAAATCAACTCTTCCTGAGTGTGTGTAGGAGATGGCGACATCACGAGCAAAGACGTCAAGGAACCCAGACACCACAGGCGAAGAGCCGGCGGGATCCACGGGAAGGACATATGCCAGGTCACCAGCATCCTTGAGTTCGAACTTGGTGAATTGGCGGACTGTGCCCTCTTGGTGGTACCCATTACCATTTACAGCGGGCGCATTTTCCTGTGGCTTGTAAAAAGGCAGCTTAACTTCCCACACAATACCTTGCTTCTCCGATGTTATGGTGGCAACATGGGCGGTGGTGTAATCTTCTACATGCTGCCTTGGAAGGATGATCAGACAGAGCGGCTTGCCTGGGACGTCGTAGTCTACTTCTGATAGCAACACAGGGTTCGTCTTGCGACAGTCCCAGAGGGAAATCGTTTGTTGTCGAAGGTACAGAACGAAACGGCCTTTACGGATGAGACACATTCGATGAACATGGCTATCGAGGTTGATGGCTGCCTGCTGAGAAAGCCAAGTCCTCTCGTCGTTGAGCTCATGTTTCCAGACGATACTCTGGCCTGAGTCTGTTCGTGACACGATGGCACGACCGCTATAGTTGCGGACAATCTTCTTGATAGGAGCAGAGTGACCAGTCCACAGGCACCTGAAGCTCAACCGCTTCGTCTGCGGAGTGGGGTCAAACAGTGAAGCGATGTTGGTGCGGTAGACCTCTACCGTGCCGTCAAAGAAGTGTAATAAGATATGCAAATGGATCCCAGTATTGCAGTAACTGTATGCCTCGACATGTGGCACGTTTGTTGTAACGCCCTTGAGAAAGTCGAATTCAGGTGAGGAGATATGAGCGACGTTGAAGATGTTACACTTTTGTGACCTTGATCCAACGTTCTCGAGGCCCCAAGCTGACATGTGGCCCCGACCATCCAACACAACAACGACCTCAGGGCTGCGATTAGCTACCGCAATGACGTGCTCAAGGGCTGTCGTATCTTCTTTTGGCCGAGCTTCCTGAACGGCCTTTTCTGTCGCCGCAGACAGATCTCTCCCATGCAGTATGAATGCCCAGCGGAGGGGAGATACAGTCGGGTCCTCTAGTGTCTGATCTTGTATCGGCACAGCCAGGTCTACCGTTGCATTCAGCTGAAGATGTTGGTGGCTATGGCCGTCCGAGCCTGTCCAGAGCCGGAGTTTATTATCAGTGCAAAAGGTGTAGAGCACATTGTCAATGGTTTGATCGATGTGACGAGGCCGGCGCCATTGGATGTTGGTCACGGCCTGGGGGTGTGGTAGGTAGAGAAAATCGAAGCGCACATCGTCGGACCCGTAGCTGAGCCGCCGCCAGACTTTCACCAAGCGGTCGTACTGGCCCACGGAGGCAATATATGCGGAATCATAGGACACGCTAGCAATCCGAACGGGGTTGGCGAGGCGTTTGCGCCAGAGACGTCGCGGTGTAGATGACGTTGTTTGGTATAACTCGAGATGCGAATGTGCGACTACCAGTTCTTCGGATGCGCCCCACGAGAGGGAGATGGACGTCCTATCTTCAGCCACACACTGATCCCGCTCGATGTCGAAGGACCACTGTAACGCCCACTACGATGCGATGAATAAAGCAGCGTTAGCGCATCTTGAACTCGGCAAGAAGATATATACGATAAAGGCGCACAACCTACCCTAAGTGCGTCGTCCTCCTGGCCGAACGGCTTGTATATGCGCACAGCGTTGTATGTGCAGACGGCTATTTTGCCCGAGGCCTCATCCAGGGCGATAGCCTCTAGTGGCTCCTCGTTGTCGTCGTATATAGTCTGTAGGATGGTCTTTGGCTCTCCAAGGATGGCAATGGCGCTGCCGGTGATGTATGCCTGGTTCGAGAGATGCTGGTTAGCGAGACTGCTTAAATCCCAGAACCAAGGATCAAAAGAGTGTAGCTCACAGTTATGCGACGAGAATCCCAGTAGCCCGTTGCCAGAGCTTGAAGCCGGGATTCTGGCTTTCCGGGCAGGACAGCTTTCATACTAAACTACCGGCGAGGAATGCTGCTACTGCTAGCTAACATTGCGACGGGCAGTCGATATGCGCGGCCTTGGTTTGACCGGTATTAGGAAAGGGAACTGGAGAGATGGACGCGACGAGGTCTAAAGCCGTAGAAGACAGATGGCGTGTTTGCGATGTAATTGGTGGTGTTGAGGATGCGATCGGTGTCCGGTGATGTGATGCGTGTTGTTGAGCGAGCTGCTGATGGAGGGTCGGGGTCTAGGTAGAGGTGCCGCCGGCAGCACCACTTTCCCGTCCGCTATATCCACTGTGAGTCCCTTTGGGTTGCCCACGGTTCCCTATGACGTGGGGTTAGGTAGGTACTTACTCCAGGGGGAGGAAGGTGGGATGGTCGTAGAGGTGGTGGGAAATGTGAGAAGCAACGATGCGATAGTTTGAAAAGATACACCTGTTCTGTTTCGAAGATAATGAGTATAGCCAGCACATGCCCGTATAGAACGGAAATCCATGAGAAGTTTCATCTATGCTGACGCAGGTCCAACACTCAGTCGCGCGCAAAGCTCCAGTGGGGCCAAAGGCACATTCAGGGGTATTTGTTTACTTGACGTCGTCTATCCCGAATAACGTCAAAGCCGCTTACACCTTCGCCAGACAAGCCTTATACACAGATCCTACATCTATTTTACACCAAAGTATAATATGCCAGGTAATACGGTAGCATATTTCTTTTCTCTAAGAAGCGCCCGGAACGCCCTTGAGCACGCCATTATCATCGTACTTGGCCTCTGTTAAAAAAGAAGAATCGACCGTTAGGTTTCTGCTCCAAAACTCCAAGCCCCAAGAAACCAGCCGAAGAGGCAGGAACAAACTTACTAAAAAACGTATAAGACAGCGTAACAGTCTCAATCCCCTTCATATTCAAATCATTCAAATAATCCGGATCCAGATAAAAGAACACGGGCATATCCACCGTCTCGCCGGCGTTCAGCCTCTGCTCCTCAAAGCAGAAGCACTGGATCTTGCTGAAGTACGGCGCCACCTGCGCGGGCGTGACGCTGTACGTCGCGACACCGATAATGTCCTTGTCGCTCTTGTTGGTCGCAGTATAAAAGGCAAGCGCGGTCTCGCCGGGGAGAACCCGCACCTCGCGCTGCTGGGGCACGAACTTCCACGGCAACACGTCTGACACCGAGGCGTTGAAGGTCACGCGCATGCGCTTGGCGTCCGTGACGGGCTCGAGCTTGGCGGCGAGGTCGACGTCCGAGTCGGAACCACCGAAACCGCCGGCGCCGTGGGCGCGGACGGGTTGGCCGCCCCAGCCGGTTGTTTGGCAGATCTGTTTTGTTGCAAGAAATGTTAGCGATGGACAGGCAGGAAGTGAGGCGACATGACAGGTAGACAGGCAGGGTACGGGGAGGATCGAAAGAAGAAAGAACCACATACCATCTTGTACATAGGCACCGAACCATACGAAAACGCCACGGTACCAAGAATAATACTAATGACATAGTACATGGTCGATTGATTCCTCTTCTTGTACTCCGCCCTCACTTTCTCCATCTCCGGGGACACGCCCGTTCTCCTTGTCTGTTGCTGTTGCTGCTGTCCTTGCTGCTGTTGGCGTCTGCTTGAGCCCTCGGTCGAGAACCATCTCCATGCCTTGCTGCTGCTGCTGCTGCTGCTGCTGCTGCTGCTGCTGCTGCTCTGTTGCTTCTTTGCCCCCCATGCTTGTTGCTGTGTCGCTGTCGTCGTCTTTCCCCGGGGGGTCGCATTATCGGACGAGAGTTGCCGGCGCCATTGGTTCTGGAATTGTTGGCGGCACGAGTAGCAGGCCCATGGCGACGCCAATTGGGAGGATTGAGCAGCGACGGCTCTTCGGCCGACGAAGCGTGGCACCGAACTCATGATGCGAAAGGTGACTGATTATGTTTCGGTCACTGTTTACTTCGACTCCGGAAGGCGGGATGTTAAGTGGAGGTGGGACCGGGGACATGGTTGCCCTTCTCTGACGCTGAGTGTGCCGCGACAGCGTCGGAGCTCTGGAATTCTCACCGCCTATATTTGGCCGTTGTGCCTTGCATTCACGGTGTCAGTCTCCACTTTTGCAGTTGATGCCGCCAGACACACATGTGCAACTTTTGCAAAAGGGGCCAAAAATTGAATCTTAAATAGCACTCGCGCATCGAGACGCGCGGCCGTGAAATTTACGCTCCTTATAATACTCGATGAGGCCAATCTGCTGATTATCTTCTTTTCTTTATATCTCTAATACGCGAAGAGTTATTTATCGTTCAATTTTAACGCTTTTTTCCTTCTTTTCAAATGTCGTTAAAAGTGGATCCTTGCAAACACCATGTCAGTGATTGCAAACACAACGTCGAAAAAGTACGAAAATGAGGGATTTAGTATAATTCCTCGCGTATTGGAGATATAAAGAAAAGAAGACCACCGGTAGATTGGCCTCGTTGAGTATATTAAGGAGCGTAAATTTCACGGCCGCGCGTCTCGTTGCGCGAGTGCTATTTAAGATTCAATTTTTGGCACCTTTTGCAAAAGTTGCAACATGTGTATAAAATCGACGAAAGTGGAGACTGACACCGTGAATGCAAGGCACAGCGGCACGAAATGCGGGACGTCCCCATCGCAATTGAGGGACGCCCGAACGCATGTTTGTTTCAGAGCGCAGCTTTCCAAGAGAAGGAACACATGGACCACCGTAGTTGCAAGCATTACCAAAGGATGTCATTCAGACTGATCGGATTTAGAAAAATCGAGGTATAAATGGCAGAAAGTGAAGCGGCTCATGCTAAACTGAAGAAAATTGAACAAAAGATATGAGTGGCTTTCTTCGTATTATTTTCTTCAATAAAAAAAAAGCTATAAAATGTCATAAAAGTCATATATTGTTTGATTACAATTTTTTTTTTCAATATTTCTATATAAAACAATCATTGTTTTTGCAACCTTGCAGAGCAAAAAGATTATCAGCAAGAATGATGTACTTATTATTTGATCATATATTAACACTGATCAAAACTCATCTACATCACTACCAGCTCCACTACTAAATACAAGCTCGTCATTATCATCCTCATAATCCAGATCCAGCGCTCCTTCGTTCAGCTGCCAATCTACCCCCTCAGCTTCAAGCGCCTGTTTCGTCTCTTCGTTTAGAAGTTCAACATTAAAGTCCAAAGGCAAGTTTGTAGAATGAGCTTCCTTTGCTTCTAGGAAACTTTCTTCCGTGACAGGTCGTAACGGCGAAAGATACCGTCTAACACCCTCACTGAACTGCCGTTTCGTTTCTTGCTGGAAACCATAGAAGCTAGCTTTGAGTGGCAAGCGAGGATCTTCGTCTGTATGCGCTTCTCGCCGAAACAAGCCGGTTTCGACGTAATTTGGTCCTTGAACCACGCCGAGAGTACGGTCTGGCAGCTGTTGAAGCTGCAACTTGGCCAAATAAGATCGTCCTCTCGAGATACCGGATTCCGAATCCAAGAGCCGGCCTTGAGCATCATACGTGGGGGCCTCTGGTTCCGGATGTGGGATTATAGACTGCGGACGCCGAATCCTCTTTGGCAGCTTTTGTCCTGGGATTTTCATATGCATGAACAAGGTGCGGTCGTTGTGGTCTCCCTCATCTTGTTCGTTGAGCGATAAGAAGAAGACTCGTCCACTGGCATCGCCAATGACCAGCCTGGACTTGTCGGGCGAAAACATGCCGCAGGAAACGGGTGCAGGAACCTCCAAGAGGTCGCGGACCAATGGGTTGCGGGATCGCACATTCCATACCTTTACCACGCCGTCGGAGGAACCGGTATAAAACCGGTCAAGGGTCCTACCCCACGCAGTGAATTTGACTCCCACATCCTCATGCTCACGGTCACCCCTGAGCTCTTCGATAGGCTCACCGTGGCGTAGAATATGGATCGGCTTATCTCCTTGAGCGGTGTCCCAAACGTACGTTTTTCCGTCTGTGCATCCCGCCGTAATGTAGCAAGAACCGAAGCTAATGGGCATGATCGTAAGCTCGTTGATATCGCACGCCCAGCAATCTAATGTTTGGATAGGGCTGAACGATTTCTCCCCATGCTCAGAGATAGGAGACGGGGTAAAGACGCGGATTTGGGTACGGGTGTTGTAATCCAAGTCTAGACCCAATGGTGAAGTGGCCGCGATGAAGCAAGCTTGGCTCGGATGCCATAAAACCTCAAAAACATTTTGAGTGGTAGCGGATGTTATCCGCCATCTTTCTCCCGTAAGGCCATCCCAAAGGCAGAGCTCTCCCGTCTCCCAACGATCGGGAGGAATATCAGTGTCATCCCCTGTCCTGCTACGAGGTGAGTAGCCGACCAAAAGGAGATGTCGAACGGTTGGCGAGCGACCCCATTGCATAGTGGCAGGAAAGTAGGCCCATCTCTCAGTCGAAACAGTGTTTCCCTCTGCGTCTTCTACCCGGGAGCAAGAAAAGGACCGATACGAGGAGGTCGAAATAGAGTAGTTGCTATGTATGTTGTATATGCGCACAGCATCCGTAGGAACGTCTGCTGCCGTTGCAACCATAGCCGTCGTCGAATCATACTTTGAGGCAGCCACAAAGTTGACATTCCCCCCGTGAGGCCACTCGCCCAATGAGACCATGGAGGAGCCGGACGGGTCTACCTTCCAAATTTTGACTTTGCGGTCAAAGCCAGAAGTGAAGGCGCGATCATGAACATCGTCATAGTCCGAGGCAACAACAGATGAATAGAGCCATGGGTCTTGACTCTGTCTCATGGCATCCGTCGAGTTTTCGCCCTTTTCGACAACCGGTCGGACGATTCGATGATCGGCATATGCCCGCAGAGTGCCTTGACTGCAAGATCCGAGAACGAGGTTGCCGGGTTTGTTGTATTGTTGATTGTGAGCATCCGAATGCTCCGTTGTCCCGCAAATGAAGCCGTCGTTTGAGACCCAAACGATAGTCGCAATATCTCCAGCACAATCCGTCCATTCTCTTCGCAACTCCAATTCGTCCTCGTGACACTTGACGAACTCGTTTGGGAAGTTCGTGGGAGCCCTCAAAGCCATACCGCGGTTACCGGAGGTTTCTCTAGCTAAGAGGAGCGAATTAATATAGCTCGAACGAGCGAGCTCACCGTGCAAGTCATACTTGTCTTTCTTCAAGGCAAGTATTGAGGGATCCCTGGACACCTTGTGATTAACCAAGTCATGCAGGAATCGTTCGATGTCTGCCCTGTTTCGACGTGAAAGTTCCTTTTCCGACCGGATGGCGTCTAAAACCTTGACAATTTCTCCGCGATACTTCTTAAGCTGTTTGCGGAGATCTTTGGCAAGATCTTGCTTCCTGCTTCCAGACGATAGACCAAGGACTCTCCGACAAAGGTTCCGAAGAGCCTTGATTTCATCGGCGGTAAAGTCGACATGGAAGGTCGTGGGTCGAGTGAGCAAGGATTCGTCAAATCGTACAAACTTGTGTACACCAATTGAGATGTTGGCCCTATCTTCTGCTGACAGATATGGTCGTTTGGCCTCACTGAACAGCCGCGATGATAAACCTTGAGAATCAGCGCTGTCCTCATGCCCCCTCCAGGCCAAAGCGTGGGCGCGACTTCGATAATTCTGTGCCGAGGTCGTGACTATACCACGGTTTTGCGACTTCTTCTCTTCCTCAACGCGTTTACGCCACTTAGACGTTCGGCCTCGATATCTCCTCGGTTCTGGTACCGAGTTTTCAGGCAGGTTGCTAATGGACGGCGGCTGGGCAACAGAGGGCAGCTGGGCAATAGATGTCGACGGCGGGTCCAGAATCATCAACGAACCAGCGGGTGAACTGGGTTGAGGCACTGATATGGCTGCCGATGGGGCTCCCTTGTCCTCATCTTCCTCGTCATCATCCTTGATAGTGATAACCTGCGACGGCGGCGGCGGCAGTATGGTTGGTCGGTGAATTCCTGCCGTCGCATGACTTGGAACAACCGGAGCGTGAGGGTTTCGCAACCCCGAAAGAGGGTTTATACCTCTGTGTGGCTCCTGACGCCCAGGCACTACTGGGATAGGTATTGGAGAGTTGGAGTAGCGGCGTTCATTTGCCGCCAGGAATGTAGGAGGTATGTCCGAGCCCGAGCCCGGACGCGGAGGCGGAGGCGGCAGCGGGGCCGTGGCATAGCCGAAAGGCGCCTGGGGAGGTGCCCGTGTGATCTGGGGGACAGGTACCGGCGTGTACGATTTAAACCGATATTGCTGGTGGATGTTAGTAACGAATACTGTACCCTCCGAACAGAAAAGCAACACATAAATAAACGTTATTAATACGCACGGGAAGCATGAGCAATGAGCGGATCTCCACCGGGATGCGGGCAGCCAGAAGTCGTTCGAACACATCGCTCACACGCCCATTCCCGAGCTTATAAGCGGCCGTAAAGTCGACGCCAGTCACAATCTCGACGACCTGGAAAGAGGAGAAAGTATAGGTAAGGTATGGGAAGGTAACCGAAGAATGTAAGGGTTATAAGGGGGGCGAACAGGAATAACTAACGAAAGTCGAAGCATGCTAACCTTTGTTCCTATTTTTTCAACGTCGTACTTGTCTCTGGGCACATTTGCTAGCTCCCGGTCAACGTGTGGGAACACTTGGTTTACGAGACACTTGACAAAAACGTCCTGGTCTCCATAACGGGGAGAAGACTGAGGGTTGCCATGATGCTGTAGGTGATTATTGCTGGTGGGGGTTGTGACTGGAACGGTCTCGGTACGCTGCCGTTTGAAAGGCGGATGTTCGAGATTGTCCGGCTGGTGCCTCTGCTCAGCTACACGGAGAGACCCGTTGCTTTGGTTGTTGGCTCCCGCATGTTGTTGCGCAATGGTTGTCGTGGAGGCAACGGTGGTGGCGTCGGCCGAGGAGCCGTTTGTGAGCGGGACACGCGCAGGATCTCCAGGCCTAGGGGTAGTAGATATGTCTGTTAATGCTAATCGACGAATTATGAGCGGATCCGGCGCGCTGCTAGAAATATCATGTATTCTAATAGATGGAGAGGAGGGTGAGCTGGTGGTGATGGCCAGTGTCATGGAGGGATCGCAAGCAGAAACAAGGGGATGAGGTGACCGAAGGGTAGACGGGCACGCAGCGCGCAACGCGCATCAACAGCCGCCGAAGATGGATCAATGCGATTTAAACTTGGTAGAGCGGGAAGATTGTCCAAAAGAAATAAGTAACTGACGAAAGAAGACGAGAAGCGCGTTGTGATAGTTTTTAAAAAGGAAAGTTACGTACCTAGAGTCCATTTCTGAATGGTTCGCGGTCAGGGTAAGCGCCTTGGAAAGAAGAAGAGTCAAGTTGTATTTTGATTTAAGCCTGTGTTAAATTAGTTTACTAGTGAGATATGCAATATTCCGTGATCTTACGTAAGCAACGGCGACCCGTAAGCGAGCTCCGCTAATTATTAAATAAGATGGATTTTCTATTTTTATTATTATTCCGATTTTAACAATAACTAAATAATAGTATTTAAACTTGAAAAGAATAAGATTATTAACTTTATTATACTAATAAAAACTAGCATTTTATAAAATATCTACTCAAAAGAGGAGTATCTTCTTCTGTATTATTATTTTATATTTCAACGCAACATACATACAGAACATGTTCTTACTTCATTTGTTACTAATGATCATAGATAACTCTTAAGCTTCGATGTTCGTCCGTTTGGACTTCGCGAAGCAGACCTGCGCGAACAGAAGGCCGAAGCATGCGATCCTCGTTCGATGCAGTCGTGATAGGAAGTCAGACAGCCCGTCGTGCAAGGCAGTCGAAGATCCGCAGCCGGTTTAATTCAAGGTTCCAGTTCGGGTTCCTGCGACTGGAAAGACGCAACAGAAATACAACATGGAATTATTCCGAGGAGCATGTTAAGATGACAGGACAGGCGACCGTGTTTGCGAACCTTAATGTCTGGGCAATTCCGCTAGGAGTATGGAGCTGGCAGACGCGAAGTCACGAGTTCACATGCGACGACAGTATGCGACAGCCTGGGGGTAACATGCAGCGCGGTTCGATTCGTGCACCTCCGCCCCCCCCCCCTTCCGTGCGGTGCAGAGCCCCTGCCAGATATTTTACGGCGGTTTGTTAAGCTCCATTGGAACAATTGAGAAGTTATCTTTAACAAGAATGATAAACGAGTACAATTTATTGTGTGAAAAAAAGAAGGTAAGGTGAGTTACAATATACCCCTGGTTTGTTTGTTAGCTTGGTACAAAAACGCCCATCTCCACTCTCGAAGCCAATGGAAAAGCATTCGGGAATCAAGTAGACGAGTGAAGGGGACTGCCCTCTTATATCTTCCAGTCTTAGGGGCTTCCGTGAGAGACGGAGAGGGACAGAAAGAGGCTTTTGTGGCGTATTAGGCCCTGGTCAATGTCAGTTACTTCAAACGAAAACCAGAAAAAGGCCAATGAGAGCTCTAGTCCCCCCTACTCAACCCATAGCCGAAGAACCAAACTAACAAACAAACCAGTATTGAATTGTACATCAACTGATAATTTATCTTATATGCTAAATGATAAGCTCTTCAAATTGCTTACGTGACTGACGTTAGTATAATATTTTTTATTACAACTACATCTAAAGCAACTAATAAGTATAGTTTGTACCTTGAAACTATTACGCATTCTAAAATGCTGAAAGCATACAGCTTTGATATGTCATAAATACAGTTATTTATACAAAAAGTGCATGTCTGCTCCAGCTATTATGCTCGTATCTATAAGAAACAACATAGCTTTCCCAAGCTCTGTCCTTCTACGCTGCTATTAAAGTTAAACCTACCTCCTTTTCTCGCTTAGTTTATACCCGCGAGTAGTTTTAGCCCCTCCTCTTCTTGCCGCCTTGATGGCCGCCGCCACCAGTGCTCGCCGCCGCCTCACTAGCACCAGAAGACTCCTCCTTCTTGGCGCTGGTACCAGCAAGGAAAGCAGCCATATCAAAGTTCGACGCCGCGGGAGCGCCACTGCCGCCCATAAGAGCGTTCATAGGGTTCTTCTTCTGATTCTCTTCCCATTCGGCGCGGGTTTCGGGGTCCACTAAGGATGTCGTTAGCAGTTGTTTAACCTGGGAAACACCAAACGGACAGAAAAAAAGGAAAAACGCAACGTACTGTTCTCAACCAGCTTCGGCATGCCAAGGAAGATGACCATGCTGACCAAACCGAGAAGGATCATGGGGTTCTTGAGAATAGAAAGAACGGAGACTGCGTAGAGTTAGCATATCGATCATCATCATCAACCCTCCCATTCTAACCACAAAAACTCACATTTACTCCTCTCCATAAAATATCCCTTCTCACCCAACACCTTCGCCCCAAACACCACTCCGTTCCCTCCATTGCTCAGTCTCTGCCTCGGCGCCTCCTCCCCCTTGTTATCCCAATCATTCCCCCTATACGTCTCCCACGCCTTCACCTCCAGCTTAACCTCGCCATGGCCATTGCCCTCCTCAAGCACGCCATGCAAGACGGGCGCCACGTCCACCCGCAGCGGAGCGAACGCGTGCGTTGCGCAGTGGATGTCCAGCAGGTATGAGCCCTGCGTGACGTTCTGAAACACGAGCGTGTTGGCGACGCTAAGAGGGGCGGACTTGGTCTGGCCGAAGGTCGAGAGCGTGCCGTGCGTCGAGGGCGGGAAGACGAAAAGCTTGCCGGAGGTGTCGCCGGGAGGGCTGGAGGGGAGGGTTATTATTATCGAGGTTTGGGGAGCGAGGGCCGCGAGGGCGGTCGTGCTTGAGGCGGCCAGGAAGGCGAGGGTGGTGGTTAGGAATTGCATTGTTGGGGTTGGGCGGACTATCGAGTTGTTGAATTTGGTTGTTTACGGGCTCTGCATCCTCCAAGAAGAAAAGAAGAAAAATCGACCGTGATCACGAGAGATGAGCGTGAATAGCGATGCGCCGGATGGTGATGTTGGTAGGATGGTAGAGGTCGAGGTCGGGAGGCACAAGTGGGAGGTTACTGCGACGTTTGAGTGGAGCTTTGGGAAGCTTGAGCTGTGACCGTGCAGGAATTGTGATTGGCGCTGAGAGTGACACCCGACGTTCGGGGGATTTCTACGGCGAGCTACAACACGAAGATGGATTTAACAAAACATCACCCCATGATTTTCCACGATGTACGAAAACCCAATTATCATCATCGTCGATAATTTGCAAGATTTTTATCCGTTTTACCCAAATATCGTTTCGTCGGGAACATGAGTCTTGATGCGCGTACAGCAAGGTCACACACGCGACGACGACTCCGAAACCTCAAATTTGCGAAGGGGGGTATAATTTCTTGTCTCGCTACTAACTCAAAAGAACAACGCTTTCCTAAAATCAAAATATTATCACTTAGACAACGGTAGGCGCCGCCTCCTCAGCCTTGCCCTGACCAACCACCAAGTCCTCGCCCTCCTTCTTGGTCGAAATCGCCGACGCAGCCTTGAACGACTGCTCGAAATCGGCAATGATATCATCAATGTGCTCCGTGCCGACCGAGATACGGATCAGATCCTCAGTGACACCCGAATTGATCTTCTCCTCGTCCGTCAGCTGCTCGTGGGTAGTGGACCAAGGGTGAATACTCAGAGTTTTGGAGTCTCCAACATTCGCTACATTGGAGATGAGCTTGAAGCCATCGACAACCTGGCTACCGGCCGAAGCACCGCCCTTGATGCCAACGCTGAGCACGCCACCGAAGCCGCGCTTGAGGTACTTCTTGGCGTTTTCGTGCGAACCATGGCTCGCGAGGCCGGGGTACGACACCCAGCTGACGTACGGGCTCTTCTCGAGATAGCGGGCGAGCGCGAGGGCGTTCTGGGCGTGGCGCTCGCAGCGGAGCGACAGGGTCTCGATACCGATGAGGAGCTGCTGGGCAGCAAAGGGGTTGAGGCAGGCGCCAAGGTCGCGGAGGATCTCGACGCGCACGCGGATGATGTAGGTGATGGCACCAAAGGTCTCCCAGAACTTGAGGCCGTGGTAGCCCTCGGACGGCTCAACCATCTGGGGGAAGCGGTCGGCATGCTTGCCCCAGTCGAATTTGCCGCTGTCGATGATGACACCGCCGATAGTGGTACCATGGCCGCCAATCCACTTGGTCGCGGAGTGGACGACGATATCGGCGCCGTGGTCGATGGGGCGGACGAAGTAGCCACCAGCACCGAAAGTGTTGTCGACCTGGGGAGAGCCGAGTGTTAGCAATCGTACTCCGGTAAGCATGTCTGTGGTGGACAATTCTTGAGACTTACGATAACGGGAACGCCTTTCTCGTGGGCAAGCTTGGTGATAGCCTCGAAGTCGGGAATGTTATAGCGGGGGTTGCCGATGCTCTCAATATAGACAGCCTTGGTCTTCTCGTCGATGGCAGCGGCCAGGTCCTCGGGCTTGTCGCCAGTGACGAACTTGGTCTGGATGCCGTAGCGGGGGAGCATGACCTTCAGCTGGTTGTAGGTGCCACCGTAGAGGTTGGAGGTCGAGACGATGTTGTCACCGGCGTGGGCGAGCGCGGAGATGGCCATGAACTGAGCGGCCTGGCCGGAGGCAGCCGCAACAGCGGCGACACCGCCCTCGAGGGCAGCCATGCGCTTCTCGAACACATCGACGGTAGGGCTGGTACCTGTGTTAGAGTATTTGCTCGGTCTGGGTTCAAGTTGTCTTGCTTGAGCTCACTTCATGATTCTGGAGTAGATGTTGCCAAACTCCTTGAGGCCGAACAGGCGGGCGCCATGGGCAGAGTCGTTGAAGACATAGCTCTGGATGCCACCGAACTCGTCAGCATTTCCCCTTGAAATGTCCACAGTTCGTATGCTTCATTGTACGAGGGGACTTACAGAAGTGGCGTAGATAGGGACGGCGCGGGAGTTGGTGGCCGGGTCGGGCTCCTGGCTGTGATGGAAGTCAGTCAATGGTCAGTCGAGAAGGGAGGGGAAAGTTATATAACGTACCCCGCGTGGAGCTGGAGAGTCTCAAAGTGCTGGCTCATGGTTGTGATGGAGGTGGTGCAGCAGAGAAGTCAGGTCAGAGACGAAGTTGTGAGAGCTCGAGGTAAGTAGCTTGAAGCCTTGGACTCTTCCGATTGATAGCTCAAGCTATGGGGTGTCTGACGGGAAGAGAGAAGGACAAAGAAGAGGAAGAGAGAGAGGAAGGGATTCACGATTGAGGAGCTATCGGGATTCGGGCGATGTCTGCTTCTTCTACTCTTTGTCTCGCCGCATAGCTGGTCCAGAACTGACCGACTCGGGCCGGACAACCTCAAGCATAGGTAAAGGTATCCGGTACCTGACTATGCTGTCATTGCTGTGCTTTCGTCCGATCTCGAGTTTCCATTAGCTGATGGATCACGCATTCCGCCCTCGCTAATACGCGCAAAACGCGGGTTGGCGTAGAGAACCCCATCCCATGTCGATGGTGATCTACACGTAGTGGGTATCTTGAGGGCCCTGAGATGCTGTGACGCAGTAATGCCATCCCACCTTGTGCTGCTTGTCCCAGTTGGGAAAAGTGTGGGGTTGACTTCCCAGCAGCTCCGAGCACGCAATCGCACCATCAACTCATGGCGCGGGGCAACCAGCCTGATCACTGGTCTGTGGACTTCCCTTCATGGTCTATAAACTTTAGTGTTCGTCTATTGTTTCTTTCTCTGTCTCATGTTCAGGAAGAGACGGGATCATCATCTGGTGTGTCAGAGAAGTGTTGCTTTGAAATGTCATCCGCCCCGAGATATGTAAGTGGGGTATATATCTCAAACCCCTACTTAGGTACAACAATATCCTCTATAGGGCTGGCTTTACCCGTTCGTACCTGGATACTCCTCGCTCAAAGTCAGGAACAAAAAAGCAATGACTGTCAAGAACACGAGATACCTTGATCCTATTTGCCAACAGACCGCTGCCGCCTCGGGGTTGCATCGGTTTGCAGGACAAGACCCCAGCTGAGGTCTCACCAGCTCTGATTCGCCTGATGTCAACTACGCCCAGGGCAGTTATTGAACTCAAATATCTTTCGACTGAGACTGCTCCTCGTCATCTATGGCTTCCATTACGGCAACAAACCTAAACCACGTTCAGATTGAAGATCGTCGATCACTCTTTCATCCTTACCGTTGGGGGGTTCAGCTGATTGTCCAACTGCAACTACTGCAACTGAGTTCAACGAAGAAATGACATGTCAAACGACTGGCACCAACTCCACATATTCTCTGTCGAAACAGCTTCAAAAACCCAAATTCCTATTTAGGGTGTGATCCATAGAGAAATTTTCGGGTATTTTCACCGGGTGAAGATACATGGGTGAAAATGTCGCACAGGCCACTTTTCACCGGGTTACAGGCTTGGCATTCTGGGTTCTTGGCATTCTGGTGAAAAAGTCGGTGAAAATCGTGATCCGAATACTTTTTATGAAATCCGTGAGCGTATGGCGATAAATCCACCAGTTGATGGCCCAGATAGCTGCAAATACCTTTATAGTCTAGAAGGACTGTTGATATATTGATTTGTATAGCCATAAACCCCTACGGGTATTATTTTAGCTGGGGATTTAGATCGTCTATCGATTATAGTAAAAGAGTGAAAATTTTCAATGTTGTTAAATTGTATAAAATAGTTGATAAATATCGATCTATATACCTAATTTCGTCTATCCTTTTCTATAACCGCTAGTACTAATCCCCTAGCCCGCCTAATATAACTTCTTAAAATTCTATTATATATACTTCTTCTAGCTTTACCCAATCGAATAATACTACTTAATCGAATATCGCTAGTATTAATTAAGTTAGGCCTTCCTCTACTTAATTGCCTACCTCCCCTACTACTCTTACCTTTAGTAAGAAGGGTAAAGGTAAGGTTAGCGTAATAAAGGTTTAATAGACTATAATTTAGGAGGAAATCGTCTTCTAAATCTTTTTTAAAGCCGTCGCTAGCGGCGGCGTATTATAGAATAGCTTTAAGGAAGGTACGTATTACCTAATTATACGTCGATTCATTACGAAGGGGCATACTTTTACTTTTATATAGGTTTATAATAAATATAAGACCTTTAAAACGAAATAGAGGCTTTAGGATTTTATCCATTAATAATCGGGGTTTAATTATAATAATAATACGAGTATAATTATTACGCCGCTAAACGTTTAGAATAATTTAATTATTATTAATTTTATAAATAATATTCGTTTAAGAGAAAGTTTATTAATAAAATAATATTTTATAGGAATACCCGAAGACTTCCTAATTCAAATATACCGTACTCCCCTACTTTAAACTTATAGAGCGCGTTTTTGAAGGTGATTAAAGTGCGATTGGTAATAATACGATTACCCTTTCCTAATTACTAATCGACCCTACTCTTAAAAACGAAGGCGAGGGCGAAAGTAATAAAAATAATATAATTACACGAAGCAACGACGACGATAGCGGAAATAATAATAATAATAAAGGGCTTTTACTAATTCCCTACTACGTACGTTATCCCTAAAAGAAATCGTCAACTTCTTCTAATATTAATCTAAAGAAGAAATAGCGGGTAAATTATAGCGAAATTATTCTTTAAAGTATATTAGTAGTTACTACGGCTATTATAATAGAAGGTAAATATAGTTCGAAGTAGTTAACGACTATAATAGGGATTTTTAATGAAGATTAGAACGGTCGCGTTTCTATAAAAGTCGTTAAAGAAGTTTAAAAACGGTGGGAAAATTTTGAACGAATAATTAAACAATTTTATCGTTTAAAGTTAGAGCGGATAAGTAGATATTTTGAACGGATTAAAGAGGATTTAAAAGGGGATTAATAATAGGGGTAATAATAATAATAATCTAGATAATAGAAATTTCGAAATTTATACCCTCTACAAATACCCTATAAACCCGCTATATTTTAAAGAGTATTTATTATATTAAATTTAATTGCCCTTAATTAGCGCGCGGGAACTCCCGCTAACCCTATAGCCGACCCTACACTCATTTTTTTATATAGTCTTTACCGCAATATAATACAACTTATATTCGTTTAAATCTTAATATAAAAAATATATTAGAATCGCCTCAATTTGCTATAAATACTAGTGTTTTTATATTATTATTAGAAAAAGATTCGAAATATTAGTAGTAATAATTAAAAGTATAATTATTAATACGGGTCGGCTAGCGGGAATTAATATTTTAGTATAACGTATTTTATATAAATAAGACCCCAAACCCTTTATTCGAATTCTAATAAAATATTTAATTTCTATAATAATCTTTTAAAATAATTTAAACCCCAGTTTTAATTTTCCTATCTATTCAATTTCTCCTTCTCATTATAACCCCCCTCCCCTCCTTCTTTTTAAAATATTTATAATAATCCTTTTATATACGCTTTATAATCTTTTTATAATATTTATATATTATACTATTTTATTTACCATATATTTCCTCTTTATTAAAATTACTAACCGATAGCGCTATCTCTTCTATTTTATCCTCTTCCCCTTTAAAGTACGTAAAGGCATTATCTTTATCCTTAAAGTTAATTTCGCGATATTCGAATATAAAATTAAGGATTACCGTATAAATATATACAATAAAAGTATAAGTCTTAATAGGGAAGATTAATTTATAAATAAGAATTTTAAAGGTTAGCTTTAGCCTGCCGATTACCCTCTTAATAATAACCCTAATTTAATTGTACTTTAAGTTATATAATTCCTTATATATTACCAGTTTAACGCTCCCCCTCTTCGATTCTTATAAATAATATTATATACTACAATACGGAATGAATAATCTATATAAATAGCTATACCCGCTATTAATTAGGTAATAGAAGTTCAGTAGAATTAAGAAGCCGCGCCCTAGCGAAGTATTAAATATTCGACCGTCGTATATAGAACCCTTATACCCGGGCAAAATATATATAATATAATTATCGAAGTTATATACGAATATAACGTTTATAGAAAGCCCTCCCTTATACGTACGCTAAATAGATTACTTATTGCCGCCGACCTTTATAAGGAAGTGCGAACTATCGAAGGTACTTAGTACCCCTTTAAAATAAAGGTATAATTTAAGGTTTATTTCGATTTTTATCAGAGTATATAAGGAGGAGAATTTAATATTCGACTATGTAAATTAAATATAATAATTCAATACCTCGTAGAAGGCCCTATTTATATAAGAAATTAAAGTAAATATAAATTACGAATTTAAATAAGAAGTCTTAATATTAATTTATAAATTGTAATAGGACTTCGCCTAGTAATCTATTCCGATAATCGATAAATAGTACCCTACATTATTAATAATAAGAATATTATAACTTTTTCGTCTATTTACAACCTCTTTCCTTTATATAGTCTAGTATTATACTAAAACTATATAATTAGTACAAAGATTATATTTGCCTATATACGGATAAGCGATTGCAATTTATTTTAATATTTAAATAAGAGATCTTTAGTAATAAAGATTCCCTTTAGCGAATTAGGATTAATAATAAGTTAGGGGCCCTACCGTATTACTACGATTATAATTAGAAATGAGGCTATATATATACGTACTTTACATTTGCGCGTTGCAATTATAATAGTATTAGTAACGGTTCTAAGGGATTTACGCTATATTTAGGGATTTTGAGGGGGTAATAATATATTGTGCGATATATAATATTATAGTGCGTGCAATACGTATAGTATTATAATCGCTAATATATATTAAGCTCTAGAAGGGGGTAGCGAATTTTAGCACGAAAATTTTCGAAAATTTATCCGGTTGCGATTTATAAAATAATAATTTTTGTATTTACCGGGTGAAAATATGATTTTGAACTTTGGTTAATTAAAAGGTTGAAAAGCGGGGATTTCTTTTTTACTAGGTTGTTAAGACGTGTACGGACAGTGTAACCCGGTGAAAAAGTATAAAGACGTCGACGTTTTACGGGATTACGATTTTCACCGGGTTTATTCACCCGGTGAAAACGCTAAAAAAAACGCTACGGATTACACCCTTAAGTAATCCTCACGCTTTGCTTCCCGAAGTTCCGGATCGCCGCAGTTCGTTCTAGGTCCTGCATCCGATCTCGCATGCTGCCACCTGGGCGTCTTAGCTTCCAGGGCGTGTAAGTGAAAAAAGTGGGTCTATTGACGAACTACGAAGGCGACGAAGATCAAGTTAAAGACATTGACAATACTCTGAAGCTTCTAGACTAATATAATCAAAGTGAGTCACGTGGATTCGACAAGGGATCGTATTCAACCCTCATCGACCACCGATCGCTGTACCTAATACAAAAATTTACTGCCCAACGCCAGTCCATGAAAAACCCCTAGGTCCAGTCCAGCTGAACAAGCCTCGGTCGTGATAAATGCCATCATGTCCCATATCATCCTTCTTACATGCCTGGATACATCCTTACACGGGGAGTAATGATATTTCCATTCCCCTCCGATCCCAAGCGGCAACCGCCTTCTTCTTCACCACTTCCATCGACGGGGTAGTTCTATGGCCTCTTATTTTCACATGCTTCTTCTCCTTCTTGTGCTCACGCAACCTAGCCACAACAACCAGCCCCTTCAAGCCAGGGACACCTGGGAATATCCACCCTCATTTTTCATCATGATGGCCGTCGGCACGGGCATAGGATGTTTGGCTGACATGCCCGCCGTTTCCCCCATCGAAGCCAACCGACTTCCACTTCCGCTCCGTCTGTGCCTCAGGAAACCGATGTTCCCACGGAACCCCTCGAAGCCCCCCGACCTGATGGCATCCCGGGCCAGCACAGCCACGGTAATGATCCAGCTGACAGACAAACAAGCGGCGATGCCGACGTCGGCGCGGGCTGCGCCGCACACACTGCCCCGGCAGAAGAGGAGCTTGGACAGAAAACCAGAGAGAGAGACGAAGCCGGCGAACCAGAACAGCAAGTTGGTGATCTCCAGCGAGAGGACGGCGTAGGGGTTGGAGGTCTTGGGGAAGAGTTTGCTGATGAGGCCGAGGTAGAGGACGGAGACGAGGGAGTAGACGCCGCAGAAGAGGAGGAAACTGATTTGTGAGGGGGGTAGGTAGGTTGTGTTGGTGTTGTACCAGTGTGCGACTAGAGGAAGGACCTGTTAGCTTTCTCTTTGATCGTGTATTTTTGTCAGTTGAGGGAACAGTGAAGACCTTACCGAAACCTGAGAGGCCTATTATAATTATTGAGAAATTCGCCTGGAAGACCCTGATGGGGAGAAGGATGTTGAAGCCCATCTTGAAATGGTCCGTTTATCTTTTCTTTTCGTTTCCTTTCTCTGGCTCTTTGGCTTACTGATGCTGAATCGCGACGAAGACTTGGTGGAAGTTCGAGAAAACTGTAGGAAAATGCACCAGGCAAAAAACGAAAACGCTCAAGGCAAAGGGTATCACGGAAAGAAGAGATTAGGTGAACAAAAGGACGAGAGATGAAAAAGAGTAGATACAAGAGAAAGGGCTGCAGATCAACACAAGGACACAAAAGAAGCTTTTCGAGCCCATTTAAGCTTAAAGCCGCTTATTGAGGTCCAGCCCTTCCCTTTCCCCTGGATAGAGTTCCATCAACCAGATCTTCTCGATCATTACCCAGTAGCCGCCCGGCTTTCTTGACCTTGAAATCTCGAATACTACCGTACCAAACTTGGGTCACGGATAATGAAGCCATCATGAAACACGGTCCCTACACCCACGCAGCAAGCTGCACACGGGTGAATTCTGCGTCGTAGCGCTAAAGATGCGCTGAGCCAATGGCAACACCCTGTAAAGACCCTGGGCATCCCAAAGGGGAAGGGAAGTAGAGTCCCTCACCGTGGTGTGCATACCGCTCGGTATTGCTGCCGAGTGTGATCGCCATTGCCAAGGCAACAGGAGAAGTGGTGATATCATCTGGCGCTCAATGTAACGTTGGATTTTCGTCCTCCCTTTTCACCTTCTACCCTGGCTTCAGGAGAACTGGGCTGTGACAGTGCTACAAGTTGGTTGGACAAGAAGCCGCACGCCACGAGCGTGTTAGCACAAAGCTGCACTATCGACTTGATAGTGAGTGCTTTGTAACCCTCACAAGTATTCATAGAAGCCTGACAAACTGGCGATTTGAGTCAGCCACAGTAGACGAGAGAATAGTCTAGGTAAGAGTTGACGCAATGGAAGTCAACGACTTTAATGGTCGAGGCAGCGTTTGATATCAGCGTAAGGCCAGACATCATCTTGCCGATGGCCAAAGCCCAGAACGTCGAAAAAGGACCGGTTCTTCGAGTGGACGTCGACGTGTCTCAGCCATGATTCGTGTCAGAAGTGTTCCTGTGACAGGAGAAAAAGGAGGTGAACCCGTCCGTGCGAGCCGCGGAACAGGGAGAAATGGTAGTAGAGGAGATCCCTTCCAACATCGACAGAGATAGATCAATATGGCGATGACACTGTCTTCCAAACATAAATAGAGGTAGCCCTTTGAAAAGTGAGGATCCAGCTGTTGATGGAAATGTTCCGCTTCTGTTGGAGTCCACTCCGGCTGAGTCGGGTGCACAAACGCCGCTGGGGCCGCCTGACGGGATGGGGATTTTTTTTGGAGGATGTCGGCCTTCATGTCAGTGTCAGTTTCAAATTCCCCGCATCCGTCATCCGGCAATCATCTCGAAAATATGACCGCCAAGACCACATGATAAGTCATGTTAGTGCCATCTCGTGCCTTTGTATGTGCAAGTGCAATAGCGACACCTTCCTCTTTTTTGGTCGGTTGCGATTTCTTGGAACTCACATTCACAAATCCTCACTTCACTTTTTGGCGACAAGGTTCATGAATCATCCCCACAAATGCCAAGAGGACAGCCCCGTGTTTTATCGGGTTTGATCAGGGCTGCTCTGGTGAGAAAATGTTAGGAGTTGGGGAAGAACCCCGCTCGACACTGCAAGAGCTTCCCCAGAAATGTTTCCAACTGCACGATAATGAATTGGCTACGGCGCATTTGTTGCAGGTTCACAGCACGGGATTCCGTTCGATACATGTGACAGGCCGTTACGGGTCTTGGGCGACGGAGCCATGACCCGGAAGTGGGTCAATGGCCATCACCGGAACTAAATCCGCAGAGGATTGCAGACACACAGCAACACAAAGTGGAAGTATTACCGTGATAGTTCTGTACAAGTGGAATGGATGGTGCTCAATCATCTCTTGTGGTGATAATGATGATATTGACGGTTGAGGCATCTCACCCGGCTGCATTGTGCACACCGCAAGGCACTGACGGCGGAATGCATAGGTAGGTACCTGTGTCAGGGGAGACTGCCGTGCGGATCTGACGGGTTTGGCAGAATTCCGCGCTCTCAAAGACTCCGGACGAGCATGAAATGGTGGATGATGAAGTGGTATTGGATGGTGTTTGGCATTCCATCGCATCTCCATTTTCAACGTGGAGAATGGCACTAAAAAAGAGCCCATTCGCTTCAGACATCTCCACGGCTGCCGCCACTGGTCCACCTGACCCCGGCCATGAGCCTCGGCTTGTTTCCATGGAGGGTCCCCCAATCGTCATTGCCAGCGGGCACTTTTCCATGATTGTTTCCCATTCTTCGTTGTTGGATCCGGCATGTCAACATTACCACAGAGTAGTGTACATTATTTCTGCCAGTCACTAATCATAATCATGACAGATATAAGAGCCGAGTAAGTGGTAAACACACAGAAATCCTCAGACATGGAAACTGCCACCTCCCGCTCTTTCCTTGGTGAGACTCGCTGTCTCTCTCTCTCTCCAATCATGGGTCCATGGCAGATCCCGATTGGACTTCCATGCATCCCTTGACTTCCAAACTTCAAAAGAGCCGCGGCACTGGCGAAAGTCGAGACGAGGTACCTTTTGGCATTTACGCCAAAGTCTCCAGACAACCAATCCCGAGAAACCAGGATTGACCACGGACCGGTCCCCAGACTGGAATCAGACTGGATCGGACTGGACCACCCATACCTCTCTGTGCTAGCAGCTCCGCTCTTCGTCACACTCGGCTCAGGACCACCTTGGCTCAATGGTTTGGACCACATGCTGCCGAGAACCGACTCTTGGATGTTCGAAAAGGGGAACGCCTTCCAGTAGCCGTCCATCCTTGCTTCTTTGAGCTCTTCCACTTGTCTTCTGCCTGTCGTCTGAGTTGCGAGATCGTTTTGTTTCTTTCTCTTCTTCTCTCCAAGTGTTTTTCTTCAGCAGCACCATACCACCCCCAAGCAAGCGACGGTGACCTTCTTTTTGCGCCCATCAACCCCCTTTGTTACCTTCCATCCAAGTGTCGGTGACGGTGTTGGCGATAACCTCTCTTTTTTTTAACCCGTTTGCGCCTCTTGCGATAACGTGTTTCCTTCCTTGGCCGTAACAGTACTACGCGAACCGTCCGTTCTATTCTATAATCATGGCGCCCAAACAAGATACCGCGGCGTATATCAAGTCCATCGCCGAGCCTCCTCCGCCTGGCACTCCCTACGCCCTGCCTGTCCCCGGCACCGAGCGCCCCAACCGCACTGCCGTCTACCGTCACTGGAAGTTCGTCAACAGCCCTCTCCTCGAGACCTTCGACCCGGCTCACCAGACTGTCCACGATCTTTTCGAGGCCTCGGTTGAGAAGGTGCCCAACAAGAAGTGCTTGGGATGGCGCCCGTGGAACGCCGCTACCAAGACCTACGAGCCCAAGTATGTCTGGATCTCCTACAAGGAGGTTGCTGAGCGAAGGAAGAACTTTGGCGCCGGCATTGTCGCCCTCCACAAGTCCATTGGCTTCACCGAGGAGAAGTCCGGTGTTGGTTTGTGGGCGCAGAACCGTCCCGAGTGGCAGATTACTGGTACCTATCTTTCCAAGATGCGCCCTGCACATGTCATGCACGTGAGATATAGACTACTAACAACATCACAGAGCTTGCGCTGATCTCCCAGTCCCTGTTCCCCATCTCTCTTTACGAGACTCTCGGACCCGAGACCACCGAGTACATCATCAACCACAGCGGCCTTGCTGCTATTGCATGCTCTGTGCCCCATATCCCGACTCTCCTCAAGCTTGCGCCTCGTTGCCCTACCTTGAAGCTCATCATCTCCCTGGACCCTCTGGATGCTGGTGAACCTGCTGGCCATACCAAGCGCGAGCTTCTCAACGCTGCTGCCGCCAATGTAGGCGTCAAGATCTTCTCCATCGATGAGGTTGAGGCGCTCGGTGTCAAGTCTGGCCTTTCCATGAAGCCCCCTAAGCGTGAGGATGTTCTCACCATCAACTATACCTCGGGCACCACTGGCGACCCTAAGGGTGTCCTGATCACCCACGCTCAGGGTGTGGCCGGTATTGCTGCTGCCCGCTCGAACCAGAGCATCCTCTCCACCGATATCCACATCTCGTACCTTCCCCTAGCGCACATTTACGGTCGCATGGCCGATCAGACCGCTCTGGCCGAGGGTGCCAGCATTGGTTATTTCCACGGCGACATCGCCGGCCTGGTCGAGGACATGAAGATCCTGCGCCCGACCGGCCTCATGTCCGTCCCTCGTTTGTACAACCGCATCAACAGCGCCGTCCAGGCCGCCACCGTCGACGCCGACGGCTTCAAGGGCACCCTGTCCCGCTACATCGTGGAGGCCAAGAAGCAGAGCATGGCTCTGCCCGCCGGCAAGGCCACCAACAAGCACTTCCTGTATGACCGCATCTGGACCAAGAAGGTTCTCAAGGGCGTCGGCCTCGATCGTGCCCGCACCATGGTCAGCGGTTCCGCCCAGCTCGACCCTGATGTGCACCAGTTCCTCCGCGCCGCCTTCGGCAACGATTTCGTCCAGGGCTTCGGCATGACCGAGTCATACGCCACCGGCACCGTCCAGGTTCCCGGTGACTTCACCACCGGCAACATCGGGCCCCCATGTCCCTCGGTTGAGCTCTGCATCGAGTCCGTGCCCGACTACGACTACACGATCGACGACAAGCCGCACCCGCGCGGCGAGCTGCTCATGCGCGGTCCCATCATGTTCAAGGAGTACTACAAGAACCCCGAGGAGACCGCCAAGGCGGTCGAGGCCGACGGCTGGTTCCACACGGGCGACATCGTCGAGGTCGACAGCCTGGGCCGGTTCAAGATCATCGACCGCAAGAAGAACGTGCTCAAGCTGGCGCAGGGCGAGTACATCTCGCCCGAGCGCATCGAGAACGTGTACATGGCCAGCACCAACCTGATCGCCATGGCCTTTGTGCACGGTGACCCCAAGGAGAGCAGCCTAGTGGCCATTTTCGGCATCGACCCCATCACCTTCGCGCCCTATGCTAGCAGGATACTCAAGAAGAGCATTTCCCCCGAAAACCTGGAGGAGCTGAAGCAGTCTGCTAATGACCCCCGCGTCAAGACGGCGGTCCTCAAGCTGCTGGATAGCATTGGCAAGAACCACAAGTTCAACAGCTATGAGAAGGTCAAGAACGTTTATCTGGACATTGAGCCGTTTACGATTGAGAATGAGCTTCTGACGCCGACGTAAGTTTTTCTTGAGTCACCCACCCGTTATAGATACTGTGAGTCGAAAATGCTAACTATTATGTCAAATAGTCTCAAGCTCAAGCGTCCCCAAACCGCCAAGAAGTTCAGGGCCGAAATCGACCGCATGTACGAGGAGATCAACGCCGCTGCCCAGAACAAGCCCAAGCTATAGAGTGGTACATTGGGGATTGGGAAGAAGAGCAAGGATGTGTCGTCGTCATCATCAGCGTTTGTTGGCGTTCTTTGTATATGTATATGAATCTTCCTGCATCTAGATCTGATTTTCAGAGACTTTGTGGTTTCCGCTTTGCTTGCTTGCTGGTGGTGCTGGTGTTAGTTGGTTGAGGTTGTTGATTTCTTGATATGTCGTTTGACAACACCTCTTTTGTATAGGAACTAAAAGCCACTGCTTCTTAGCTCAAGTTTGGACAGTAAAACCAAACCTTGGTTATGTGTCCTTGGTCAGAATATTATAGTGACTATGTGCGTGAACCTCTGAACTGGTAGATATCTCTCTTCCTTTCTACTCTTTGTCTATATCCATACCCTGTAATAACGCCTCATGAGTACCTTAAGATGGAGGAGAAGGGAGAGAACCGTGTTTTTGGTTCTGGATATCCCCATTTTTATGTCATCTTCCATCTTTTATCTTACACACACAGCTACCCTGCCCCTGAGTCCTCTTAAACCTTACTCACTGCCCACCACCACCACCCGCAGCCTTCTCCCTAGCCATCCTCTTCTTCTCCTTCTTCACACCTTTCATAGCCCTCCTCGGCCTCTTCCTGCCATCCGTCTTGGGTTCATTCAGCAACCACGCGCCCATCGGCGGTCTGGACCCAATGAACTTGCCTTCGGGGCTGTAGACTTCGATGACGGGCCAGTTAAGTTTGACTTCCTCCTCTTCTTCCTTTTCCTGTCCTTCCTTCTTTTTCCTCTGGTTGTTGTGTTCTTCTTCCGTCCCTTCTTTTACGACTTCTGCGTCCTTAATGCGGGGCGGGGCCAATGGGTCCTCTTCCGCTGGCTTAGGAACGGGTTGAGGCTTGGGCTTGGGCTCATCGTTGGGGTCAGAGAGATCGAGGGTGTCGAGTCGGAAGGGATCTTGGGAGGCGGTGGACTTCTTTCCTTTGGTTGGGAGGGGGTCGGTCCAGTATTCTTCCTTCTTTCCGGTTTCGTTCTCGTTCGCAGCAGTTTTGGGGGTCGTCTCGTCTTCTTGCTCTTCCTCCTTCTCAGCCTGCTTGTCTCTGTGAGGGTTGTACTCCAGACTCTTGGCCCTGACCTGCGCTACAACCTCTACCCATCCGACACCCTCAATCAGAATATCAACCGACAGAACGCGAAACGGCAGGATATCGACCTTGAACCCGCAGGCGTTCTTCCTCGTCAGAGGCCCGCTGCGCTGCTTAGTGACGTCGTACTTGAGCGCGAACGAGCCGGCGTGCTTGATCTTCTCGGCCGTCTCGGGGAGCGCAATGTTCTCGACGTTGGGCGCGCCCTCTTTCATTTCCTGCACCAAAATGGCCTTCTCGGTTCCCGTGACGTGCGCCTCAATGGGCGTGAAAGAGTAGGCGAGGAAGGTAACACCTGGTGTCTTGGGCGTGATGCGGATGAAACCGCCGACGAGCAGGGACTGGCCGGGTTTGAGGACGGCCTGCTCAGGCACGACGCGCATCTTCATAACAAGATCGGCGCGCTTCTCGGGCTTGATGTGAAGTTCCAGATCACCGCGAGAGAGACCGGGTAAGTCGATCAACTCGCCCTTCTTGTTGCCGAAGGGAACGCGGACTGGAGAGGCGGTGGTGCCTGGTAGGTCGGAGACGATGGGCATGGCTGGGTAGTTTGTTTCTGGCTGAGCGGGCGGGAGAAGGGCATCGTCGCCCTCGTCGAGCTTGCCGTATGTGATGTCGTTGTTGCGAAAGGCAGGGAGAACAGCAAGCTTCTGATTCTCTTGCCAATTCATGCGGCCCTGAGGGAAGATGTCGTGGAAGAGCCGGCTCTTGCCTACGTTTACCCGCCCAACCATCCAGTTGGCACCGCCATGCTCAAAGATCTCTTCCTTGAGTTCCTTCGTCCACCAATTCCTGCGCGCACTGACACACATCACATTTCCGAGTCTGACCCTGTTGCCGATTCTGCCAAGCGCTTTGCGCAGTGTCTCGACAAGGTAAGGCTTCAGCCTGTCCACCTGCTCCTTCTTTGGCGCAAGCAAGTCCGATCTGGTGATAATAAAGCTGAGGTTTATTTGGCGGCCGGCATGCCATGTCTCAGACTTTGCTCTTCTGTTCTTTGACCGAATTGGTAGGGTGCCCACTAGCCGCTCGAGTTTAGGAATCAGCGACATCGGGAAGTCGGCAGCGTCGACAACGTGGTACACATGGTTGTATTTGTATGGGGATTCTTCGATGGTCTCTCTCAAAGAGTCGATGCCAGGATGGAAGATGGAGTTGCCTTTGCGGTGATGGATTAATTCGTGGCAACGGTCGCAAAGGGGAGGATGGGGAGGGCCCTCGGGTTCTGGCGACTTCCTGTTTGCTTGGTAGTCTTTGGGTAGTAAAGACTTCAGGTCAACACCCATCCGCTCCAGCTCTTCCATATCGACGTTCTTGAGCGCATCTTCAATGACCCGATCTGAACTGCGTATGACTTTTCTTTTCTCTGGCTCGGTGACGCCCAAGTATTCCTTCACAGCTTTGCGCGACAAGTCAAAGTAGCCTGCTTGTTCTGGTATTGCTGTTTGGGACAGAGCTCCGCAGCCTGTACATTGAATCGGTAGTGTTCGTGTTGGTTCTTTGTCGGCATAAAGAGGTTCGGTTGGGGTATGAGCTTCGGGGTTTGCTTCAGTGTGAAGTCTTCGGCATTGGACCGAGGGGATGGTGTGGTTATGGCGACGAGGGCTTAGGCTGAGCTTTGCGACCGGTCGGAAGGCGGGACAGAGGTAAAGAGGAGGCTTAGCCGCCGCATTCGAGGTCGTGGTACACCGGTCGAGACAGAAGGCTCTGGATAGCCACCTGGAACTGAGGGTGCGTCCGGGCTGTAATGGCATGACGCCTTTCTCGGGTTGGCCGTCGGGTCGCAGCTCTATGGGTGTCGTGGGGATGGATGCGGCTTCGAGAATGGGTATAGGTAACAAGAAACCTAAAAGTTTCGCAGGCTAGAGATATCTTGGTAATTAGGTGTACGCAGAACTCAACAACAGTTCCATCTGATACTGTACACACTGGAGGAAAGAAACGCAGGGAAGCGAATGACGGATGCTCCTGGTGCTCTCAGCGGATCCTGTCCCAAATCTGATCGAACCTCTTCGGCTTGCGACCGAACTTTTTAGTGGGTCATGACAGGGACCCCGCCGCTTCGATTGGGCCTCCCGTAGCTTCTGCGGCTCCACAGTCTGCGATAGGGCTTCCGGCAGGCAATGATGCCGGGCGGTGAGGGCTCCAAAGGCGTTGACGGGCCGGCAAAAAATCGACGGGCCCATGTCGCGGCATGGTGTCGAGGTCGTCGCTCTGTGTCGTCCCGAACTGCGGGAACTGTTTGTTGCACCTTTGTTTACCCGCCCCCAGGAAGCTCTCGGGCTCGACAGTTTTTCAAAATGGTTGGCGTTATTCGTCGTCTCAATGTCGTCAGGGAAGTGAGTATCTTCCAAGTCAAGGCCAACCTACTACAAGTACAACAATTGCTAATGCTAACAACCATTACAGAAGGTAAATACGATCGCAACTTGAACCACTCCACCCCTACGACGGCGCATGCGCAACATGTTCGGCACCTCGTCTTCACTACCGCGACCGTCATGGCAATGCTGACGTGCGGCATCAGCTCCTGAACATCCGCGCCGGGCCGGGCGCTGCCCTCCTCCCCAAGGAGGTCACCAAGGTGCACCTGCAGTTTGCTCACAGGATAGAGGGTGGCCATATGGGTCCCAGGTACGCTCAGTCTCCGACAAATATACGGCGTGTCCGGCATCCAATTAATGGCCGTTTCGTTGCAGGAAGTTCTGGAGGGAGAACCTCCCGAAGCTCAAGTACTGGAATCCCGCGGTCCCCATGGTGGTCAACAGGACAACCGACCAGAACGGTCCCGCCGTCATGACCGTTTACTTCCGCGACGACAAGGACGCTCAGCCCTCTTCAACCCCATTTCCTACGTCCTCTGCCGACGGTTCATCCCCAGCCCCTAAGCCTGCCAAGGACGAGAGGATAGTCACCATCGACATGAAGAACCGCAAGTCGTCCGTTATTCTTAACGAACTTCTGACCAAGACTGGTGCCGTCCCACTTCAGCCGACGGCCAAGGACGAGGAGGAATTCCGCGAGTTTGAGGACCTTCACAGGAGGTCCGAGATTGACCGCGAGCGCATCCAGAAGATGAACGATGCGAAGAAGAGAGAGAAGGCCATGTTGGCCAAGGCCATGAGCGACGCCCAGTCCATCAAGGCTGCTTCCGTATAAGCCATGCGCTAGCCAGCAGCGTATACAGGGAAAACGGAAGGGACAGCGTTTGGTTTGTGTATATCATGTGTACAAGTATCATGGGAAATTCATGTCAGATACCACCAAGCAGGAGCATTTGGGGAACCGTCCCGGTTAGCTGGGTCAACTGGGTCTACTCGGGGGCTCAAACGAGGGGCGGGCCGATCGCCGATGCCATCTCGTTAATGTGCGACGCCAAGCATATGGCCGAGCCAAGAGGTGTTTCTCGTCGGCTTTCATGTCTGACACCGGCTCTTCACTCCTTGAAGGGCTAACGCTCCTGGATCCCGGACAGCTGAGCTCGTCTCCCCTGATCATCGGTATCAGATCTGTGATCCAAGATACTCCGTAACAGCCATGGCTCCCAGGTCCCCGGTCCCCTATCAGTAGGAATTGAAACAGAGCATCCTGGACCAAGGACTCTTTTTACGCAGCCGGGATTGGGCCTACTCGTCAGGTCTTCAAAACCGACCCTCTGACTAGCGGCTTAGCCACTAGTCAGGGACATTGAATCGTACATGACCATTAATTAGTACCGAGCGGGGTATATCCCCTACCCGCCATTTTACTAGCAAATGAAAGTCGCTCATCCGGAGCCAATAATTTTTTTTAATAATATATCCATATTTTTTAATCGCATACAATATCGCTAACACGACCAGCATATGCACCAACACATAAAATTATCATTATTTACCAACGTATTAATCTAATAACTTACACTAGAAATTACATATATATTATTACTACAACAGTTCAACCTCTTTACAATTAAAATCCCTATACCTATTTATATCGTTATTGTTATAGGCATTGCCTGCTCCTTATAGATAGATAGGGGTGCTATATTGTATTAGTGTAGCTAGCTGAGTATAGCTGTCTGAGTGCAACACAGTTATAGTGCCGCCCTATAGACCTATAACTACAGGGCTCTACACTATGCCCTATATAGTTTTCGTATACGTACAAATTCCTCTTCTAATTCCTCGTATAATAATTAACATCTTACTTTAATACTTACTCGCGCCCTATAATATTTTATTATATTTAACCTCGCGTTAACGCGCAACAAGTAATCTTAGTAAGAATTAAGCCTAGTAGAAGATTAGTAGTAGTTTAGTTCTTACGAACTTTATTTCGAAATGAAATCGTGTAATCGCTGATATAAAATTAAGAACCCTAACGATTAAAGTATTGAACCTAGAAATGATAAATAAGTATTAAAGCCTTTAAAATAACGAAGGCGTAAATATCGTACCGTACAATATAGTAGAAATATTTTTCTTTTAACAAGCGTTATCTAATTATTTAAAAAAGTACAGTCAAAATAGTTAGCAATCTAGCGGGTAACGACGTACGCCGAATTAATCTCGCTATAGTCTTCCCCTCCCTTTTAAAAGGATATAATATATTATTAAAAGTTTATAGTAGTAATCTTAATAGCCTTATAATCTCCCCAAATTTTACTAATAAAATTCGTAATTATAAAGAGGTTATAAAATTATTCTATTACTTTAATAAAAAAATTAACTTTTTTAATGAGAAACTCTACTCGCACGTTGATAAAACTCTATTCGCACGTGGATCCACTTTTCCTTTTTAATTATAACTCAGTCAAACATTAGTATATGAAAATAAAAGTAGTGCCAAATTACTTGCCGATTTTTAACGGATTTTTCATAGTAGGTACCATCCTTATAGCCTTAAGCGCTATCTAAATCCTACTTTCTCAGACTTTTAGACTTTTAATTTTCCTAATTATTTATATATAATAGCTTCTTTCTCTATAGTTTTCTTAGCCTACTAGTTACATACGTTCTTCAAAAGGGTAATATTAAGTAGAGAAAAAAATAAGAAAAAATGTTGTATACTTTTTACCTCCTTATTATATTCTTTAGTACTCCAAAAAAGACATTGAAATAACCTTTTCTTCAACGTGCGAATAGAGTTTTATCAACGTGCGAGTAGAGTTGCTCTTTTTAATAAGTAGGTTAAGAAGGAGTAAGCCTATTACGTTATTTTCGAGAATAATATTAAAGATTTTATTAAAAAAATATAAGAGAAGGAAGGGTAGTTTAAAGCCTAAATTAATTAATTTAACGATATTAAGAAATAATTTATATAATAGATCTAATCTTTATAGCTATAGTACAATTAAGTTATTAGCGAGAATACGTCCCTATACTAAAAAATTGCAACTTTTAACTAAAATAAAATTAATTTTTAGGAAGAATTATATAATACTATTAAGGATAAAGAGGATAATTATTAAGGATTTTTAAATTTCAACTAAACGGTTAACAATAACGTTAAATTATATTGTATAGAGCTAAAAAAAGCGTTAAAAAACTTTACGGCTATACATATCGCGGGTAAGATCGTTAGTGAAGAATTAACTAAGGCCTAAGAAAAAATTAAAAATTTTTAGGTCCGTTTCTATCTTACCGAAGAAGATAAAATTATTATTGAAAATCGTAGTAGCGGCCTTAGAGGATTGGGTACGGGAACCGGCTTTAGTACCGGTAATATAAGCGGCAATCTTAGCAATAGCGGCCCTAAAAGATTAGGTAAGGGTATTAGCTCTGGTAATATAAGTGGCGGTTTTAATGATAGCGGCCTTAGAAGATTAGGTAAAGGAAGTGGCTTCGGCTATAGAGAAGCGGGTAGTAATCCCGGAGGTAAAGGATTTAATTATCCCGGATTTAGTTATCCTAGCGGTTTTAGCGGTCCTAGCGGCCTTAGTAGTCCTAGCGGTCTTAGCGGTCTTAGCGGCCCTAGCAGTCCCGGCGGTCCTAGTAGTCCCGGCGGTCCTAGCAGTCCCGGCAGTCCTAACGGTCCTTACTCCCCCGCTATAACTCTAGCCCCTATACTATATTATTATTATAAAGTATTTTATAAGGATTTAAAGCAGTTTAAAAGTGAAGAAATAAATATAATTAAGCGATATAACGTTTATAGCGCTTAGAATTTAGAGATTTATAATTGTTAGATCGTTAATAATTATAAATTTTCTAACGAAATAATAAAATTACTTTATATTATATTTTACTTAGGAGGCGAGGTAAAAATTAATATTGTAAAATATTAAAAGACGATTTTTAATAACCCTTAGTACTCTATCCTCTAGAAATAGTAAATAAGCGAAGAATTCCTAGTATATTTAAATAATTATTATATATAAGGCGATATCGTATAAATTATAAAGAATTTACTATTATAATTTAAGTAAATTAGTAAATAGTTTAATTATAAGGATTTTAAAGCCTAATTCATTATTTTAATTAATTATTATAGTTATAATATAATTATTAAAGTCTGTCTCCTTTATTAAAAGATTTCCAAATTTTTAACGGATTCGGTTTTATATTATTACGTCTAACCCGCTTGTAATAATTTTAAAGGATAGTACAAATTATTTAAAAGCATTTTTAAGGTTTATACTAAAGTTTCTTTATATAACGATACTATTTAAAGAATTTAAAATAGTAATAAAAGTAATAATAATTCTAATATTAGTAGTAATAATAAAAATCCCGACGCTATAAATTTAGACCGCGCTAAGCTTATAGAAATTTATAAGGACGTTTTATAGGAACGCTATAATAAGGGTATCTATATAAATTACGGTAAGGGCAAATACTTAGCCTACGAATATAAGGGCTAGATTAATTATAGTAATAAAAGCAAATAGGTTAACTGTACCGGTCTAGGTATTATTACGTATAAATACGCTAGTACGAATACGGGTGCCCTAATTACTAACTGCACTATAGCGGATATAACTAATCTAGCGGCCCCGGCCGCCCCGGTAGCTCTAGCTCCGGCTCCGGCTCCGGCCGCTCTAGCCTAGTAGGGAAATAGAAAACCCTAAGGCTAAATCGTATTTAAGGGTATTTAATAGGGATATAAAGAAGGATAAAGACGAAGGTAAATATAAAATTAAACATTTATATTATTAGTTATTAAAGGATAGAGCCGTTTAAATTAAGTAATTTAGAATTCTATAGGTAGAATATAACCTTACTATCTATATATTTTTAATATTCTTAATATAATAATAAAATAGAATATATATTATTAATCGACTTTAAATATTTAAGTAAGGTTTTTATCGATTAATTTTTTGTAGAAAAAGCTTATTTAGAGTTCAAACCTTTAAAGAAGCTACGACCGTTATATTTAGCCAATAGTAATTTTAAAGAATAAATAGATTAGTATATTAAAACGAAAATACGGATTAGTAATTATAGTAAGATTATTAAATTCTTCGTAACTAACCTAGTAGTAAATTATTTAATAATTCTAGGCTAATTATAATGATAATTCTATAATTTAAATATTAATTAAGTAACTAATAAAATTATTTAGAATATAGCCTATATAAGTATATATATATTTTAATTATTAGGGATAATAGTAATCCTAAGTAACGCTCTTAAAGAAGAAGATAATAGAGAGGTCTCCGCCCCTAATAATACTGAAAACGGATTTAATAATAAGTTTAATTTTAATGAAAATAATTTTAACGAAGACGAATATTTCTTAATTTAAGTAGTTAATATAATAGAAACCCCTAGGGGTAATTAAATTATAATAATAAAACTTTTAATTTTTCTAATATATACGAAGAAGTTTAAAGAACCTTTCGGCCCTATTAGAAAATTAATATTAGAAAAGATTAAAACGAAGGTACGGATTATTAGTGGACGAAGGATTTAAATAATATAACGGCTAGAACGGGTAAAATGTACGTTCTTTCAATACTTTAAACCGATAATTAATATAGCGGCCTTAAATCTTTTAAATATTAAATTAATTAATTTACAAACTTTTATATTTAATATATAGATAAAAGGCGTTAAGGTTAATTCTACTATATAAGTAGAATTCTAAAAGGTATAAAAGGAAAAGAAAGTAGTTATTTTAATACTATTTCTATTTAAGAACGTATAAAAAGATATTATATAAAGAAAGGGTAAACTATATAAACCCTACTTTAAAAACCCGGAAGTATATAAATTTATCGACCTTTATAAAGTAGAAGCCGCGAATAATAATAAGGGAGAGTAAGCCCTTTAGCCCGGCGAGTCCGTTAAAGAATACGTTAATTGTATATACGTATTAAAAATAATGGACGGCGAATTTTAAAAATTATTCGAAGAGTAGGAACGGAAGTTAACTCCCTTAATTGAAATTAATAAGATTTATAGTATTATAGAGGAAGATATTTAAAAGTTTATAAATAAGGCAACTAAGTTAAAATATATTTTAGAGGAGGTAAAAGCGCGTTTCTTAAACGAATATAAGGATCTCTCTTATATTATTAACTTACGGAATACTAACGTGATACCCGAATACCGTTCTTACAATTATAAGATCGAACTAAAATTAGGGGTAGAATTTTTACCCTATTTTAAAATACGACCGATATTACTATAGGAATTTAAGGTTATTAAATAATAGTTGGATAATAATTTAGCGAAAGGATTTATTAAGTTATTTACTTCCGACGTTGCTTCGCTAATACTATTAGCCTACAAACTAGGCGGTGGCGTGCGGATCTGCGTTGATTATAGGGGTATTAACGAGATTTCGCTAAAGAATAAATACCCGTTACCTTTAATTAAAAAAATATTAAATATTATTTATAAAGTAAAGTAATTTATAAAAGTTAATGTTATCGCCGTTTTTAATAAATTACGTATAATTAAAGGATACGAATAGTTAACCGCTTTTATTATAAAGTTTAATTTCTATAAATCTTTAATATATTTATTTAGTTTATTAAGAGTACTAGCTTCGTTTTAGAATTTTATTAATAATATTTTGTACGATATTTTAAATATTTATATAATAGTTTATTTTAACGACGTTTTAATCTTTTTAAAAACGTACGAAGAATATATTAAGTACATTAAGGAAGTATTATAACGCCTAATCGATATAGGTTTATAAATCAATATTAATAAATATAAATTCTATATTTAAAAAACTAAGTATTTAGGCCTTATTATTACCTTTAAGGAAATCGAAATAAATTTAGAGAAGGTAGAAGCCGTTATTAAATAGGAAGTATTAATAACGAAACGCTAATTATAATATTTCTTAGGCTTTACTAATTTTTATAAGAGGTTTATCGCTAACTTTTTGTATATAAGTAAGCCGCTATACGAATTAATAAAGAAAACGATAGATTAAAGGTGGGATAAAGTATATAACAATACTTTTAAAGTTTTGAAGATAGCTTTTATATTAATACCGGTCTTTAAAATCTATAATTGGGAGAAGTTAATAATTGTAGAGGTTAATACCTTTAATTAGTTAACGGGCGGTATATGATTATAATTATACGACGGTGAATTATATTCAATCGTTTATTTTTCGGCTAAGTATTCTATAATTAAATATAATTATAATATTTATAATAAAGAGCTACTAACTATAATTAAAATATTAGAAGAATAATAGTTTGAATTAGAAGGTACTATTCAACTTTTCGAGATTATTATTAATTATAAGAATTTTAAAACGTTTAATACTACGAAGAAGCTTATACTCAGGTATATAAAGTAGTTTAAATTTCTATTTAGGTTTAACTTTATAATTAAATACCGGTTAAAATCAATTAATGTTAGACCTAATACTCTAAATTATAAATTAGAATATATATTAAAAGATACGGAGGATAATAAATTGAAAGTAAGAAAGAAACCGTTTATCGATCTTTCGTACTTCGACGAAGATTCGTTTAATTAAGAATTAATAAATATAAACGGCGAAGGCTTTATAATAAACGTTATAATAGATAATAAAGCCCCTTTTATTATCTATACCCTAGAGGATAGTTTCGAAGGAAAGGACGACGAAAACGGATTAGGTATTTATATAAATAATTTAATAGATTGGGCTTACGTTAATTCCCTTATAATAGCGGATATCCGGGAAGCTATTAGATTTAGAGATTATTAGCTGAAGTACTTAAAGAAGAAATTGAAAATCCCCTTTATTAAATATTATATAGTTAACGATAAGGTAATATTTAAGGATAGGCTAGTAATACCCCCTAATAATGAGGTAGTCTAGCTAGAATTAATCTACCGTACTTATACCTTAATATAAAGCGGCTATCTTAGGAAGGATAAAACGATAGTATTAATATATTATTATTTCTAGCTAGGGATAGTAATTGTAGTAAATACTTATTGTAAAGGATATATACCCTATAATAAAATTAAGGCTACTAAGACGTCGCCAATAGGTTTTCTCAAACCTTTACTTATTCCTTATATTCCGTAGTACAATATTTCTATTAACTATATAACCCCATTCCCTAAATTATAGCGAATAGGAAGGGGAGTAGAATATAAATACGTACTAGTTATAGTAATTAGGTTAATTAAAATAAAATACTTTATCCTAATAAAAGGGTTAATAATGGAAGAGCTAGTAGAGAAATTTATTAACTATATTTATACTCTTTATAATCTTCTAAATACTATAATTTCGGATAGAGGTATTTAATTCGTTTCGGCTTTTTAAAAATAATTATCCTTACGGCTAAATATTAAATTAAAATACTCTACACTTTATTATAAGGAAATTAACGGACAAATAGAAAGGATTAACATAGAGTTAGAATAATATTTACGAACCTTTATTAATTAGGTACAAAACGATTAGGTAAATTAGCTGCCTTTAATTAAATTCTAGGGTAATAACCTTAAATCGGTATTAACGAAAGTAATTTTATTCTTCGCCAATTATAATTTTCACCCTCGTATAGGGATAGAACTATTTATACCGCTCCCTTTAAATGTAACGGAAGTATAGAAGAAGTAGATCTTTAATATTAATTAATTAGTATTATAATTTAAAGAAGTTTGGAACTTCGTTAAAACTTCCTCCTTATAAGTATAAACGAAGTACGAAGCAATAGCGAACGAGAATTGTACTAATATACTTAAATATAAGGTTAAAGATAAAGTTATATTTAATATAGCTAACTACATAATTAGTAGGCTATATAATAAATTGGCGCCGTATTTTAAAGGACTTTTTCGGGTTATAAAGGCTAGTTTATATATAGTAGAATTAGCCTTACTTAGTAATATAAAAATTATTTATATTATTAACGTATTTAAAGTTAAATTATATATCGAAGGTTTACCGAGCTAAAAAGACCTTATAACTAACGTTAAGGCTAATAAAGGCATAGTTATTACTAAAACTAATAATTTCGAAGAGGATAAACGTTAGGAGTTTAAAAATTTTTTAAACTATTAAAAAATTAAAGGACGATAATATTATTTAATAAAATAGTCTTACCACCCCCTAAACTAACAACTAACGGCTAATTTTAATAGCTACTATAAAATAATCTAGGAACTTTATAAGAAACGACCAAAACTAGGGCTACTATACATTAATTTCAAAAGGGAATTTAAAGTTTAATTAAAAGTAAAGACCTCGTTTAATTCTAACGACGAAGGAGTTAGAACTAACGACGAGGGAGTTAGAGCTAAAGTACTACCTTCTTTAATCCCCGTTATAGCCGTCCCGGAGGCAAATAACTAGCAGGTTTAGCAAAATATAAAATTGAATAATAAATAAAATAAATATAAAAAATAAAGAGTTTAATAACGGTTTATTCTATATATCCTAGCCGAATTACCTTATAAATATCCTATTATAGTAGTAAGGGCACTATTAATAATAACTAGGAGATAATACGTCTTACAACGTACCTACGTCTCCTACCCCCAATACCTCACCCTACCCCCCTAATTAACGGTTAGAGCCTATATAGTTAAAATTTTATATTATAATTAGTAGGGAAGAGGGAAATAATTATAAAATAGAAAAAAGACAATTATAATAATTATAATGAAATTCGGATAGAGGGCTTCTATAATCTACGATATTAGTAGGGATATAAGCGTCCCTATATATTATTATACTACAGGCGTCCCTATAGTACCCCCCGTCGGGGGTTGGTAATAGTAGGGTATAGATAGGAAGTTTATAAGACGATTAAGAACGTTTACGCTTATTTAGGATTATTTAAAGTAATAATCGAATAGTCTTTAGGAAAGGGGTACATTTAATAATATTTTAACTAGTATTCGACCCCTTAATAGGAGGCTTAGCGCTAAGCGCTTACCCGCTTTAATATGCCTTATTTTATAAATATTAATAGTTTTTAAACGGTTTTAAATAGATTTTGAAACCGGGAATTAATTTAGGAAGGGGGTAATATTATAAGTATTACCTGCTCCTTATAAATAGATAGGGGTATTATACTACATTAGTATAGCTAGTTGAATATAGTTATTTGAGTATAGCACAACTATAGTGCCGCCTTATAGACCTATAACCACAGGGCTCTACACTATGCCCTATATAATTCTCGTATACGTATAAATTCCTCTTTTGGTTCCTCGTACAATAATTAACATCTTACCTTAGTACTTGCTCGCGCCCTATAATAATTACTATCTTCCTCCTCCTCCTCCTCCTTATCCTCCTTATTGTCGTCGTCGTAAATAGCTTTATTATTATACTCTTTATACTCCTCATTTTCTTAATTTATTTATACCTATTGTTTATCGTTAGGGTACTACTAATCTAGGTCTTATTATATATCTATTGGCTTATTATTTAGCATAATTTTAACCTCTTCCTCTTTTATTAAGAGAAAGTCTATTCGCACGGTCACGATTGTCTATTTGAACGGTGATTTCCCTTACACTTATCCCTAACCCTACTATCCCCTCCCCGCTAGCACCAGTCTCGCTTGTATCGCGACCGCTAAGTTCCTAGATTATAGCCCATTATACCCCCCTGTATAGTATACGTATTGTTGATAGCCGTGATAGTCGCTGATAGCCATAACAATCGCTGACAGCTGTGACAGCCGTGACAGCCGTGACAGCCGTGACAGCTGTAATAGCCGTGATAGTCGCTAACAGCCGTGACAATCGCTGACAGCCGTGATAATCGCTGTGATAATCGCTGACAGCCGTGATAATCGCTGACAGCCGTGACAATCGCTGACAGCCGTGACAGTCGCTGACAGCTGTGACAGCCGTGACAGTCCCTCAATTGATCGCTCAATTGAGCGACGAGCGATGTGCGACTGTACGATGTGCGACCGTGCCGCTAAGTGCCTTATAAAGTGCACTATAAAATGCCCTGTAAAGTGCGATATGGGGGTGCATATCTAGTTTGGGCACTGCGGTCTAATGTTACGTATGAAAGAATGGTAATGCCCAGATTTCTGGGCGAAGTTTTTGAAAGAATATATGTAATATCTATAGCCGCGCGAGGGTTAGGGATATGTGTGAGGGAAAAAGTGGATCACCGTTCAAATAGACAATCGTGACCGTGCGAATAGACTTTCTCTTTATTAAAAGGATATTACCCTTACTAATTAATTAAACAGTAATAATATCGTCTATAACCTTTTTACGTACCTCGTTAAATACTTATAGAATATGTAGTTTAGGAGGATTACTAAGTAATTGTTAGTATAAGGGTAAAGTAACGTCGTATGCCGTACGGGTATAATTAAATTTTAATTTCTTAATTTTATTATTTATAATTTTCTATTTTTCAATTTAATAATAATTCTAGCAGTTAGTTCTCTCCTTATAATATTTATTAACTAGTTAATTAAAATTAATAAGCCGTATAATATACAATTTAATATATTCCTAAATTTCCTTCCTAAGGGTTTTAAATATATGTAACCATAATTATTCGCTAATTAACTATACCTTTTATATAGTAATAAAACTGCTAATCTATCTTTTTAATACGCTTTATTCTTATTAGAGTTCGCGATTATAAATATATTCCTCTTCCTTCTTATTAAGAGTTATACGCTAGTATTTATTAATTATAACGCGTAACCGACTATTTCTAATAATAATTATACCGTTACGCCGTAGTAAATGGTTAGTATTATGTAAATTACGTAAAGCCTTTTTAATAACTTTATCCTTCTATTTATATTTAAATTCTATTTCTTTTATTATTAATAAACTAAGTATAGTAATAGCTTTATCTCACTTACTTAATACGCGTTTAATTATTAGTAATAGAGCGAGATTACCTTTAATTGTAAATTAAAATTGTTAATTAATGTATTTAATATATTCTTTAATAGTAAGGAAATTAAATACTAGTATAATTATACTACTCTAATTTATATTAAACCTCTTTACCCGCTTAGGAATAAATAGTTCCCCTATAATAACAAATTTACGTATTAGAAAGGTTAGTAATAAAGGACTGCTTAATAGTATTAGAATCCCTAGTATATAAAGGGTAGGGCTATTGTTTAAACCTAAATTAATTTCTCCCTACTTAGTAAAACGGGTAATATACCCTCGTTTCTATATAATAAACTCTTTATTAATTAAAGAAATCAACGGATTACGAAGGTTTAAAATAATAAGTTGGGGGTTGAATAGGCTTAAACCGGTTCGCTTCCAAGTAAACTTAATATTTTTAACTTTTATTACCTTTCTACGGATTCTTTTTAAGCCGTTAAGGAAATTTAATTTATTATAGTTAATGTTATTGAAGGCGAACTTTTTGCGTATATTTATTTAATGAAAGTACTTATAGATTTAAAATATTTTAACGTCGAAAGGTTAAAGGAAGTATATTAAATAAAGAGGTAATAGAAATAGTATAATATAGTTTCGTCTATACTATTCGTAAAACTCGATAGTATAATAATTATTGTAATTATCCAATATTAAAATTCGCTTCTCTATCTTATTAATAAAATAAGAGTATTCTTCCTAATATTTAAACTAATTTAGCGCGTACTAATCGTCTATATACTTTCGTAGAGAGGTAGTAATAATTATCCTATTTTTAAGAGAGTTATTTACGTATTTATACGTAATATTAATATTAAGAAGTAAAACGAAGGGGGGTATAGTTCGACTAAATATAAAAACGGCTTCGAAGATAATAATAAGAATCCTCTAATCAAAATTCATAGATTAAATTTCTATTATTTTAATATAAGTCTATATTAAATAGGCCCTATTTGAAATATTAACCCTAAAATTAAATTTGTTACTATTTTATATATTATTTTATTTAACGTTATATTTAGTAATAGTATTATTAAATAGGTAAAATACTTCTTCGATATTTATACGAATTTGTAAAGTTTTTCGAACCTATATTATAGATTTAGTACGTATACTATAAAAATCCCCCTTTTATAAAGAGGATGTCTATTCGTACTATTAATATCATCTTCTAAGATTGTACCCCACTTTTTTCCCTATATATATCCCTAACCCTGCCGCCCTGTCCCCGTTAATACCAATCCCCCTCGTACCGCGACCGCCAAACTCCTAGATTTCAACCTATTATATATTCTTATATAGTATACATATCGCTAATAGCCGTAATAATCGCTAACAATCGTTAATAGCCGTAATAATCGTTAATAGCCGTAATAATCGTTAATAGCCGTAATAATCGCTAATAATTATAATAACCTAATCGCTAATAAATAATAATCGTTAATAGCCGTAATAATTACTAATAGTTGTAATAATTGTTAATAGCCGTAATAATCGCTAATAGCCGTAATAATTATAATAATCGCTAATAACTATAATAATCGTTAATAATCGCTCAATTAAACGACGAACGATATACAATTATATAATATACAACTATACCGCTAAATACGTTATAGTGCGCTATAAATCTATATATTTGAGTACGAATTTGGTGCCGTGTATAGCCGTCTAATGTTAGGTTACGAAAGAATGTAATAATTGGATTTTGCGGGGAATTTTGGAGGAATTTTTGAAAGAATACTTCTAGTGGTCGGGGGTGGGTGGGGTACAATCTCAGAAGACGATGTCAATAGTACGAATAGACATCCTCTTTATAAATATTATTATTATTAGGGGAATTCTAGGCAGATACCCGGATAACCCACTCTATCTTAGCATACGCTCATCTAAGCGGTCCATACTATATAAGAGTGCTCCCCAATCAACTTCCGTTAAAATTAACTAAATTATTAATTTATATTATATTAACCTAACGTCTACTTTACTTATACTCTATAAAATTGTATATAAAGTCCTAAGTTAAGGCTCTTATTAATATTACCTTATACTTCTTTTAATAATATTATTGCTTGTTATTACGTATTATTATTCTATCTAATAACTAATCGCACTCTTTATCTTTTATTATTATTATTATCTATAATATTACTTATAAAGACTCTCTTCGTATAACAAGTAATATTTACAATTCAATTTAAACCGACCTTATTATTCCCTTCTCTTCTTTTTATAAAAGGGGAAATTATATTCCTTATAATAGTTTTAATAATAATTTATTAAATTTATTACTATTTATTCAACTTATTTGAATTAACTTCTTTAATGCAAAACCCTCTCAAATAATACCTTTACCCCTTTCTTTACGCACTTTATTTATCTAAATCTAACGGTTAGCCTTTAAAATAGCTGAAAATAATAGTGAATTTAAATTAGCCTTTAAATTTTGAAACGATTAAATCACTTATAAAATATAATAAATTTACTAATTCGGTATTAAATAACTTTAAATTTACTATAAAGAATATTTTACTATAATAACTAATAATCTTATTATTAAAACCGCGTAACTTTATTTTAAAGAAGACGGCTATATTAAAATTAATAAAAACTAACCTAAAAATATTATTATTAATAATTATAATAAAAATTAAGTCGTCAATTATAATACAACTAATAAAGAAGTAATATTCGTCCTATATAAATACTATAATTTAATTAATAATTATTTAATTCCAATTTATTAAATTTAGCCTTTCGGAAAAATAAATAAATAATTTATATAGTTAAAGAAGAAGTATTAGTAAACTTTTTATATAAATTTAAAGAAGGAATATAAGAAAATAAAAGAAATTAGAAAAATAAAAATAAATTAGGTTTAACCGTTATTTCCCCCGCCTATTCCTTATAATACGGGTGTAAATATTATTAATATTACCGTTCGTATACTAATTCCTAAAAATATTAACGCTTCTTCTATCGCTAATTCCTAAAATCCTAATAATCTTAATTTTTCTAATATAATTAAAATAATTAATACGCTACTATTCCCGCCGGCTCTTACTAAAATTTCCGTTATTATAATTAATATATTGTTTATTTAATCGATTAAAATTTATATTCGCCTACTTTCGCCTACTGAATCTATTATTTCCTAAATAAATTCAATAGTAAATACCGCCGCCGCCCTTACTGAAAAACTTATTATTAATCCCATTACAAAAGTTTTCGTAAATATACTATAAATAGAAGCGCTAATTCGATTCGTGTAAAAATAATAATAAAACTATATAAATTAACTACCGGAACCTATTATAGCCGATAAATTTCCTATTTATTTCGTTAATCCTATTTAAAATATTTTATACCTTATTAAAAATAATATAAAATTAAGGTTTAGCCTTATAATTCCTATAGTTATATAGCGGTATTCCGGTTAATTTCCCGATTATATAATAATAAATCGGTTTTAACGCTCTAATATTTCCGGTCTTATTGCTAATTTTACTATAATTAGCGTTAAAGACCCCTAGGACGTTATTAACCTTACGAATTATATAAAAAATCTTCGGATCGATTATATTAATTATTAATTACTAATTATTAATCCTAATTATTTACCTATCTATATACGTATTAATAATTTTCTACCGGTTATAAAATATTATAACTTAATCTTTAAAAATATTATTAATAATAATATAATTCCCGAGGAAATTACTAAATAAGATTAATAGCCCGTTAATAATAACGAAGCTAAAAAAACGTAATCGTTAGGTTAAATAACGTACCCGCCTTATTAAATAAATTAATTAAGTTTAACTAATTTAACGAATGCTAACTTAAACGTCTAAAATTCCTATTTAACTTACTTTTATACAAATTTCCTTAACTTATATTCTATTAATTTAACTTATTAATAATCAATTTATACCCGCTTAATAGAGTTTCCCTCTATTACGTCCTAATAACCGTTAAAATATTCCTTCTAGTAATAAATAACGTACTTTAATATACTTTGCTAATAATTCTTCCGACTCCTCCTATCCATTAAAAAAGGCTAATAATATTAATATTATATTAAAAAACGCCTTTCTCCTTAATAATATATTCGAAGAGATTTATATTCGTATTACCGAATTTAAAGAGCGCGAAAACGGAAGATCGACTACTCCTATTAATACTATTAATAATAAATAAATTTAATAAAAGCTTTTTAACGTTAGAATATTTTATTTTAACGCTCTTAAAAATAAGAAACGCTATAGAATTTATATAAATAGTAAAATTAACGTTTTTACCGATTATTACCTATTTACTAATTCGCTCGAAGATTTAACTTTAATTTATACTGAATAATACGAAGTAATTACTAATAAATTTTAATATTTATTACGTAATATTACCCTTTCTTAATAAATTAATATACTTTCTTAAAATAAATATATTAAACTTAATAATAATTTAAATAAAATTGTCGAAACCTTTTACTATATTTTCGGGATTAAACCTAATTACATATAGAAGTAGTTCAATACCTACCGTTTTACTATTAAATTTAATAAAAAAAGCGATTTAATATTATATAATTTCTCTACGGAATTATTTAAATATATATAATTATAAGGTAATTCAATTAATTTTTAATTGTATATTCGTTTTTAAAATAGTTTACACCCTAAATTAAAGTCTTATTGTACTAAACCTACCCCTAAATATATTTTTAGATAATATATTAATAATATTAAAGAAAAAGCTAATTTAATTCGGAGTAAGTTCGTCGATCTTATTAAAAGTCCTCGCTTAATTTACTTTATTCTCAATAACGACCTTAAAAACGTAACCGAATTAAATACTATATTTACTATTTATATTAAATTTTAGGGCGAGAATAAAAAAATATATAAAAAAGACTTTTTTTCGAATAATAATAGGCTTACCGAAAAAAATCATCCTAAATTTCTATTTCGGAGGATTAGCAATAATTTTAATAAATCCAATACCGTTAATTTAGGTAATCGCTATTGGCATATTAAGAAAAAATTCGGTAAATAGACTAAATTTCAAAACGGTCGTTATATTTATACTAATAGCATTATTATTTTCGAGGACAAACTTAAAGTAAAGGATAAAGTTAATTATTTATAATAATAATAATAGTCTTATTCCCTATACTATTTATCTATAGCGCCTTATTGGCATAGGGTACTTTTCCTAATTCTCTAGAGGAAACTGTACGGCGATAAGCGCCGTCGAATAAAAACTACTAATTCCTTTTAGTTACGAATAAATCGCGCCTACTCTATTTCAATTCTATTTATAGCGGTATTTACCTACCGCTTTAGTAAATAAGTTACTTGCCCTCTACCGTCTTTAATCCAATACTAGAATAATTAAAATACCGTTCTCGTATACCGCTCCTTCCTCCTAAGCTACCTATAGTAATCGTCCCTTCCTTATTATTTACTTTTATTCCTACCTTATTATTATTCCCTAAATTCCTATAATTCTACTAAAATTTATATAAACGTAAAAGCCCCTTCTTTTCTTTTATATAAGAATTCCTCCCCGCCGCTATTTTTTAAACTTTCCTTTCTTCCTTATTTAATTAATTTTTAAAATAGCATCCTCTTTTATTAACTATATTCCCGACCGTCTTCCCGGCTATATATTTAACCTTTTAAGCTTTATAATTTATATTAATTATAATATTATTAAATATAATATCGATTTCGTCCGTATAATAGATTCCCTATCTCCTAAATTCTTTTACTCCCTTACGCCCCTTTTTTCCCTAGCGCTTAAATTTTAAGCCTTTATCCGGGTATTAACCTTTAACCCCGCCTTCAATTTTCTTCCTAATTAGTAAATCCTTCTTATCTTTATATTTACTTCCCCTTCTCCTTATTAATTATATTAACTAATGCTATTTATTATATTCTTTATTTCTATTATAATTTAAAATTTATTAACTATATTTATAATACCCCGTCCCTTAATATAATTACGTTCCGTACGCTCTTCGTAAAATATATTTATTATATTAATATTAAGAATAAATTTCCTCCCGTAATTTTCTTTTTATTTTCTTCACTAATATTCTTTAAAATACTAGTAAATAGAACGCTATTTATCCTATTACTAATATAAAATATATATTAAATATTCTATTAAATTATTATAATAAATATAATGCCGTTTAAATTATAATTATTATTTTATCCTATTCCTAGAATAATATTAATCCTTTAACTTATCGTTTCTATAATATTTATATCGATTTCTTTAAGGATATACGTAAACGCTTAATTATAAATAATTTCCCGTACAACCTTAACGTCCTTCCTCGCTACTGGAATATAAAAATCGAAAATTACTATAATAATAATAATAGTCTTATTCCCTATACTACTTATCTATAGCGCTTTATTGGTATAGGGTACTTCTCTTGGTTCTTTAGAGGAAATTGTGTGGTAATAAGCGCCGTCGAATAAAAACCGTTAACTCCTTTCAGTCGCGAATAAATCGCGCCTACTCCATTTTAATTCTATTTATAGCGGTACTTACCCACCGCCTTAATAAATAAATTACTTCCCCTTTACTACCTTCAATTTAATATTAGAATAATCGAAATACCGTTCTCGTACGCCGCTCCTTCCTCTTAAATTACTTATAGCAATCGTCCCTTCCCTATTATTTGCCCTTATTCCCGCCTTATTATTATTTTTTAAACTCCTATAATTCTATTAAGGTTTATATAAGCGTAAAGGCCCCTTCTTTCCTTCTATATAAAAATTTCTCTCCCCTATTATTTTTCGAACTTTCTTTTCTTCCTTATTTAATTAATTTTTAAAATAGCGTCCTCTTCTATTAATTATATTCCCGACCGTCTTCCCAGCTATATATTTAATCCTTTAAACTTTATAATTTATATTAATTATAATACTACTAAGCGTAGTATTAACTTCGTCCGTATAATAAATTCCCCGTCCCTTGAATTTTCTTATTCTCTTATATTCCCTTCTTCCCCGGCGCCTGAATTCTAAACCTTTATCTAAATATTAATTTCCAACCCCACTTTTAACTTTCCTTTTAATTAATAAATCCTTTTTATTTTTATATTTACTTTCCCTTCTCTTTATTAATTATATTAATTAATATTATCCGCTATATTCCCTACTTCTATTATAGCTTAAAGTTTATTAACTATATTTATAATATTCCGTCCTTTAATATAACTATATTCTATATATTCTTCGCGGAATATATTTACTATATTAATATTAAAAGTAAATTTCCTCCTACGGTTTTCTTTTCGTTTTCTTCTCTAATATTCCTCGAAACGCCGGTAAATAGAATACTATTTATCCTATTACTAATACGAAATATATATTAAATACTCTATTAGATTATTATAATAAATATAACGCTATTTAAATTATAATTATTACTTTATCCCGCTCTTAAAATAATATTAATCCCCTAATTCGTTATTTCCGCAACGCTTATATTAATTTTTTTAAGAATATATATAAACGTTTAACTACGGACAATCTCCTATATAACCCTAATATCCTTCCTTACTACCGGAATATAAAGGTCGAAGATTATTAATATAAGGGATATTATAAAATATTCTTGGCCAATTGTCCTACCGCTCCTATTTTCAATTTTAATAAAGGAAGTACTAATATTAATTCCCTAATAATAATTAATAACCCTATCGATCCCCCTCTAATTAATAAAAATTAAATTTAATAGCGCTATAAAATTATTAAGAATTAAGAATTAATATTTAATATACTCCGCAAACTCTTCGCTTACGAAGAATATTAATTAATTATTTTAATACCGCCTTCGTAATTAAATAACTATTATAATTAATATAATTTAATTCCTCTTCCTCCTATTTCTCTTATATTCTCTTATTCTAATATCATAATTAAATATATTTATAAATACTATACGAATTTATCGTACTATTCTCCTTCTAATTCAATTACTAAATAATATTTATTTAATTTACTAAACTATAATACCTATAAAAAAATTCTTTTAATTTAGGTTCCGTCGTCTAAATAAATTTAGAATTCTTCTTTCGTCTATAGCTAATCGGTTACCATTATTTAATAATCGGCTATCTATAAATAATTTAGGATAATATATATAAAAATTTCTTTACTTTTATTATAAGAATAAATTAATATTATAATATCCGGAACCTTCCTCTAGAAGAAGAAGGATTAAAAATTTATAATTTCTATCCTTATTTAAGTAAGAAGGGAATTCTTCGTTTTAAATAATAAATATTATTCGTCGTCGTCTTTTAATTATTAAACTTTCTTCTTTTTTCGTTTCGTACCGACTATATATTATTTTATAATATTACTATTAAACCTCGAATTAAAATTAATAATAGTAAATTTATACCGTCGGCCTAATTTAATTATTATTATTACTAATTAATAATTATAGTATAATATTTATTCTCTTATCGTTACCTCTTCTAACTACCTTTTATAATTTATAGCGGTTAATTTTAATATTTATAATAAGGGCGGCGGCACCCCTATTATTAAGGGCGGACCTATTACGATCGTTAAAAGTTTTTCCGTCGGTACCTAATCTTTAACCTATTTAATTTTAGCGGTACCGCTTTCTAATCTATTAGTAAATAATTAACTTTTTACTCTCTTTATTTAAATATAGTTAGCTACCCAAGTTATAATCCTTTCAATAAATCCTATTTAATTCGTATAGGTAAACCTTTCTTCGAAAACCCTAACCTATTTATTAAAATAGAAGTCGAACGGTAAATAAAAGGTTTCCGTCTTTAAATTTTTCATTAGCGTAATTTTATATACTTTAATAATAATTTTCAAATATTTAATTTAATATTTGGCTAGCCTAATTGTTATCCTTCGTAATTTACCGTAAATTTTAATCGGCTAATAGAAAACTAATACTCTATATATAATCATATTCTAAATATATTTAATATAAATTTCCTTCGTTTATATAAAAAAGTAACCCTAAATTTTCGCTGTTAATTATATTAGTATATTCGTTTATATAGCTATTTTCTTTTTTACTACTTCCGTATATATTTAATAATTAAATTTCTAATTTAATTAAACCTTAAGGAATTTAATCAATTCTATTAATTTAAATACAATTCCCCTAATTCGGAAAATTTCCGTTCTTAATTCCTTCGTTTATATAAAATATATAAATTCCGTTTTATTTACTTCGAATTCTATCCTTTTTTTAATTACCTAACCCGAATAAATATCCTATATTATTTAAAACGTCCAATAATTTTCCTCGGTAATCTTAATTATTATAATAATATTAATATTATCGGTAAAGCCGATAATAATTATATTTTAAATAATAATTAATTTATAATATAATAGGGTAATAAAGAGAATAAAAAGGATTAATAAAAAGGGGGAACTTTATAGTACGCTTACTATAATATTATAAAATTAAGAAGTTTCGTCGTCGAAGAAAAGAAAACCTTTTCTTCTAATAACGAAATTATTAACCTATTAGAAAATCCATTTCGGGAATTATATTTCCTATAATATATATAAAAACTACCTATAATTAATTCTATTAAATACGCTCTTTAAATCGAAGAATATAAAAAATATTACGGCATTAAATTTCTATACTATATAAACTGCATTAATAATTATTCGGACGGCAAATTCGGTTAAATAACTTACTTAGTTACCTATTTAGCTTTCTAAGAGGAAATTATATTCTTCCGCTACTTATATTAAACTTTTTACTATAAAGGCTTCGAATTTTTTTTTAATATTATTTAAAAATAATATAAATTATTATACCCCGGCTAATTTTTATTATTTAATACTTTTTCTAAATTTTTTAAAAATAATTACTTTTGTATTTTTAAATTATTAAAAGAAATATTTAAATTGGAAATTTATTATAGTAAAAATTATTATTACCTATTTAAATAATTCTCCGTATATTTTTAAAAATGTATTTAAAAATTAATCAATACTTAATACCTTATTAGGCACTATCCTTAAAAAAACTTCATAAATATCCTCTTCGGTAATTAAATTATTAATAAGTACCGGAATATTATTATTTAATAATTAAATCCAATTTAATAGATAGCCCGTCGGGACTTTTACCTTCGGGAAAAAACGGTTGGCAAAAATATTTACCTTACTACTATAATTTTTAACTTTATTCGCCTATTCATTTTATTTAAAGGGTAATAATTTTAATAGATTTATTAAATAATAGCTTCGTATTCTAACCTACCTCTCTAATAATTAAAATTTATTTGAATCTTTTAACGTATTTATAATATAGTCGTACTATTTCGCTCTTTAAATTTTTATAATAAATTTCTTCTTTTTTATCGCCGTTTTTACAAATTCTTTTTAATTTAAAGGCATTTAATTCTTAAATTAAATCTACTATTTCTATTATATTTCCTTCGTTACCGTTTTATATTTTAAATTTTATTAATCCGCTTATCTTCCCCGACCTTTCTTTCAATATAGGACGAAATCCTCTATAATACTAACGAATTTACCGTTGAACTTCTTAAATCCTAATTCGAATTCCTCTACTATTTTAATCCCCTCTAAAATTAATATTCGTTTTTCCGCCGCTTTTTATACCTTTTCTATATTTATTAAATTCCAATTAAATTTTTCTTCTATTTCCACTTTCCTATTTTTTTTTCCTATTTAAATTTAAATTTCTTAAAGATAATAGTCCGAACCTATTTACCCACACCATTATATTCCTTAATATTTAGCCTCAATACCCTATAAAATTTATATATAATCGATTATTCTATTTTTCTCTCCTCTAATTACGTTTCCAAACTTCGTTAATTTTCTATAGGGGGTAATGAAATTAAATTTCTATCGCCGTACTTATATAAATAATTTTATAATGCCTAAATTAATTTTATTCTCTAAATCCCAATTAGGGTAATAGAAATTATAATCCCCTATAGCTATATATTAGCCAACTAAGGGTTTCTCTTCGAAGAATTCGAAAAGGGGAAACCCCTATTAATATTTTAACGTACTTTAAAAGAAAATAGGAGAATAAATAGAGTAGACGGTTATTAGTTTTTATAAATTTTTTAGTATCGCCGCAGTTTAATCCTTCCTAATTTAGAAATTTAAATCCTTTAAATTCTACCTTTTATTTATATAAATTACCGCTCTACCCTTCTCTAAATAATTAATACTATAATATTTATTATTCTTCGGCCGGTAAATATCCTTATTTAAATTCTTACCCGGCTCTTAAATTACTATAATATTATAAGTTTCTTCTTATTTAAATAGCATTTTCCTTCTCTTATATAATTTTCCTATATTTTAATAGAATATTTTCAATTAAATTATTAATTACCTTATAAAAGGCTTCCTTTTAATTTAATAGTAGGCTAAAGGGGTATCGTTTTTTTAAAAGTAATAATAGTAATTAAAAACGTAATAGCAATAGAATTAATACGGGTATAATCGCCTATATTTTAAAAGCGGGTATAAATATTTATTAAGTTTATACTTATAAGTTTCGGCCGAAAACCGCCTCTAATCTTTTTAAAACAACTTTTTTTTCCTCTTCCTATAAATAATTTCTCTAAAATCGTAATTAAATAGGAATTAGAAGGGGCGTCGGGGATTATAATATCCTCTTCCGGTTCTATTATTAATTCTAATATTAATTTAATTAATCCTTTATAAATAATAAAGCCGTAAAGCCTTTTAATATAATTAATAAATATTTTCGTATAAACTATTCTTATAAATAAATATTTCTTTTTATCGAAGGCGAAATACCCCGATTTCCTATATAGTTTATAAAAAATTAAGGAATTATCTTTATTCGAAAGGTAATTCTTTTTTCCTATATACGGCCTTTCGTACTTAATTTTACCGTAACGGCTATAAGTATCTTCCTAATAATAGAATTTTACTATATATCCGAAATATTAATATTTAAAGTACTATTGGGCGGAAGTTATAATTTAGAATAATTCGTATATATATACGCCGCCGTCCTAAAGGAAAAAATTCTTTTAGAAGAAGATTATAGTTTTTGTAGTTGTAATTTCTATTAAGAATATTCTTCTTTCTTCCCCTTCGTATTTCTTCTAAAATTTAGCCCGAATAATCTCCGCCTCTTTATTCCTCTTCTTTATTTCTTATATAACCGATTCGAATTATTTTATATCGATACTAATTTATAAAACTCCTTTAATTAAAACAATTATAATATTTAAAAATATAACGGCCTCTTTTCTAAAAACCTTTTTAACTTAAATTTAATATTTCTAATACTAATCCTTAATTAATTTATTAAAGATAATTATATAATTTCTATTCGTTATTATCTTAATAACCGCGCGGACTACTTTATATAAACTCTCTTTTAAAGCGCTTTCAATAGCTTACTTTATATTATTATTCGAACGTATAATAAATTCGGTAGTAATTTAAACTCTTTTAATAGTAAATTAATATTTGTAATTAGAAAGGATAAACTTTTTAATAGTAATAATAAATAAATAATAGAAGGTAGCGTTAACCCTATTTAACAATTTCCGGACAATATTAACATATTTCTTTAGCGCTTTTTAGGCGTCTTTTTTTATTTCCTTCGAAATAAATTTCTTTAAATTATCGATATCCTTTTTAATAATAAATTAGATTTCGGCGGCTTTATTTGCTTTAAATATTTTAAACCTACTTTTCTTTATAAAAGTTTTTACGAATTCGAAAAGGAATTTTCAAACCTAATAATAATTATTAATCATTATAATAGTATAATCTATAATTTTATTCGCTATAGTAATAAATCTCTTTATAATTTTATTATCTTCTTCCGTTTTTTCCGAAATTTTTATAGTAAGTACGGCGTTAGGGTCGTTATATTTTAAAATACTTCCGAAAGGGTTGTAAACGCTATTTTCGAACTTATTCGTACCTTTATTAATTATTATTAGTAGCAACAGCTCAACGCTATCGCTATAGTCGTCGCAGGATATTACGGAGGGGGTAAATAACCCTCCTAAGTCGATTGCTGTTGTCGGTTTTCGTTTTGGAGCACTTCCTGACTAGAAATCGGCGTTTCCGGTTTCGGCGTCGTTTTGAATCTTTTAATAGGAAAATTATCGAAAATTACTAGTATAAAGGATATTATAAAATATTCTTAGCCGATTGTCCTTCTACTCCCGTTTTTGATTCTAATAGAGGAAATACTAATATTAATTTCCTAATAGTAATTAATAGCCCTATTAATCCCCCTTTGGCTAACGAAAATTAAATTTAATAACATTATAAAATTATTAAAAACTAAGAATTAATATTTAATATATTCTATAAATTCCTCGCCTGCGAAAAACGTTAATTAATTATTTTAATACTACCTTCGTAGCTAAATAACTATTATAATTAACGTAATCCAATTCCTCCTCTTCTTATTTCTTTTATACTCGCTTATTCTAATATTATAATTGAACGTATTTATAAATACTATATAAATTTATTATATTACTTTCCTTTTAATTCGATTATTAAACGGTATTTATTTAGTTTATTAAATTATAATATTTACGAAAGGATTTTCTTAATTCGGGTTTTATTGTCTAAATAAATTTAGAATTCTTTTTTCATTTATAATTAATTGGTTATTATTATTTAATAGTCGGCTATTTATAAATAATTTAAGATAATATATGTAAAAATTTCTTTATTTATATTATAAAAATAGATTAATATTATAATATCCGGAACCTTCTTTTAGAAGAGGAAAGACTAAAAGCCTATAATTTCCGTCTTTACTTAGGTAAAAAGGGAATTTTTTACTTTAAATAATAAATATTATTCGTCGTCGTCTTCCGATTATTAAACTTTCTTCTTTTTTCATTTTATATCGACTATATACCGTTTTATAATATTATTATTAAACCTTGGATTAAAATCGGTAATAGTAAATTCGTACCGTCGGCCTAATTTAATTACTACCGCTACTAATTAATAATTATAGTACAATACCTATTCTCTTATTGTTACTTCTTCTAATTACCCCTTATAATTTATAATAATTAATTTTAATATTTATAATGGGGGCGGTAACGCCCCTATTACTAAGGACGGACCTATTATAATCGTTAGAAATTTCTCTATTAATACCTATTCTTTAATTTACCTAATTTTAGCGGTACCGCTTTCTAATCTATTAGCGGGTAATTAACCTTTTTTTCCCTTATTTAAATATAATTAATTACTTAAATTATAATCCTTCGGACGAACCCTATTTAATTTGTATAAATAAACCTTTTTTCGAAAGCCCTAACCTATTTATTAAAATAGAAGTCGAACGGCGGATAAAAAATTTCCGTCTTTAAATTCTTTACTAACGTAATTTTATACGCCCTAATAATAATTTTCAAATATTTAATTTAATATTTAATTAATTTAATTACTATCCTTCGTAATTTATTATAAATTTTAATCGGCTAATAAAAAGCTAATACTCTATATATAATTACATTCCGAATATATTTAATATAAATTTCCTTTACTTATATAAAAGAATAACCCTAAATCTTCGCCGCTAATTATATTAATATATTCGTTTATATAATTTTTTTTTATTATTATTTCTATATATATTTAATAATTAAATTTCTAATTTAGCTAAACCCTAAGGAATTTAATTAATTCCATTAATTTAAATATAATTCCCTTAATTTAGAAAATTTCTATTCTTAATTCCTTCGTTTATATAAAATATATAAATTCTATTTTATTTACTTCGAATTCTATTTTTCTCTTAATTACCCAACCTAAACAAATATCTTATATTATTTAAAATGTCCAACAATTTTCTTCAATAATCTTAATTATTATAATAATATTAATATCGTTAATAAAGCTAATAATAATCGTATTTTAAATAATAGCCAACTTATAATATAATAGGGTAATAAAGAGAATAAAAAGGATTAATAAGAGGGGAGAACCTTATAATACGCCTACTATAATATTATAAGGTTAAGAAATTTCGTCGTCGAAAAAAAGAAAATCTTTTTTTCTAATAACGAAATTATTAATTTATTGGAAGATTTATTTCGGGCATTATATTTCCTATAGCGTATACAAAAGTTATTTATAATTAATTCTATTAAATATACCCTTTAAATCGAAGAATATAAAAAATATTATAGCTTTAAATTTCTATATTATATAAATTACGTCGGTAATTATTCGGATAGTAAATTTAATTAAACGGCCTACTTAATTACCTATTTAACATTCCGGGAAGAGATTATACTCTTCTACTACTTATATTAACCTCTTTACTACGAAGGTTTCGAAGACTTTTCTAATATTATTTAAAAATAATATAAGCTACTATACCCCGGCTAATTTTTATTATTCAACGCTTTTTCCAAATTTTTTAAAAATAATTACTTTCGCATTTTTAAACTATTAAGGGAAATATCCAAACCGGAGGCTTACTACAGTAAAAACTATTATCGCTTATTTAAATAATTCCCCGTATATTTTTAGAAATTTATTTAAAAATTAATCGATATTTAATACTTTATTAAATATTATTTTCGAAAGGATTTTTTAAATATCCTCTTCGGTAATTAAATTATTAGAGAATGTCTTTTCGCACCGTAATGAATGTCTTTCTGCACCGTAGCCCCACCCTTCCCGCGCGCCAAGGCACACTAATGCACTCCAAAATTTTTTGAGCCAATCAAATCGCTCGCATCCAGATCGTGAT
>MU839171.1:11313-182601 GCA_030685235.1 Copromyces sp. CBS 386.78 | reverse complement strand
CTAATGGATGCGTGTGAGATTATTGGTCCAAAAAAAAAATTAAAGTGGAGGAGCAGTGTATGAAGACATTGAGGGCAGTGCGAAAAGACTTTCTCATAATATAAGTTATAGAGTTGTAAGATATTAGGGTTATAGGGGAAATGAAAAGAGTTAAGGAATTAAGGGAATATATTAGAGAAGGTTAGAGCTGGCGAGCCGAAAAAGATAATAGCGTACCGGAGCCCGCTATTTTAAAAGTTATAGTAATAAAAAGAAATTAAAGAAAATAATAAATTAAAAGGTATAAAAGTACGCCGATAATTCCGTCCTCGACCTTTTTCTATTTAATTATATTTATTCCCCTTCCTCTTTTAAAAAAGGCTAAACTATTAAAAAGAAAAATTAGTAGTACGAATATTAATATAGGAATTGAATTTATTATTTTAGAAGTTATACCCCTACGTATAACCGTCGCGCCTATTAATAATTTTCGTATTTAAATTTCTCTATAATTATTAACTACTATCAGTTTAATAGTAATAGCGTCGTAATCTCTAGCCGTAGGGGTACCGATAAAAATTAAGGCGTTACTAATATATAATTAAAAGGAAGTAATCGGGGGTAATAAACGTCGGACGTTTATATAAATAATTAATATTAATTAGAAGATATCGTTAAAAGTAAGCGTAAGCGCGGTAACTATAAGGAATTTAAATATATTAATAGTAGGGGCGGGGTTAGTAGTAAGGGTAGCGCTGGGGAAATTAAAATTAAAAGCGTTTACCGCCTAAAGGGCTACTTAATTAAGGCCAATATTATAGAACCTATACCGAACGTACTAAATTACCTTATAATTAATTAATTCGCTAAATTCGTAAAAGAAAACGTAAAACCGTTTATAAAGGGCGTAAATACTAGTACGAAATTTGGCGGCGTATCGGCGAAAGACTTCGGCAATTATAATACTGGCGGGAATAGCCGCCCCGAATTTAATAATAATATACGCTAATTCTTAAAAGGTATAAACTAAATTATAAAATACGGGAGGGAAGTCGTAAAAACGCCTATTAACGCTAGTCTAATAATAATTCGAATATAATATAGGGTAATTAATTAAGAAAATAAAAGAAGAAAAAAAATTAGGATTAAAAATTAAAAAAATGAAAAAGAAGAAAGGGGATTTATAAATCGGAATATAAATATATTTAACTATTACTTTTATTATAATAATAATAAGGGTATTAAAGGGTAAGACTACTATAGTATTTATAATATCCTAAATAAATTAAGTGTAAAGGGCTTTATAAATATTATTAAATAAAAAGTAAAAATAAAATTAATAAAATAAATAAAGGGGAGAATTTACCTAATATTAATATAAAGGGTAACGAATTAATAAATATAGAAAAACTATTAGTAAATAGTAAAAAGGGTGGCTATATCGTTAATAATAATATACTAATTAATAATGTACGTAAAAAAAAGAAGAAAAGAAGGGAAGAAAAAAAGGAAAGAAGATAAATTCTTATAAAAGAACTAAGAGGGTACGATTAAAAGAATTCGAAGTAGGGCTAAAAGTAAAATTAAGTAACTAAAAGGGCACGTAAAGAAATAAAGATAGGAAGATAGGATAATAAAGGGTAAAGGATAAAATAAAAAGGCGGATAGAAAATAAAGTTAAAAGCTAGGACGAAAGGGATTAAATAGTAATAAGAAATAAGGAAACGGGGAAAAGGAAATAAAATAATAAAAATTAGGAAGTAGGCCAAAAGAGCGGGTCGAAAATAGGATAAATAAGTAAAATAAGAAGAAGAAAGACTAATAAAGGGTAAACCTTTAGGACTAAAAATAATAATACTATAGTAAAGAAGAAAATACGGCGTTCGGGGGTGTCATGGCATGGCTGGATGAGGGCTTAGGTATAGGGCGCTGGGTATAATAATATATCGGATGGAATGAGGCTTATGTTCTTATCGATAAGATTTACAGATCGGGAAGACGGTAACGAATAGCAATTCTAACTTATAAGTCTAGAACTGTAATGCCCTCGTTTGATATTTTCCCTTTCCTTCTTTATACTTAATATTACTTTAATTTGTACCTTCTAATTTTATAGTCGTATTTTTTATAGAATTACGCCTTTATATAATATTAAGTGTCATCCTTTTTTGACCGGGGACGGTATTAAATATTTTACTTTAATTAATATATTTTAAGGTAATTGAATCTATTTAATTAGTCTACGGATAGTTTTTTAATTATTTAATCGGAGGATTACTAAATTTTACAATAGATATACGCGTAGCAACGTAGTAAATATTATAATCCCCCTTTCTTTTGCTTTAGATTAAGTTAATTATACGATATTTAACGCCGGAAATAATAAAAAGAATAAATTTATATATTATTACAATTTTAATACTTTTAATTCGAATTTGAATTTCGTTTTAAACCCTAGCCTTAAAAAGGAAGCGCGTTTATTTAATTAAATAAAGAACGACGGTAATTTTAATCCCGTCGTTAATTTATATAACCCGTTAATTTAGTTAGGAAGTATTAAATCTAATCCGATTAGTTTATTTATAAATTTATTACAACCCAATATAATATTTACCCCGGGCGATATTAAATATAATTTATAAGGGATTAGGCTAATTATTTTAACAAAATATCGGTTACCGAAGGTCGAAAATAGCGACGATTCTTTCTTCTTCTTTAAAAGTATAAAGAAAATTAAACCTAATAATCCTTAAATAATCTTCTATAATATTTATAAATAATTAAAAGGTAAAGGAAAGGCGATTGTAAATTTAAATTTACCGACGTTCGTTAAAACGTTATTTTTTAAATTAGCAGAATAATCCATTTTTAGAATTAAAATAGAAACCGTTAAATTTGTAAAAATAAGAGGAAAATTTAGATTTATAGGACTAGACCCGGATTATTCTTATTAAATCCTAGATATTAAAATTTAGAAGATAATTTAGTAAAATAGCGTTCTAATAAAAGGAGAGGTAGATATTACTATAATAAATAAAGTCGACCGAGCGGGCTATAATACTATTATAATAGTATCCGATTTTTAAAATTAATATTTACGTTAATTATACCCTTACGCGAAATTTTTACAATAAATCTTTTCTTTCGACTAATTATTTTAGGAAGTATAATTGCAGTCCGATGCGATTTATAATTTTTAGAAAAATAATTATAGCAAAATTTTATTATTTAAACCCGTTTTAAAAGCAGCAGAAAATAGTAAAAAACTTAAGTAATTTAATATTATTAATAAATTTATAGATACCTTTATATTTTATTAAATTTATTAAGAGGATTTATCCGTTATATAGTACGAATTTCGTTGGCGTATTGTTATAGAGGAAGTTGCTAACAATATTATATATAACGTCCTTATAGTTTTAAGTAGGGTAAGTGAAAATATAGTATATTTCGATTTATAAATATTCTATTTTATTAATTAAGCCTATTAATTCTTTTAAAATAATTATCAATTAGAAGGGGAGATTATAAAGTTTAATATTAAATTTTAATTATATATTAAAGTATAGGAAAATTTTGAACGATAATATAAGGTCCCCACTACTTTCGAATAATAATTTTACGCTTTGGAATAATAGAATTAATTTCTTATTTAAATAGTAATATTCTTTATAATTATAATGCCCCCTCTTTTAAATATTATATTAAAAGAGGGTTAGACGAAGGAGCCCAGAAAATTAATTAAACGAAGAATTACTTTTATTAACAATATTAAATACGAAACAGGAGTTAATTATAGTATTGAAGATAGTAGTAAAGGATCTTATTAAAGTTTAGTAATTACCCAACTACGTTTTACCTATATTGTAGCCAGTAACAATTTGCCTAATAGTAATAATTTATTAAAAAACGAATCGGATAGCGATAATAGTTACAGTAATAGAGATCCCCTACTTTTACTATTTTCTATTCAGGGATTTTATAGTTATAATTTAGTTAGATTGATAGTTGTAGTACCGCGTTCTAAGAAGTCGATTAAAGTATCCAATCTATACGTCTTTAATAACGATTTTAATATTAATAAAGTTTCGTTCGATGTTTAAATATTCTAAATAAAGTATAAGTTTTATATTAATACCGACTATTTTAATAATAAATAAGATTATATTAGTGAAATATATTCCCAGTTAAGAGGATAAGTATTAGAAGGAATATTCCCTTATTTTAAAGGAGAGTACCCCGAAATTATTAAAATAGTCGACGATTTATTAGAATATTTATAGAATAATTATTATAATTATATAATTAAAGAGATTATTATTATATAATACAAGAAGTTGAAAATAAAGCCTTCCGAGCGATTCTAGGATTTTAAAACGATTTTCGTCCGTTTAGTAGGCCGTTATATAGTTCCTAAATCTTTGTAGAAATAGGATATAAGATGTAAAGTAATTTAGGAATTAGCTATTCTAGCCAAAACAATTTATTTAAAGGAATATAAATTGTTCGAGGAATATTACGTTTTCTTTTAATCTTTAAACTTTAGTATTAAAAGGTTTAGTAAAGATTGGAGATAGAAAAATAAAAAGTTATATATTTTAGTAAGAGGAAGTAAGAGAGCGATTAATAAATCCTAAATATTTATCGCTACTTTTAAATATTATTATCTTACTTTTAAAGAAATAAAGAAGTTAGCCGCAGAAAATTATTATTTTAATTATTATAAAGTAAGTTATTAATTGTTTATTTATTTAGATAAAGTAAAGATCGCCTCCATAAAAATTAATTTAAATGTTATTATAAATTAGATTTGGGGCTTGTAATTTAATGAATATATTCCGGATTAAGAAGTAGAAGTTTTGGATTCGGGTACGGAAATTTATAACGATAAATCGAAAGGCTTAAAGTTAGATATAGATTCGGATTCGGAAAATTAGATATTTTAAGAAGAATTTCTATTTTAGGGGAAGTATTTATTAGAATTAATAATATTGTAAAATAAAATAATTATAAACGTAGTAAAATATATTTAAATTTTAATTTAAAGGATTATTTGGGAGGAAGTAAATAATTTTTAATTAATTATATTATAGTAAATAATAGATTATTTGTTTTAATACAATATATATTAATAGATATAGGAGTAGATATTTGGATTTTGGTAAATTAAAGTTTTATTAGTAAATTATTAAAACGATTAAAATTAGAGGAATATATTAATTTCGAATTAGGATTCGTTACGTTGTATAAAAAGGCGAAGTTAAATAAGATTATATAAATAATAAAAAGTTATTTACGGATTAACGGAGTAATTTTCTTTAATTAATAAATTTTAGTCCTTCTTAAATTTAGTAAAGATATAATTATTAGAAAAATATAAATGGCCAAATACAATATTCTACCGGATTATTAAAAGAATACTTTAGTTTTTAGCTAAAATATTATACTTATATTTAGTATTAAGGATATTGACGTCGGGAAAATAATTCCCCTTATTATAGACTTTTCATTTTAGGAGAATATATAGAAAAGGGAAAAGTTAATAGAATTAGAAAATAGAAGACAGGAAGTAAATAAGTAGGAAAGGAAAGAATATTAATAAATTATAGTTAGATTATAGGAATTAGAATATTTTACAAGGGAAACTTTTAAGAAGAGACGAGAAAAGAGTAAAAATTAGGAGGAGGCCCGAAGAATAGAAGTCGTTACTATAAATTAGAAATTAATTAATTTATTATAAAGTACTTCGGATAGGTTATTATTCGATTGCCCTTACGTTTATAAAATTAATAAAATGGAAAGGGAGTTTAGGATAGTAGAAAGTGAAGTACTAAAATTTCTAAAAATAAAAAGCGCGATAATAGTATAAATATACTCTTATACCGATAAAAGAGGCCCTTACTAATTAAAAAGAGAATGGGAATAAGTAAAGAAAAAATTTATTAATTTAATTATAGTAAATAGTAATATTTTCGACTTTTATTTAAAAAGGAAATTAAAGTTAGAGGTAATTAATTTATACGAAATTAACGGGCTAATTGAGGCTAAAACGTATTTTACTTTCGACGGTAATAATGAAGAATTTTAGTAATTAATATTAGAGAAGGTCTTTGCGGATTACTATTACTTTATAAAGATATTCAAAGTTTTTAATAAAGTACAATCGGATATTTTGCTAGAGTTTTACTATAGCGTTAATTATGAAATAAAGATATTTGAAGGTTATTGCCCTAAAGAATTAAAAGTTAACTTTTTATATTAAATAACTTTAGAAGAGTTAGAAGAGTGTTATAAATATATTATAGAAAATTTATAAAAAGGATTTATTAAAGCTAGTTTAGTACTTTAGGTAATATTAGTATTATTTGTACTAAAGCTTTACAGGGGAGGTTTACACTTTTATATAAATTACTATAAATTTAATACTATTTTATAAAAGGATCGCTACCCGTTGCTATTAATAGAAGAAACCTTAGTTAGAATTAGTAAAATAAAGATTTTTACGAAGATCGATATTAGATAAATATTTTATAAAATATATATAACGGTTGGGTAAGAGGATTTAATAATATTTAAGATTAGTTTTAGAATATATTAATATAAAATACTATTTTTTAGGCTATACGGAGGATTATCCTCCTTTTAATAGTTTATTAACAATTAATTAATAGGATATTAAGATTTTTATAGCGCTTATATCAATAATATTTTTATTTTCTCCGATAATATAGAGGAGTATAAAGTATACGTACGGAAGGTCCTAGAGCGGTTGTGTCACAAGGTTATCTATGACTAACTAACCGTCCTATATCGCTGCCTTCACCACGGCAATAGTTGCCGGGTTAATAGCATGCTCTAATTAGCTACAAAGACCTAGTACAGCAAATACGGCTGAACGCATCTAATATTTAATTAGTTGCGGTTATTAGCCTACCCCTATCGCTAAAGCTATATAGACTACACTAGCCTATAGGATAATCTATAGGATGACTAGGCTATACGGGCTATATACTTATTATATATAAATAGTTATTAGGGTTCCCCTAAATAGTTTCCTCTTCCTCGTACAATTATAAATATTTTTATAAATACTTAACATTCGCTTTGCCCTATAATAATTAATTATATTTAATTATTATATTACGAGCATATATTTTTTTAAATGTATATTATTTAGTATAATTAGGCGACGTTATTAGTCGCTAGAGAATAAGAGGTTACGAAGACCCGAGTTTATAATTCTAAGTAACGATAATATTATTATAAATAAGGGTATCCTCCTAAACGCTCCGTAGTAAATTTAATTGTTAAGATATATTATAGACGACGATATCGAAGTATCCGACGTACTAGATTATACCGAAGAATTAAAGAGTTTAAGAGTATTAATAGAAAATTTTAACCCCCTTATTAACGAAGAAATTTGCTTAGTAACTTTGAACGGACTCCTTCGTATTAATATAGTTATAACTTTTATTATAGCCGTTATTTAATATTTAGTGAGGGTTAAATTTATTTACGATAGTACCTTTATCGATTCCTTCGGTTTGACCGAAGGAGGAGTATTTTAAATAGTTATTAATTCTATTACTTAAATAGTTAATGTATTTAATTATTATTTTACTATTATTATTAAGGAGTTTTAGAATTTTTAGTTTGAATTTTAGTTTAAAAAAGAATAATATATTAATATTTTCGACGAACGTAAATAAATTTTAAAGGACTTTTATTAAATTTAAGAAGAATTTTATCGGGTTTATATTGAATTTAATAATATACGAAACTTCGCTTAGGAAGTATAAATTATTCTCGTTATAAATTAGTAGAATTACTATAATATTTAAATTATTATAGACGGTAGTACGGGTATAATAGGGTATTAGAAGCCGTTCTTCCCGGACTTTAAACCCTTTACAGCTACTTAGAAGGATTACGTTAAATGTAATAAGGCGTATTTAATATAGAAGGGCCGTATTCTTTTTATTTAGACTTTAAATATTATTAGGTTCCCTAACGAAAGGACTAAAATTGTTTACGCGAATTATTTACTTAATTTTAAAGTAGTTACTTTAATCGATAAAGATATTTAGAAGATTTTTATAAACCATAATAATCCTGAGGTTTAGTAATGGAAGATAGGTATTAAATTCTTGTCCTTTTTAGATATTTATTATAATAATACGGATTTATATTTGGATATTGCCCGTAAATTTAACGAATTTAAATAGGGAAACCGTTTCTTCGCCGACTTTAAAATAGAGTATATTAAAACTACTAATTATTGTAGTTTAAATAACGTTATAAAAGTATATTATTTATGGAATAAAATCTCTTAAAAATTCTGTATTTCCTTTATTTATTAACGAACTTTCTTTGCTAAAGATAATTTTAAAGAATAGTTATTATTTTATTGCGATTTTGCGCGTAATATTAAGGACGACGATTATAAGTTTAAATCCGCTATTAGTAAGACTTTTAATTTGAATTCTAATAATAATTTAAGAAAGATTATTAGTAAAGGAGGTAATATTATAGACTTTAATGCTGTTTACGTTTTATATATTATTTATAGTAGTATTATTAAATATTAGAATAAGAATAATTTGTATTGTAAATACGGAAAAGAAGGGTATATTATAAAGAATTGTTATAATAGTATTAATTATAGTAATTACGGCCCTTAGACCGGTAATAGGGGGGGCTGAGGAAGTAATAAAAGAGGTTGAAGTAGTTGAGGAGGAGGTAGAGGAGGCTAGGGAAGCGGAGGTATTAATTAAAATATTAGGAATATTAATAATAATAGTAATACTAATACTAATTTTTTAATTATTAGTTAGCGGGGATACGGTAATAATATAAATTTCCGTACTATAGACGTTAGAGAAGAAAACGAGGGTGAAAAATATTACGAGAATGTAGGCAATAATTAGGGAAATAATTAAACTTTATAAATAGTCGTTTATAGGGGCGAAAAAGGTTTATAAGAAGAAGGAAGGAATTGTTTAGAAATTTAGAAATAATTATTATTAATTTATTAAATAGTTTCTATTAAAATTTATTATTCTTTTTTTCTTATTTATCTTTTGGATTGCGTAAGATTTATTATATAATTTTCGTTAATAGCGGTTGTATAATATTTATTTTTATTGATTATTCTTTTATAAGGAAAAATAGATTCGCTATGTTTAAATTTTTAGAATTTAAGAAGCTAATTTTCGTTAACGGTATTATAAAAGGGCTTATTATTAAAGGATTTATAGTAAGCCTTTATATTGGTTATTATTTAGAAAATATTATATTCTTAGTTTATAATATTTCCCCTAACTATTTTATTATTTTAAGACTACTTTAGTTTAAGAAATACGAGCCGTATATTTTTTGGATAAAAGGGAAGGTCTAGTTTATTAATTAGTGCGCCGACCGATGCTTCTTATTGGATTTCTCTATTTCTTTATAGAATACTTTTAGTATATAGAATTACTTTTTTAATAATTTATATTATTAATTTTATACGGCGATAGTAAATAAACGGGATAAAAGAATATTATTAAATACTTTAAAGATATTAGGGCTTTTATTTAGGATAAATAATTGTATTAGCTAGATAAAAGGCGGTTTAGTAGATTATTCGATTTTAATCTCTATAGAGGGATTTGTATACGGCGATATTTAGCTGCCGAAGCTATTACTTTACTAGAACCTATTAAGATATTAGATTCTAAGGGATTAATATTTAGTCTTTATAGAGGAATTTATACGTAGCGATATTTAATTGTTAAGGCTATTACTTCGTTAGAATTTAATAGAATATTAGATTCTAGGGGATCGATTATTATTTTATTAAAATTTAAAAGAACTTTAGAATTTAGAATATTATTCCGGGATTACTGATAGGAATATCGATAGGACTACCGGTAGAGTAAATTACTATTATTAAAATTTAAAAGAACTTTAGAATTTAAAATACTGCCCCGGGACTATTAATAGGAGTATCGATAGGACTATTGGTAGGGTAGATTATTATTATTAAAGTTTAGAATTATTATTAAAGGCCGATTTTAATTCCGTACTATTCCTATATTAATAGGAGTTTTATTAGAATGTACTAGGGTTATTATAATTTTAAGACTATATTCCCTATAACGGACTAGAGTACGGCGATATTTAAATATTAAAATTATTACTAGAAAATAATTTTATTTCTATTCCAACCCCCTATTATAAACTTTGCAAAAATTGCCCTAGGGGTAAAGCTTATAATTTTTATAAATTTTACAAAGCCGACGAAAATTTCTATTTAAAATAGAGGGCGTGGTTATATTGCCGCGACTTCTTTTTATACCGTTTTAAATTTCTTATTAAAAAATTTATTAAAAATATAATTTTATTAGATTATAATATATTAAAATAGGTAGTAGAACTTTTTATATTTACGCCGCTTTATAGAAAAGTAAAAGGCGTAAGGAATTCCCCCGGTACTATTTACTTAGTTACGAGGCGGCTTAAAATAATTGAAGGACGAATTAACGTTTAAGATATATATAATATTAACGTTGCCGCCTTTAATTTCTTATACGAAATATACGATTTGTAGCCCTATTTTACAAATTATACGGAGATTTGCCGATTAGTTACCTTCTACAAGAGTAGTATTTATAACGATTTTATTAAAGAAATAATTTAGGATATTATAAATAGTAAAGGTAAATAGTATAAAGATTGCCTTCTAAGGCGCTTCTACAAATTTATTAATACGTACGTAGGGGACGTAGATTAGAAAGAATTAATAGCTATTAAAATTGCCCGAATTACTATTCTTATAAGCGATTTAAAAATAAATATACTTATATACGAAGCTATTATTATAAAGATTATAGAAGAAGACGTATTAATATTCTATAAGAAAGTTGACCGGCTTCTAAAAATTAATAAGGAAATTAAATTTAAATTCCTACGTAAGTATTGGAGAAGAATTAACGCTTTTTATATTAAGAAAGCGAATAAGTTTCCGCTTTATTAAGTATACGACTATAAAATTAAATTTACGTTAGGGGAAAAGCCGTTGAATGCCCACTACCGACCGGTTTTATTAATAGAAGTAATTATTATTAAAAAATAGATCGATAGTTAGTTAGAAAACGGTTTTATTAAATTTTCTTAGTTTTAAATAGTTTTACCCTTGCTCCTTATAAATAAATCCAGTAGGGGTATTCGTATTTGTATCGACTATTATAGTATTAATAACGTTATATTAAAAATATAGTACCCGTTTCTATTAATTAAGGAAATTTTTGATGTTATTTACTATATTAAAGTTTTTATTAAGTTGGATATTATTGCCGTTTTTAATTGAATCTGTGTTTAGGAAGGCTACGAATAGTTGACCGTTTTTATTATACTTTTCGGTTTCTACGAATTATTAGTCCTTCCTTTCGGCTTTTAAAGCGTACCTAATATATTTTAGAATTATATTAACGATATATTATATAATATTTTAGATATTTATATAATAGCGTACTTAAACGATATTTTTATTTATTCTGAGAACGTAGAGGAATATACCGCTTATATAAACGAAGTCTTTAGAAGAATAATTAACGTTAGCTTTTAGTTAGATATTAATAAATACGAATTCGATATTATTTATATAAAATATTTAGGCCTTTTTATTATATTAGGGGGTATAGAAATAGATTTTACGAAGGTGAAAATTATTATTAAGTAGGAGGCCCCGTAATTACGATACTAATTCTAAAGGTTTTTAAGATTTATAAATTTTTATTAGCGTTTTATTTAGTATTTTTCGATTATAGTTACTTTATTATACAATTTTACGAAGAAATTAGCCGAATAATATTAGATAGAAGATTATTAGAGAATTTTTAAAGAATTAAAGAAAGTTTTTATTACGGGTTTTATCCTTCGAATTTATAATTAGTCCTGCTTAATTGTAGTTAAAACCGATATTTCTAATTAGGCTGTAGGTAGTATATTATCCTAGTATAATAATGAGAACGTTTTACGCTTAATCGTATATTTTTTATAGAAATATTCTACTATAGAATATAATTATAATATTTATAATAAGGAATTATTTATAATTATTAAAGCTTCAGAGGAATAGGGATTAGAATTATAAGGTACTTAAAAACCATTTGAAATCTTAACCGATTATAAGGGTTTATAAACTTTTATAGAGAATAAGAAATTTATATTGTAGTATATATAGTAGTTTAGTTTCCTATTTGAATTTAATTTTATTATTAAGTATAGGCCGAGTACTTTTTAAGTCCGTTTTAATATTTTGAGTAGGAAATTAGAAGATATATTGAAGGATATAAATAATAACTAATTGAAAGCCCGTTATAAGGTACTTTTCGACCTTTCCGTTTTTATAAATTATATTTATATTTACGAATTTAATCCGGAAGAATTATTTACGGATAAATTAATCGATACTAATTACTATAATTTAATCTTTTATTAAAATTTAGTAGCCGCCTTTATAAACGAAAACTATTAAGTATAGTTTAAAATATTGAAGAAAAGTATAAGAAAAATAGTTTTTGCGGAATATTATATAATTAATAGTAAAGTATATTAATATTTAGTATTTATAGTCAACTTAAATAATATTATATTATAATTGTATTTTATACGAAGGTATTATAAACCTATATTAATAGGTTATTAGGGTTAGGATAAAACGTTTATTACTTTTAGTCGCTTATTTTACTAATTAGGTATAAAAAAGGCCGTTAAGTCTTATTATAAAGTTTGCCTCCAATACGTAAAAATGAAGCCATTACGACGCGTATTAGCGGGGTTTTTAAAATTTCTATTAATACCCTTCGTTTTATAGAAGGATATTATTATTAATTATATTACCCCTATAACGCTTTACGTCTGGGGAGGCCGAAAATATAAGTATATCGTTATAATAGTAGATTATTTAACGAAAATAAAATATTATATCCTAATCGAAATATTGACTATAGAAGAGTTCGTTAATTAATTTATCGAGAAAATTTACGCCCTTTATAGCTTGCCGGATATTATTATTTTTAATTGCGGTATTTAGTTTGTTTTATAGTTTTGGAAGGTTCTTTCTAAAAAATTAGGAATTACTTTAAAGCTATTATCGGCTTTCTATAAAGAAATTAATAGTTAGACCGAACGTATTAACGTTGAATTAGAACGTTTCCTTTATATTTATATTAATTAGGCTTAGGACGATTGGGTTAATTAGCTACCCCTAATAAAATTTGCGGGCAATAATATATATTTAAATAGTATTAGTATATCCCTATTCTTTATAAATTATAGTTTTTACCTTTGGATAGGAGTCGAACCCGCCTAACTATATTTATTAGGGTTTTTTAAAATATAGCGGGCGGAGTATTTTAAAGCTAACGAAATTACTAATTAATTTAATATAATATTAAATAAAATTATTACTATAATTAAGAGTAATTAAATATAGTACGAGGAAATTATTAACGAAAGATAGTCCGATATATTAAAATATTATATCGGCGATAAAATCTTATTTAATATAATTAACTTCGTATTAGGTTGCTTATAAATTAAATTTACGCTATTGTAGGAAAGGCTTTTCGAAATTATAAAAATAAATAGCTATTATATTATATTAAAATTCCCTGTTAATATAAAGTATAGCCGTATTTTCTACGTTAATATAATAAAATTTTAGAATTATTAAAGGATCCCCGGGTAAGATAAGATTTAAAATATCCGAATAAATAACGGGCGGATTATAAAACGAATAAATAATATTAAAAATATAGTCGAATAATTTTATAAAACTATTAATAATTATTATTTTAATATAGAGAATAGTAGATAAGAGTATTAGGTAGTTTGGGGAAGCCCTTACGATCCTATTTAATAACTATAGAAGGACGTAGAATATTATATTAATAACTTTAAAAAGTTTTATAATAATAATTTAGATATATTAGTACTACTACAATAGATCGCGGACGAAAAACGTTACTATAGAATTAAGAAGGCTCTAGAGAAGGCTATTAGGACGAACTAGCCGCCGGAAAAGATAATACTAGTAGTACGGCGATTACTATATTATTAAAAGGGTAAAGTAGCGGTTTAAAAAGGAAAGTAAAAATAATATAAAATAGTAAGTAATAAATATTGTAGAGGAGATTAAAAAGGGAAGTATTTTTACCTTAAGGGTATTTTAGGCGAGGGAAATATTATAGGGTTATTTATAATTGACTAACCGTCTTATATCGCTATTTTTACTACGGTAATAGTTGCCGGGTTAATAGTATATTCTAATTAGCTATAGAGACCTAGTATAGTAGATACGGCTAAACGTATTTGACATTTAACTGGCTGCGGTTGTTAGCCTACCCTTATCGCTAAAGTTGTATAGACTATACTAGCCTATAGGATAATCTATAGGATAATTAGGCTGTACGGGCTATATACTCATTATATATAGATGGCTATTAGGGCTCCCCTAAATAGCTTCCTCTTCCTCGTACAATTACGAATGTCTTTATAGATACCTAACGTTCGCCTTGCCCCGTGATAGGTTGCAATAAGTGGGATTATAAGCGGATATTAAGAAATACGAATTTTATATTATAAAGATAAAATTCTTGAGTTTTATTATTAGTATAGAAGGTATTTCTATTGACCTGGAGAAAATATTAATTGTAAAGGAGTGGTTAAAATTAGTAATATTGAAGAATATATAAGTTTTTTTAGGCTTCTATAACTTTTATACAAAGTTTATAAAAGATTATAATTATATTATTAAATTTTTAATAAATTTAACGAAGAAAGATAAAGTTTTCGAATAATTAAAGGAGTATGAAAAAACGTTTAAAAAGTTTAAAAAATCTTTTACGTAAATATTAGTCTTTAGTTATTTTAAATATGGAAGAGAAATTAAATTGGAAATCGATATATTAAATGGAGTTTACGCGGGCGTATTTTCTTAGAAGAATTTAAAAGGTGATAATTGGTATTTAATTGCTTTTTATTTAGAAATTATAGTTCTAGTTAAATTAAATTATTTAATTTACGATAAGGAGTTATTAGCCGTAATTCAAATAGTAAAATTCTAATGATTAAAATTTAAAGGCGGTTCATTTACGGCGATTATAAATTATTAGGCTTTAAAATACTTTAGTATAAAGAAATTATTAAATAGTAGATAAGTAATATAGTTTAAAGTTTTATCGGAATTCGATTTTAAAATAATTTACCAATTAGGAAAAGATAATATGGCGGTAAATACCTTATTAAGGAAATTAGAAGAATTAAAAATTATTTTGTAAAGAAGGGATAATTAAAGGACGTTACGTTTATTAAAATTTAGTAACAGTTATTTTATCTATGCGGGAAATAAAGAGGTTATATTATAAAGCGAATTTAATACGATTTTAGAATTGAATATTGCGACAAAGGAATTAGAAATGCCGGTAGTAGATTCGGAGGTTTTAGAAGAAATATTAGGAGATTTTAATACTAATTCGGAGGTTTAAGGGTTTATAAGATTTTAGATATTGGTCGAGAAAATTTTCTAAGTTAATTGTTTAAATAAATTTATTTTTATTTATAAAGAGAAGGTTAAGTAGGGTATTAATAAGTATTTAAGCTACGAAAAAGATTTAATGTTATATAATAGTAAATTTATAGTATTAGAGGCTAAAGATAATTATTTAAAGATTTAGATTATTAAAGTATATTATAATACTTTATTAACCGGGTATTAAGGTTAGAATAAGATAAGAGAGATTATAAGTTTTAAGTATTAGTAGTTTAGGTTTATAATTGATATAGACTGCTATATAAATAATTGTTAGATATATAGGTCTTCGAAAGTTCTAAGGGATAAGACCCTAGGTAAATTATACCCTTTATAGTTAAAGGAAGAATATTGTTTATAGTAGATATTGGTAATAGATTTTAAATTAATGCTAAAAAATAAAAAGGGTTATAATAATATTTTGGTAATAATAGATAAATTGTTGAAATTATTATAGTATTCCCTTTATAAAAATATAATAATAGGGAGATAAATAGTAATACTTTATTATAAGGGTCTTTATTAGATTTTCAGATTATTTGAAGAGGTAATAAACGATAGAAGGCTTTAATTCGTATTGGAATTTATTTAAATATTTATTAAATTATTCGGTATTATTTAGAAATTTAGTAATTTAGGTTATTTTTAAATAGTAGGTTAAACCGAAATTATAAATTAATATATCGATTAACGGTTACGGCCTTTTATATTTTATAATTAAGATAATTAGTTAAATTTAATATTAGTATTAGATAGGATTTAGAGTATATTATTATATAAAAGCCTAAATGGAATATCCTTATACGAAGTAGTATTTAAATTGTTTAAAATATTATTAACGGTTAATTAGATTTAGGGTTTAAAGGAAGAAAGTGATATATTTAAGGATAAATTTTCGAAGGAAGAGGTAAAAATATTAGTAGTACGGATGGAGGGAGTTTATAAAGTAGTAAAAGAGGCCATTATTAAGGTTTACGAAAAATAGACGAAATAGGTAAACCAGTATTAAAGGGAGCCCGATTTTGGAATAAGCGATAAGGTATTTATTATTAAGAAGATATAGTTTATAGACTAATTGAACGATAAATTAGATTTCCTATTAATTAGAATACTATATAAAATTATTAGAATATTAGGGTACTTATATATTCTAAACGTATTGCCTTTTTAAAAAGGATTTAAGGTCTTTTATATAGATTGTTTATATAAAGACTTTAGTAATCCCCTATTAGGGTAAATTAATAAGAACCCAATAGGCGAGATAATTAATAACGAGGAGGAGTAAAAAATCGAAAATATTATTATATATAGGTTGGTAAACGGGTAATTAAAATATTAGGTTAATTAGAAAAAATAAGATTTAAATTTAGAATAGTATTTGGCGGAAGGATTTAAAAATATACTACTTAAATTGAAGGAATAATATGAGAAGAATTTAGAGAAATTAGGATTATTAAAGAAATTAATATTATAGATTATGGTTTAAGAAAATAGAATTATTATTAAAGATTATAAGGAGGATAATACGCTAGCGGAGTCTTCGGTTAAAGGAAAGGCGATAAGGAAATTAAAAAAGAAGAAATAAGGGTAGCGATGCTAGAATATAGAAGGAGGTTGATAAGGGAAGGGTTATAATTATTATATTATAGGCCGTAACTACGGTTATATAATATAGTAGTATAGAGTAATAGCTTATATTATTGACGAGAGTACGTTAAGGTCCGATAGTATTTGTCCTTTATTTGGGAGGCGGCTTGTTCGAGTTCTATTAGGGGGAAATTTTTTTTTACATTTTTATTTCTATATACAATAAATTAAATTAAAATATATAGTCGTAATATTTAGTATAGAATTTTTATCCTAACTTATTATAATATAATAGATTGAGTAACTGTTGCAATAGATTGAGAAGATTAATAATAGCCTTTTATCCTAACTCTTTTATTCTATTCTTTTTTTTCGGCTTTAGGGCTAAGCTTTTTTTCTAAGGGGGAGGTAATATTATAGTATAGTTGGATGAGGGCCTAGGTATAGGGCGCTAGGTATAATAATATATTGGATAGAATAAGGCTTATATTTTTATTGATAAGATTTACGGATTGGGAAGGCGGTAATGAGTGGTAGTTCTGATTTATAAGTCTAGAATTGTGATACCTTCGTTTGATATCTTCCCTTTCCTTCTTTATACTTAATATTACTTTGATTTGTGCCTTCTAATCTTGCAGTCGTATCTCTTGTAAAATCACGCCTTTATAGGGGGTAGAAAAAGACCGGTACGGCCGTAAACGCCAATTAATAACTTCGGCGATAAGCTATTTCGGGCGTAAAAGAAAATAAATTATAAGCGGAAGATTCGGCTATAGGGAAAGGATCGCCGGATTAAAAGCTTAAATATAGAAATTTCTAGGATAGAATCCTATAAGGGGGGGACTCGTATTAAGTCGCTAAAGACTTATTAATTAATTAACTTCGTAGAAACTTGGAGCGAAATATTAGAAGGTAGTGAATTATTCTAATTAACGCTATATTGTAGCGTCGGACAATAGTAATACCGCTCCGGCTTTAACTACTATAGGATTAAAGGAATAATACTATAAATAATTACTTCCGTTAATTCCGGAGTAGAAAAATTAAACTTCAATTCATTTCTTACTCTCCCCCCTAACTCAGCTTCCCTACGTACTTGCCCTATCCGTAATTACTTCGACCTACTTACTTCTACTATCCTAATATATAATATTTAGACTATAAGTAGCAATTAACGTAATACGGGATGCGCTACCCTGCCTCTGCAGCTAAGGCTGTAAGGTAGGAAAGCGATAAGATAAGAAAAGTGGGTCTGCCTACGAAGGATATCTATCCTTCGTAGTACGATTGTACCTTTTTCTAATTCTTAATCCTATATTACGCTTTATATAGGAATATAATGTTTTTATACGTTAATTATAGGGTTGTTCTTTAAAGTAAAGGTATTCTATATTATATAATAGTTATAATTGGAGTGATCCAGTCACTTTTCTTTTCTTTTCTTCTATCGATCGAGTTATAGTAGATTGCGTAGAAAATTTACGATCTAATTAGAAAGTGTTATATTGTAATTAAATAATAGTAAATTGTATTATTCCCCCTTTTAAATAATTTATTACTATTTAATCGAGTTGTAGTAAATTAGGCGACGCGTTTCCTTTAATATTATTAATTAGCCGAATTATAGTAGGTTGAGCGATAAGTATTTTATTTAACGAATTTGTTTTTACGCAATTTACTATTTAGAATTGAAGCTTTTGCGATTGTTGAGTTTGTAGTAGGCGACTTATAAGATACTTTCGATACGAAAAGTTTCTTCCCTATTTTTAAATTTAGGTAGGAAGTTGGGTATTTCCTTATTTTTTATATTTATATTCCTCTATTTCCTATATAAGCGTTAATAATTTAAATCCGTTATAGCGTTTTAAAACGAGTAGTACGATAAATTATAATCGGATATTAGTATAGTTCCGCTATTTAAACGAATTATAATACTATGTAACCTTCGAATTCTAATACGGAATATACGTTTATATTTAGTTAGCGAATATGATAATTACGAGATTAAAATTATAAGTTTACCTTTAAAAGAGTAGTAACTAGTTGATTAAGAAGTTGTACGTGCTTAATTTACGAAATTACTTTTATTAAAGGCCTTTAAATAAATTGGTAATAACGTTGAAATTATATACTATGCGATAATTAAAATTAATTGGAATGTATAGGAGTAAAACGAGTAATATTATAGGATCGATTGTAATATAGACCGATTCCGGGTTAAGATAGACGAAATTATTGGTTGTATAAAAAAAATTGAGATTATTGTCGAAGACTTTACGAAAATTAGCGATTAAAGATATTAAGAATTGGAAGTTAAATTGGAGATGATAGATTATATTATAGGTAGTATATTGAATTGCGTTATAATTAAAATAGATTAAATTATTAATTATTATATATTAGCGTTTTCCTTTACTTATTTATTAAATAATAATACGGTTTAATAAGAAATATTTTGAGGCTAGTTAATTTAATTAAGCGGTTTTACCCTTTATTTAACCCTTTGCAATAATTTGCTAGGAATCGTTTATAATATTGTAGGCTATTTAATAAAGTTATTTAAATAAAATTTTTATTGGTTATATTAAGGATTATTTAGCTATTTTGGGTTTCCTTAAATTTTATTTTATTATTATAATTTAATTTTTAAATAGTGCGATAATAGCGGCTTAGGCTAACCCTTCGAGAATTTTAAGGATATAGTAATTTATCATAGTAAAAATACTATACGAGAGTTTCCTTAGATTTCGTTTAGTTATTTTTCGGGATTTTTTGATATTATAAAACGGAACCTTTTATCCCTAATAGTAATTAGTTTTCCTTTAAGTAAGAATTTGAAGTTTAATAATTATAAATCCCTATAGGCCGAGGAAGGTATTAATATACTGCCTTCGAAGTTGAAGCTTTTATTAAGTAATTTAGTTATATTAGTTTTTAAGGGTATAGTAAGTAATACGAATAAGGTTTTTAATTATAATATTATTATATTTCTATATTGTAGTCGGTATTAAATCTTTTAGCTAGAATTTTAAAAACTTTTAATATAATTAAATTCGAGGATCCCGCTTATTAATTTTACTACGGAGCTAATTCTTCCCCGCTTAGCGATCGTTCCTTTTATTCCGATTTTAATAGGAGTATTAATAGTATTAGAATTATTTACGTTAAAGAACCTTAATATAAATTTTTATATTACTATTAATAATAAATTATATAATAAGTTATATTAGGCTATTTAAAGTATAGAGTATAACCCTACGTTAGTACCGTTTATTTTGCTTATAATTTAACGTTAGGTAAAGGAATATTTTGACGTTTGTATCCTAGGAAAGTATAAATATTTAGTCGGTAGACTAGCCGTTCCCGTTCCGCCTAAATATAATAATATTCCCCTTACTCCGTTAAAAGGTCCCCTTCGGGGAGGTGTTGGAGATTTTGGAAATTCGGATAATAACGACGATAATAACGACTTCGACTTTAGTTATAGTTATAGACTATTTTATTACCTTTTTAAGAAAGAACGATTATACTACGAATTAACTGTAGATCCTTATAGCTTTAGTATTAAATTAAAATAAGAAGATATCGGATAATTTCATTTTTATTAGGAAGACCCTGAAGATTTCGGTGTGGTTATTAATGGCCGAAACCTTATTTATATTAATGTATTTTCGTTTGTAAATTGATTGAAGTCTTTTATTAAAAATGAAGCTACTATCGATTTAGCCGAACGTTAATTAATTTTTATATTTTAAATATTTTTAGGTAATTCCGTTGTACGATAGTAGAATAATGAAATCTTTTTCGAAATTAAGTATACTTTACGTCGAAGTTTATTAAAAGATTTGATTAACGCCCTTATTAAAAGATAGATACCTGATATTACTATTATAATAAAGAAATTTAGCGAAGGAGTAATTACCTTTAAAGAGATTATAAGTAATGAAAATGCGTTGTTCGATTTTTTTTAAAAATAATTACGTTATGCTTGTGCGATAGGTATTTTCGGTAGAGAAGTAGGAAATTGGAGAGGTGTAATGATATAGATTTAGTTTAAAATAGATTTATATATTTAGATTTATATTAAAGTATTACGTATAAGCGATATTATAGTAAGATATTTAAAGGAGGTTAATAAAGTAAAAATTATTTTTATATTTGTTATAGTAAAGAGATATTTATACGTTAAGTACGTTATTTATTTATTGAGGAGAGAGATTAATAAGAAAGATAATAAGAAGGAGAATGAGATAACGCTGGTTAAATTATTTAAAAAGGTTTAGTTCGACCCTAAGAAAATAAATAATTAGTATAATTATAATTGGAAGGATTATAATTAGTATAAAACGGATAAGGCTTATTTTATTAATAAAAGTAGTGATATTAATAATATTAAGGTTGTATTTAACGGAATAATAGCTTTTAATATAGAGGACGAAATTACTAATATTATTTACAATATTTCTTTAATATGTTATAAATACTATAGTATTTTTAATTCGGATTTTGAAGTAAGAAGGTACTTATGTCGTTGTAAATTAAGTAAGCGAGTTTAAATTGAAGTTGTACTTTTTAAATTTATATAAGATATTTGTATCTATTGTAGGTACTATACGGTATTTAGGAATACTTTATTCCGTTATATAAAATATTGCCGGAAAGTGAAAGAAGGAGTTATTAACGGTATACTAATTGATTTGTTTTATTTTGTAGACGAAGGTGAAGAAGAGTTAGAATTAGAATCGTATAATATTATTAAAGTAGAATTTTTAGACGAGCGAAATATTAAAAACGGATTGTTCTCCAATTATATTTATTTATACGTTAAAGTTAAAAGCGATTTTTAATCTTTAAGCGTTGAAGTTTGTATTGATTTTAGTATAGGTAAATTTATTATTGATTATAGATTTCTATAGATATTTAATTATATAATTAAATGTAAGTAAGATTATAGGGTTAAGGGTATTAAAGGATTTTAGATAATTAACGAATAGGCTACCTTCTATATTTATTTAGTCGGCTATAGGGATGGAAAATTTATTTTTATAAAGATGGTTAAATCCGTTTGGGTAGTAGATAGTTTATCCGTTAAATTATTGTTTACTAACGATTTTATAAATATTAAGTAAGGTTATATCGATTATATAATTAATATTATAGGATTACCTATGATGGCACATAGCACTAGGCACTATATAGTCAAATCTATTAGCTATTAACCAATAGGACCGCATATACGTACGTACTAGTGGGCCTCGGTCTAGATCCTGGGTACGGTATAGCCTACCCTATACTTAAACTATACTCCTCCCTCCTCCTACTTTCCTTCCTCGTACAATTATATTTATTTAACCTTACCCCTAACGGTATTTTACTCCATAATAATTAATTGTACCTTACTATTACGCTGCGCGCGTATACTTTAAAATAAGTTTATCGCCGCCGTTGTAAATATTTCCAACGAGCCCGCAATTTCATTGTACTGCGATATACTTTTCCTTCGTCGTACTACAATAGATTTTTCTTTCGTCGTATTACAATAGATTTCTCTTTCGTTATATTACGATAGATTTCTCTTTCGTCGCTATAAGGTAGTTAACGGATATTGTACGCTATAAGGTAGTAAGTATTAATTAGAATAATTATAATTATTTAAATAGCGGCCCTTATTATTAATTTCGATATTATTATTTTTATAATTAACGCTATTATCGGCTTTAAATACGAATAATTCTTTGAAAACATTATAGAAACCTTCAACGGTATTGCTCTCTAATATTTAAGTAATTTAATTGCGGAGGAAATTTTTAATACCGCTTTTAAATTTACTTAATATACTACTTTTCCTTATATTATTATTATTTTCGCCTAATTAGTTTATTTAGACCTAATTTAAATTAATACGTTCGCTAGCGCCGTTTAAAATTCTTTCGAAGCTATTTATTAGTAGATTACTAATTAAGAAAGTATATTTACTAATTTTTAATAGGAATTCGCTAACCTTTAATAGGAAGTTTAATAATTCTATAATAATTTTATTATAGTTAATAAAATTAATATTAAATTTAAGAAAATTATTAAAACTTAAATTAAAGCTTTTAAGAAGGCCGTTCGCAATAAAATTATTATACCCGCTTCCGTCCCTACCCTTAACTCTAACGACGAGGAAATAGTTATTTTTAAATTTTATACTAGTAAAAACTCCGCCGCTTATACCGGCGAAGATACTTCTACTATTAAAAGAATTAAAATTTTTTAGGATTAGAAAAATAAAATTTAATTCTATTAGTTTTAGGACGTTTAGTAATTCGATTAAAATAAACGTTATAAATTCGTTTAAATCCTCTTATATTTCGGCGGTAATACCTTTAAAATTTTAGCCCCCTATATAATATTTATTATTAAAGAAGTAAATTTAACAAAGTAGAAGTAGGTAAGCGCGGAGGCCCTCTTCGAATACTTCGGTACGAAGTATAGTCGTATAGATTTTACTTTCGAAATACATTAGGACTTTAAATTCCTTAAAATATTTAAATGTATTAAATAATTCAATTTCGAAGATAAATTTATTATTATTATTAATAAATACGATTTCGACGACATTATAAAAATATATTATTTGAAGATAAAGGTTACGAACGAAATCTACGATATTATTATTTATTAGTAAAATATTCCAATTTATAACGATTTCGACGGATAATTTACCTTCTATTATAAGTTCGCTACTAATTTAAAGGAATACAATTAGCGTAATAAAATTAATATTTATTATAAGACTGGTATTAGAGGAATTAGTAGTAATACCGCCGCTTCCGAATATATTATTAATTAAAACGGTATTATTATAGATTTCGACGCTATTAAAGCCGTTAACATTTAATTATTTTATATAATTAATAAAGCGGTTATCAACTATTATATATAGAATAGTCTTTGTAAATGCTATATTAACCCTAGTTATTACGCTTATAAATATTATAATAATATTAATATTAATATCCTTAAAGAATAGAAGGAACGCGACCGCTACAACCGTCGTAGTAAAGGCAATAATAATAACCGTAGTAAATTTATTATAAGCTAAATTAATTATAGTAATAATAGTAATAATAACGTTCGTATTAATACCGTTACTACCGGTAAATCTGCCGTTCTTACTATATCCTCCGTTCTAATTCTTATTTAATTTACGGAATATAGTACGGGAAATACGTTACTTCTTTATTAATTCGCTTAGAGAAGTTATTATTTATAGTAATAATAGAAGAGGAGGTAAATAATCTAATAAATTTAGAAGTAGTTTAATTTAAGAATTTAAATTTAAATAATTATAATAATAATTTTATCTTCTTCTCTATTTAAATTATTTACGGACTATATAGTTAACAAAGTAAATATATTATTTTAATTAATAGCGGATATTCTATTCTCGCTTTTATTAATTGCAATTTTATTATTCGCTACGCTATCCTACTATTAAAGCTCCTTAAATTAAAGGCTTTATATTTAATAAATAATATATTTAAGGATTTTATTACTTATTATTATAAAGTTTAATTGCGGATTAGTTACTATATAAAAACGATTACTATATTAGTTTATAATTTGGCCGACGACTACCCCGTTATTTTAAATATATTATAATTTAAATTTTATAACTTTATAATATTATAATTAAATAGTGCTATTACTTTTATTAATTAATATATAAATTATTACCTTCCCGCTAACCTTTCGCCTTTTTTATAGTATGCGTTTAAAATTTGCAAATATATTTATATATATTATTACGAAATTGTATAGGGTATAACCGAAGTAATCGGCTTTAATATACTAGTCGCAGATATACTGGTCGTAAACCCTGCTCCCGCTACTATTGAAGACGATAACCCTAATACCCTAAATCCCGCCCTAATTGCGGATATTATTATTAAGACTCCTAAACGGATTAAATTTACTATTTATTATACTATAGCCGGCCGGCGAAGATCCAACCCCTATTACTATATTATAGTATGTAAGACGTACTTTTCGAACGAGCTAGTTAACCCCGTAAATATTAGGGATATAACGGCCGCTAATTTTAATTAATTGTACGAAAAGTATTATTTATAGGTATTCTATACTTCGTACGCGGAAATTTATAAAATTTTAGAAGAGGCTAAAACGGAAGAAGAGGCCTAAATTAAAGAGGTAGAGGGGGGCGCCCTAGAGTTTAAAGAATATAGAAACGATAAAAGCATTATTAATAGAGGGGTAGGGATAAGAATTGAATACAATTATAATATACTTAATAAGTTGGCGAACTTTACTTTAAATATAGAATAAGAGATTTAGGACAGTAACGGCGCTAAATATAAAAAATTACTAAGAAAGTATTATTATTTATAAATTAACGCTTATATTAATAAAAGATTTAAGGTTACTATCCGAATAATAAAAATCGTTAAATATATTTATTTTAATAGTAATATAGATGAAGATTTCGAATGTTGTAAAGTTATTAAATTCGTTATTAGTATTATAGAGGAAGATATAATTAAATTTTATAAGAAGGTTAATAAATTGCCTAAAACCGATATTTAAATTAAAGAAAAGCTTTTTAAATAATATTAGAATTACTTTAATATTTTTAAATTTCGTAATATTATAGTTTTACCCCTTTACTATTCGTATAATTTTAAGATCGAGCTCCGCCCGGGAGAATAGGCGCCCTATACGAAATTAAAGGTATTTAATTTCGATAAGCTAAATATAATTAAGAAGTAGATTAATAAGAATTTTTATAATGGGTTTATCCGCCCTTCGCAATTAGAGGCCGCTTTTTAAATCCTATTAATATAGAAATTAAGCGGAAGTATTAGAATTTGCGTAGATTATAGAAGGATTAATAACGTTACTTTTAAAAATTATTACCCGCTCCCCTTAATTAAAGAAACCTTTAATACTATTTATAAAACGAAGATTTTTACTAAATTGGATATTATCGCCGCTTTTAATTATATTCGCGTTGTAGAAAGATACGAATAGTTAATGGCGTTTATTACCCGCTTTGGCCTATTTAAATTATTTATCTACTTATTCGGCCTATAAGAAATATTTAATATATTTTAGAATTACGTTAATAATATTTTATATAATATTTTAAATATCTATATAATTACTTACTTAAATAATATCCTTATTTTTTCGGATAATAAGGAGGAGTATTAAAAATATATAGACGATATTTTTACCCGCTTAAAGAAAGCTAGCCTATAAATTAATATTAATAAATACGAATTTTATACTAAGAAAACTAAATATTTTAGATTAATTATTATACCCGGCGGTATTAAAATAGATTTAGTAAAGGTTAAAGCTATTATAAATTAGTAACCCTTAACGTTAAAGAAATTTCTATAGAATTTCTTAGGATTTGCTAATTTCTATTATCGTTTTATTAAAGGTTTTTTAATAATAGTGGTACTATTATATGACTTTACGAAAAAAAACGCGGAATAAGTATAAATTATAATATAGTAATCCGCTTTTGAAATTTTAAAGGCTACGTTTATTAGCGGACTAACCCTACGGATCTATAATTAGTTTAAGAAGATGGTCGTTAAGATTAATATTTCGAATTGGGCTTCTAGAAGTACCCTTTCCTAGTACGGGGATAATAGCGAACTCTACCTAATTGCGTATTTTTTAGTACGGTATTTAGTAGTAGAATATAATTATAATATTTACGATAAAGAGTTCTTCGTTATCGTTAAAGTATTGGAGGAGTAGCGTTTAGAATTAGAGGGTACTTAGTAACTTTTTAATATTATTATAGACTATAAGAATTTAAAGATTTTTATAACGAATAAGTAATTTATATTTTGCTATATACGATAGTTATAGTTTTTATTATAATTTAATTTTTTAATCCTCTATATATTAGGATTATAGAATCTCTACCCTAATATATTTAGTAGGAAATTAGAGGAAATATTTCTAGATATAAACTATTATTGCCTAAAAGTAAGAAATTGTAAATTTATCGACTTTGCCTACTTTAAGGAGGGTTGCTTCTCTTTATCGGTTATAACGATTAACGACGATTTCGATTTTAATAAAGAAATATTCTTTCTTTCTTTAAATATTTTAGAGGAATTGGATAAATTAACCGACGATATTATTAACGAGAATTATAATCGGTTAATTTTAATATAGGAAGTTATTAATTATTTAAGGGACTTAAATTATACCGAATAGCACCATTATATTAAGAAAAAGTTTAGGGTCGCCTTCGCTAAATATTTTACGGCGGGAGGTAAAGTTTATTATAGAGGGAGGGTATTTATCGACTCTAATAATATTGTTACTTATTTATTATTTATTTACTACGCCTATTTATTATTAATAGCCGGCTATTTAAATAAAAATAAAATTTGGGTATAAATAAACGAATATTAATATTAATTAGGTATAATAGAGGCTGTTAAGGCTTATTATAAAGGTTGCCTAGTATATTTAAAGACGAAAGTATTATAACGAATTAAAGTAAGCTATTTTAAACTTATATTTATAGCCTATATATTATAGATAAATATTTTAGTTAATTACGTCTTTTTATTATTAGAAAGTTTATATTTAGGCTAGAAATTTAAATATATTACTATTATTATAGACCGATTAATAAAAATACGTTATTATATTCCGATTATTATTATAGAAGTAGAAGAATTAGTAGACTATTTTATTAATTATATTTATACCCTTTACAGCTTATTTAATATTATCGTTTCCGACCGCGGTTTGTAATTTATTTCTTTTTTTTAATTTACTATTTATAAATGCTTAACTATTAAGAAATTATTAAATTCCGTTTTCTACCCGTAAACGAATATTTAAATAGAGCGTATTAATATAAAAATAGAATAATATTTACGAATTTTCGTTAATTAAATATAAACGGATTGGGTACGATAATTATTATTAGCGGAATTTACAAGTAATAATATAATATCCGAGATTACGGGTATAATTCCTTTCTTTATTAACTATAGTTTTTACTTTTATATAGGTATTAAATTAGTAGTAGTCGTACTATTAAAAAGTTTTTCGCTAGTATAATAAAAGGAGTACTAGAAGGCTAGCGAATTATTCATTCGTTTCGAAGTTATATAGAATTATATACGTACTTCTATAAAGAAAGTATAAAATAAATACAAGGCTAACGCTAATAAAAATCGGTCCGACGTACTAAAATATTATATTAGGGATTTTATTATATTTAATACGATTAATTTCAATAACGGCAAGCTATATAATAAATTATATTTACGATAGGAAGGCCCTTTTAAAGTAGATTGGGCGCAATTTTATAACGTTAAATTAATTTTATTTATTAATATAAAATATTCGCTAGTATTCTATATTTTGATAATAAAATTTATTATACAGGCTTCCCTAATTAAACCAATTTTTAAAGCGACGTACGAACTAACGAAGGTAAGGTTATAATTAGGATAAATAATTATAAAGAGGTAGCGGAATAGGAGTTTAATAAACTTTCAAATTATTTTTAATATAAAAATAATTATTATTAATTCTATATTATAAAGTAGAAGTATTATAATTTTACCGACGAACCCCTTAATAACGTTAAGGGAATAAGGGATTCCGTTATTACATTTTACCGCAATTACCTAAACACCCCTATCCTACTAGCGGTTTAGAGCTAGCTAGAAATTAAAGCCATACTTTAAGAGTGGAGGGCCCTAATACCCTAAATACGCTATACGGCGTCGCCCGTACTCTAAACACGCTATACGGCGTCGCCCGCCCTAATACCGCCCCCGAAACGTTCCAAACGTATTACCGACCTAAAGGAGTAGATTAATACCACCGTAGCGGATATTACGGCTAACCGGGAGGTACGAGGGTCCGCAATTGAGGTTGTAAACCGGGAGCTAGAACCCTTATCCGAAGAAGACGTAAAGAAGATAAACGAATTCTTCTATAAGGTATTTAAGAGATTAGCAGAGGTTTAGTAGGGAAAACGGCCCCCGATAAGGAATATAGAAGTATAGCTAGAGGTTAGGACCTATTAGTAAGGAGATAACAATAATATAGCCGCTTATTCGCGGATTGTAGGCGTTTAATTACGGATTAAAGAATTAGAGGACGGGGATTGAAGTAAGATTCTATTATTTTATATATATATATTAGATAGATCGTTTAAAGTTCTATAAGCTTCTTTTATAGGGAAGTAATATTATAGGATTACCTATAATAGCATATAGTATTAAGTACTATATAGTTAAATCTATTAGCTATTGACTAATAGGACTATATATACGTACGTACTAGTGGGCCTCGGTCTGGATTTTAGGCACGGTATAGCCTACCCTATACCTAGACCGCACTCCTCCCTCCTCCTACTTTCCTTCCTCGTATAACTACGTTTATCTAACCTCACCCCCAACGGTATCCTACCCTGTAATAATTAAGATAGTTCGATTTGGTATTATAGAAGGGTTTATATTTCTCTTCTTAATTAATTATTAATATATTCCGTACGTCCGTAAAGTTACGACTTTGAAACGAATTACCCTTTTACCCGGCTAATAAATATATTTGTTTATAAACTATAAATTATTTTTTAAAGGAAGAAGTTTTATGTTTAATGTAAAATATTCTTTGGTGGTTAATACGATTATCGATGTAAAGATACTTATAGTAGCGTTTGTAAAAAATAATACGGAGGGTATAATTACGATTAATAAGCGTTTTAATATTGGGACAATAATTGAGAATATTGAAGGTGTTTTTTTTTATACTTTATAGGAGGGAGTCTAGTGGGTTGTAGTTGTAGATTAGGTATTAATTATTGCGGAACCTTTTTCGAATGATAGGTATATTATTTCCGAAGTTATTAACCGATTACTAATTATATTATTAGGGGGGGAGTTCGACTTAAACCTTTTTACGTAATTTATTGCCGAAGGAGTAGATTCTACGTTGATAATAAATATTTATTATTTCGATAATTTCTTAGCGTAAAAAAAGGTTAAAGAAGTAGTTAGGGCGATTAAGAAGAAGTAGACGCTTCTTACGCTATTACCCCCGCTTTATAATTTTAATATTCCTTATTACTTTTAGCCTGATAGTATTATTAAAAAACGATTATACGTCTTAGAGAAGTATTCTATATTGGGTATCCGTATAATAGGAGATGTCCCGAATATAATTTTTAATTAGGGAGTTTACGTTTATGGAGGTTATACTAAGGAGTAGTTACGTGAGTTTATAGATTTGATTTATAAGTACGAGGATATGTGGGAAGAAGGTAGGATAGTGGAAGTTATAGAAGGCGATATAATGAAAGTGCTATTCGTCGAAGGATAATAGAATTAGAAGATTAGTATACGGATATACTTACTAAGTAGGAAAGATTAAATAGTAGTTAATAAGGTTTTCGATAAATTTTATATTTAGGGTAAAATGAAATAGTATAAGAAAGCTACGCCTTTTATTCACCCGGTCTTTATAGTATAAAGGGCCGTAAGGGGTAAGATAAAAGGCCGGCCTATTATCGATTTATATGCCTTTAATAAGGTAATAGTCCTTGATAATTATTTTTTACCCTTATAATTTGAAGTTATTATACGATTATGCGGAAAAAAGTTTATTATAATTATTGATACTATATCCTTCTTTTATTAATTTGGCGTTTAGCCGCCCTATTGTAATTACTTTACTCTAATAAGTTACTGAGAGTTAGAAACCCTTATTATTGTTTTTATGGGGTTCCGAAATTTTTTAGTATACGTGTAGCGTTTTATGGATAGACTGTTAGCGTTTTATAAGGAGTATTATTAGGTTTTTATCGACGATATAATTATTGCTTCGGATATTTTAGAAGAGTATTTTAAGTATTTGAGGGCTATTTTTAAATTCTTTATTATAAAAGGTATTTCTATTTCTTTTAAGAAGTCTTATTTAGGTTACTTTAGCGTTAAGCTTCTGGGATTTAAGGTTAATACTTTAAGTTTAATAATTATTATTAAGCGTATAGCTGCTTTAAAGAATTTTACTTTCCCGGATTAATTAAAAGCGTTGGAGTATTATATTAGGAGTTTAGGTTTTTTACGATATTTAGTCTTTTACTACGTATAATTATTAGAATTTTTATAGGTATATAAGGTTGCTTTCCTTACTAAAGGAAGGGAGTTTGGTAAAGTAATAGTCGGTAACGTTAGTAAATGTAATTACTATTGTATATTAATTAAGTTTAATCCGATATTAATTGAGTTCGAATTTTTTAAGGCTTTCTAGGAAGTATTGTATAGATTAGATAATAGTAAGAAATTGAATATCTTTTACTATTACGATCCTAATAAATAGTTATTTTTATAAATTAATAGTTCGATTGAGTGAGGGTTTGGAGTTATAATATTTTATTTAAAGGATGGATATAAATGGCGTCCGGGTATTTAAATTCCGGTTAATTAAGTATTTTTAGTTATATTCTTTAGTAAGTATCTTACTAAAGTAGAAACGAGGTATAGACCCTCCGAATTAGAAGTAGTATATTTGGTATAAATAGTTCGTCGTTTACGTACTATTATTTATTTAGCGAATTAGTTAATTATTATTTTTACCGATTATTTAATAATTAAAGGTATTATTAAATAGATTAATTTTAGGACGATTTCAACCGATTAGGTTAATTAAACGATTTATTAATACGTTTATTTATTTATTTTAATACAATTTGTAAATCTTCTATATTTTAAGGAAGTTTAATTTCGTACCGGATACTTTTAACCGTTTACGGGTAATTGGCGATAAAAATAAAAACTTAAATAGGGAGCTTGCCTTTAATAATTTATAGAAGGATAATAAAGTTTACCCGGTATTAGACTAGTTATTATTTATAGTAGAAGCTAAATTAGATAATTCCTTCCGTACGAAATTCGTTAGGGGATATAAAATTAATAAAAAGTTTATTAAAGTATTAAAGGATTTAAAGGATACTACCGAAGATAGTAGCATATTTTATTGCCTTAGGTACTTATTTATTATTAATAATTAAAGTTAGTTTATATATTATAAATATTTAGACGGCTTTAGAGTATTATATATACCCTTTAACTATATTAAATAAGTATTATAATTAATTTACGACGATAAATATTATTTTAATAAATAACGTATAATATACAACCTATACGATTTAACTATCCTATATAAGATAAGCTTAGTAAAGAAGTATTTAAATTATTATTTAGATTACTAATTAAATTAAACTAATTGCGACCCACCTAACGGAAGTTATTAAATAATCTGCCCCGAATATTTTTTATTTATAAATATAATAGTTATCGATTTTATTATCGGTTTGTTAGAAGTTTTTGTAGTAAATTCCCTATAGAAGTTCGAAGGTTACGAATTCTTTAATACCTTTATAACCGTTATAAATAGAGTTATTAAATAGACTTTATTTATTCCCGGTCATTTTTTTTATATTATTGAAGAATAGGGTATAGTATTAACGAAGTAGTTTATTTTAAGTAATTAGGGAATATTTAAAGGTATTATTTTAGATTGTAATTGGAAATTTATATCGGAATTGTAGACTAGAATATGGAAAGTATAGGGTATTAAACTGTTAATAATTATAGTATATTACCCGTAGGGAGATAGACTCTTTAAATATAAGAATTAAATTATTAAGATTGCGATTTACTTTTATTATTTTATATTCTTAAATTCCGATTGGCTCGAAATTCTTCTAATTTTGTAATAGAATTTAAATAGTACTTTTATTTAGCTAACTAATATATTACTATTTAAATAATTATACGGATTTAAATTACCCGGACTGCTGGATATTTTGCTTCCCGTAGAATACGATTCCGAAGCCCTAGTACTTAAGGAATATCTACGATAGGACGCTATTTTAGTAATGGATTTCGCTGCTATTAATATAAAAAGGCGATATAATAACTATTATTATAATATTTAATTTAAAGTAGGGGATAAAATTTTCCTTCGTTTTTACTATAGTTATTATTACTTCGGTACGCTATTATAAAAGTTCTTACAATAATATTCTAAATTATATAAAGTGTTCGAAAAGATTGGTAATTTAATATATTATTTGGAGTTTCCGGAGGGTATAAAGATTTATCTAGTTATTTTAGTGGTATACTTTTCCTTAGTACCGGATGGTAATAACGTGTTCAATTGAGACCTGCCCCTTCTTAGCCTTGTAGAGGAATTTTAGTACGATGACGAATACGAAGTAAAAACGATTTTAAAGTATAAAGAAGTAAGAGGAAAGATGAAGTATTTGATTAAATGGAAGGGATAGGGATATTAGTATAATTGTTGGATAATAGAGGTAAATTTGAATAATTGCTTTAATTTGTTAATAGAATATTGGGAACGTTATAGATTTCGCCCCGGATAGAAACGCGGTCGCGGTCGCCTAAAGGGTACGGGAAAGAAAGTATGAGATTTTTTTTAGGATACTCTGTTGAGGATAGTAGCTTTTTTTCTTAGTGAGCCGGGACTTGATACGGATTATTTTATATATATATAATATTTAGATTATAGGTAGCAATTGATGTGATACGGGATGCGCTGCTTTGCTTTTGTAGTTAAGGTTATAAGGTAGGAAAGCGATAAGATAAGAAAAGTGGGTCCGCCTACGAAGGATATCTATCCTTCGTAGCACGACTGCACCTCTTTTTAATTCTTGATCCTACATTACGCTTTATATAGGAATATAATGCTTTTGCACGTTAATTGCAGGGTTGTTCTTTGAAGCAAAGGTATTCTATATTATTTTAATAAAGAGAACGGCGGTACTAGTAATAACGACCTTAAATTTAACCCTCTGGACTATTAGCGCTTTAATAGGAGTAGGGACCGTACAATAGCCGGTCTTAAGATCGATCTTAGGTTTAATAGCGGTAGGAGGGGGCTTAAGAGCGGATAAGGGCTTTAGAGTGGATAAAGGCTTTAGAATAAATAAAAGCTCTAGAGCAGGTTCCGCCGTAATTTTTTTAATCTTCTCTTTTTTAATAGCTAGAAGGCGAAACTTAATCTCCTCCTTCTTAATAGCTAAAAAAAGAAATTCGGTCTCCTCCTTCTTAATTGGCGGAAGGGGGGTTTAATGGATAGAGGCTACCGAAACCCGGTTAATAAGGGTTTTAAGCGCTGCCGTCTAGTATTTAAGGAGATCCGTTAGTAAATAGTGGCCTTAGTAGGTGGTATAGTTAAAATATATATTATACTATTCGTAGTCGATCTCTAGCCGATAGTATTATATTTATAGGAAGCTTAAAATAATTGGATATTTTTTGGAAATATCGTAAATTAGGAAAGTGATCGTTTTTTCGTAATAGCCGATCCGGAATTTAATTATTACTCCTTTAAAAATAATACTTTTAATTACTCTATTAATAAGAACGAATTTCTTTATTTTTAATAATTAGAAATAGGGAAAGTTATTCTTAATAATAAAGGAGTAATTAATAAATACGAAAATGGAATAACCGCTATTAATAAGGGTAATATAATAATTTTTATGCGAACGGGTTATAATATAAGAAGATAAAAATATTAAATTTAAATAAATAGAATTATTTAATAATTAAACTTTAATTTCCTCCAAACCCTTTAATTCCGTAGAATTTAAAATTTATTTCTTAAATATAACCCGGCCAGGCCTCTATACGTAATTGTATATAGAGGTTAAGCGTTTTCTTAATCGTTATAATACTCTCTACCAATAATAGGCTCGGTAGAAGGGGCTATAATAACCGGGGTAGCTAGAGTAGTATCGGCAATGCAAACCTATTTTTAATTATAGCCCTTATTATAACCTTTATTCTTCAACTTCTTATTAATAAAATATTAAAAGCCTTAGGAACTATAATTAACCGAAGTAATATAATTGCGGGCGATATAGCTAGGCTTATTATAACGACGGTAAAAGCTATTGCGAGAATGCTAATCGAAAATATCCTTATAAATAAAAATTACGAAATTAATAGCGTCCAAATTTATTTTATTACCGCCCTAACTAATAGGGACGTTATTAGTAGAAAATTTAGTATTAGAATAATTTCCGCTATTATTATTATTACTAATACTACTATTAGGATTAAAGAAATAGTTTGCTATCTTTTAACGATAATCCGCATCCTTAAAGTTACTAGCGATGTTATAATAAATTTCGAATTAACGTTTAAAATTGTTATCGGAAGGAAGGTCGTGGTAAACGAAAGCGTTATAAAAATGTTTATTAATTTTATTCCGGAAATAATAAATTTTTATTAAATTATCGAAATTATAGACATTTATTAAATTAATTAATTCAAGTTCGAAATCTACGAAAAATATATTCTTTATATATAATTCTTATAAACGGCGGCCGACATTTATTTTAAAATCCACATTCTAAAAATAAGAAATTAAATATTTCATAAATTTAATACTTATCTTCTAACGCTAATTCACTTTATTAAAGTTTAATTAAATTATATCTAAATTATTTTAAATACCGGATAAAATTTCGGGTCCTAAAAATATAGCGGTACGGATAATTCTAACGTCTTTAAAAGAATAAAGAACGGTATTATATTTCTATTAGGATTAAATTCGGAAATATTAGGCCTTAAAAATTTTATATTTACAAGCGGGACTACTAATTTCTTTACCAGTAAAAATAAGCGGATTTTCTACCGTCTAATAAAAAAAAGAAAATATAACTACTTTTATAATTATATTACTAACGGAGGAAAAAGAGGAAACTTATATTTTAAAGGTATTATACTTTATAAGTAGAGTATTATAAATAGATTTAAAATTAATATAATTGAAGTTCTTTTAATCGAAATTAGATTAAACGTCGTCGGCTATTTAGCGGGCAATTTTAAACTCTTCTTCAAAGCGTTAAAAATCGCTTTCAAAATCGTTATAATATTCGAAGTTAGTACAATAAAAGCGACTAAAAAGTATAATAATAAATTAGAAAGCGGGGGCCTAGGAAAAAAAAGAAGTTATTTCGAAATGTTCGTACAGGATAGGGAAACCTTCTTATTAATCGAAACCCTTAAGAAAATTAATAAGAATTATAATAACGGGTTAAGGAAGTTCGAAAAATGCAACGTAATAAACCGTAGTATTAAATTCACTATTAAAAGTATTAATAACGGAACGTAACAATTCTAAGTTAAACAGGTTACCGTTACTAATAGTAGGAATAGAAAGGTTAAGAAGATTACCGCCACCGGTACTACCGTTAGAGGAGAAAAGGGCGGGATTACTATCGTCGTAAAATATAAAATAAAAGAGAAATAACCGTTCGAAATAAAAAAGAGGTGAAAGTCCGCAATTAGGACTATTTAAAGTAAAGGTCTACTATTAGGATTATTTAGGGCAATTAAAAATAAGCAATCTTTTATTTATTAGATAAAAAATACTTTCCCTTATATATTAGTAAAGGGATATTAGAATCTTAATTAGGCAATTATTATAATTACAACTATCGAAGCTTAAAGAGGGGGGGTACTAGGTTAACGCCGGGGATTTACCGAACGATATAAAAGGTTATAACCGATTCTTATTAAAAAAATTAATTAAATTAATTATAATTTCCTTTTGCGGAGGGTTTAAAAAGGTTAAAAAAAGTAACCTTAATAAACTTTTTAACCTTATAATCGTTAAAAGAAACGGATTTAGAAAAGTTGTCGTATTATTCGTACAATTTAATATATTAAATAAAATTAGTTTCGCAATATTAATTTCTAACGGTTTCAATTATTTATCAACTTAACGTAATTTTTTTAATACTTAAATTTAAAAGGGCTTTAATTTTAATATGCTAATCCTACTTCTCAGTTATATAATTACAATAATTATATTTATAAAAGAAGCTATAAATCTACGCTACGTTAGAAAATTTTCACTCCCAGGTTTTACATTCGGCGGGAATCTCCCCTTCAAGGGGTATACCCTAATAATTAATAATATTAGGTTCTTCTAGGTTAATAGGTTAGGGTACGCGGTTCGCTAGGTCGATATATTTTTAAAGGCCGAAATTTTAGGCTTAGGAAATAAAAGTATTTTCCTACGCGGGCTAATTTTTAGGTACGTTAAGTATAATACTATTAGATTTAATCGTAGACAAAAATATTATTATTTTAGTTTTAAGTTATTAAATTGCTAGCGATAGCTTCAAACAATTGAATTAATAAGATTCTTAATTATAATAATATAGGTTTGAAAGTAGGGGGTTGAACGTGGCTGTATTATATGTGTTCTATTGTGTTGATCCGCACTTGGCTCGATATTTGGCATTTAGTATAAATCCCGCAACTGATCTGCTCTTCAATCCTGTGATTGTGTACGTGCATATCCCCTGCCGTTTGATAAGAAACGCCTTCAGACCCAATGCGCTAGTATTGAGCCACACCCCTTGGCAGGGCCAAGGGGTGTGACAGGCGATTCGAGCCCACACGAGTAGGGCTGATTGAGGAGCTCAAGCCACTTGTAGGTCAGGCGGGAGGTTCCCCGGTCTTGGCACCGTGACCACGCGTTTCATTCAGTGATTAATTGTTTCGTCCCAAGACGCGTCTCGCCTGGCAACCACGAAGTCGCCGCCCCGCTCCGGAACGACAACATCAACAGTTACATCATCCGTTTGCTTTATCATATCTCGATATTATACTGACCCGAAATGGCTCCCTTGAGGGAGATCGCCGCTTCGGATGACGAGGAAAGCGACTTCGACCACATCGACGAGATCCAAGACGCGCCCGCGCCTGTACAGCAGAACGAAGCTCAAGAAGGAAACCAGAGTCGCCATGATGTTAGCAACGTCTCGACAGACCTGTCCTTCTTCCAGCGCGTCTATGACGAACAAAGAGCGGTCACGATCGCAGGAACCTACATGGGCACCAACATCACAACACAAGGGCACCACCAGCCTGCGCATAAGAGCGAACAATCCTCCTCGATTACCGACCCAGTACCCGCCAGCCGTCGACCTCTGAAACGAAAGATCGGCGATAACCTCATCGATCTGACCGAGCTCACCCAGGTCACCACTCCTAGAAAAAGTGGCGACGGGAAAGGGAAGACCAGCGAAGGCGGAAGCGGTGCACCACAAGAATCCGGCTCGGTACAAAAGACTGCACAACCAATTACTGAAGAGAAGGAAGAGAAATCACAACCATCAATCGTGCGAATAGACCCTTACGACTTCCCCGACGACGGAGACGATGACTACACAATCCCTTCAATACCCAAGAAGAAGACCAAGACAACGGCGAAACGCGCTTCTCAAGCCTCGTCCAACAGTCTCCCCGTGGCGCAACCCGATGCGACACCCGATCACCATGATATCAGCTCCATTCCACTCCCCCCGTCCGGACATGCACCTTCTTCCGTCGTCCAGCTCCGTAGCTACCAGAAACCCACATCAAGCGAAGAGAACGTCTCGACAAGCAGCTTGTCTGCTACTGCGCCGCAGCGCTTATACATCGCTCCTAGTACCCTTACCGCCAGTCAGAAGGAAGAATACAGCATAGTCAGCTTGTCCACCCAGGGTACACAAGATAACCTGGCCACACAAGACAATTTTGCCACACAAGAAAACATACCTCCACAGTCTTCACTACCGGCTGTACCGCCCTCGGACCCATACCCACAACAAATGTTCGGAGACGGACTACTATATGCCGGAGCCGGAACTGCGTACAAGTCGAGTGGCATGACCACTGTTGTGCCCTCTAACCTCAGTGACATCATACGCCATAGGGCTGGGAGTCCGTTGGATGCTGCAGCGGCAGCGGTTATGACTCCAACGTCGGGGCTGGGCTCGGGCAGTTTGGACATGGGGACTCCAGCGAGAGTTAGAACAACTTTTCCGGCGTCTTCTCCAGATATTATTGGCGGAGGGTCGCCTGGAATCCGATCAAGTGGGAGAAAGAGAAAAACCACTCAGGTCTTTGGGGAAGATGCTACTGAGTCGTTAGGAAGTAGTCGGCTGGCAGAGATTCGGGAGATGAGTGCGGAGGATAACACCGATCACATTCCTGATGCAACCGACAACCAAGCGTCGACAATTCTAGGCAATGAGCTATCGCCGAATGAACAAGTTGCCGAGCAATCCACTGATGCTGCTGCGGCCAGCAGGACCGTCAAAAAGAAGAGAGGACGAAAGAAGAAGGAACCCGTACAAATGGTAACCGAAGAAGATACCATTCTGGCCAACAGCTTTGAAGCTACCGAGTATCAACAACCAGAAGAGGTTCCAGAGCCTACGGAGCCTGAACAGCCACCACCAAAAAGACGGCGTGGCCGTCCACGGAAGTCTGACGTCGCCGCCACTCAAAAGGCACCCAAACAACCGACTCCAGCGCCCGAACCCGACGAGGGAGACGAGCTAGCCTCACCTGCACCAACCACACGCAGGAAAAGGGAGGTTACCCCCAATATCAACACAGGGAAACGAAAAGTGTCCGCACCGATAGTTATAGATGACAGCGAAAGTGATGGGAACCTCTCCGATCCACCGGAAGAGATGTCAGAACTTGAAAAAGAGGTTGAGGTTGAGGAGCCAGAAATACCTCCAAGTGACGAAGAGGAGGACGAAGAGGAGGAACCTCCCCGAAAGCGTGGACGACCAGCAGCAACAGAAACAGCACCACCACCACCACCACCAACAATAACAACAAAAGGAAGAAGAGGCAGGCCGCCTAAAAACAAGGTGGTGCAGGAGGTCTCGGCTTCTTCTGTGAAGAAGAATGGCCGCCCAAAGTCCAAGGTTCAGGTAGAAGATTCCGAAGACGATGATCAAGCTCAAGATTGGAAAGAGCATATGGAAGAGGAACAAGAAGAAGCAGGGGCACTGACCAAAAAGGAGAGTAACAAGAATACCCAGGAGGAAACCACTCCTGTCCCTGATGCAAAGCCTCCTCCATCTTCTGTACCTCCTACTACAAAAGAAGAAGATGAGGGCAAGGGCAAGGACAAGGACATGAAGAAGGAAAAAGAGGTTATCAAGCCAATGAGCTTTCTGTCAACGCAGGGTAAAGTCAAGTACAGAGTGGGATTGAGCAAACGGTCGAGGGTGGCGTCGCTGCTGAAGGTGGTTCCCAGGAAGCAGTGATGATGACGATGATGATGATGATGATGATGAGAGGGGCCGCCGTCTATCAGTCATATACCTGATTGTTTGAAGATAGGTAGTAGATGTTTGTATATATCACGCTGTCATTCATACCTACCTCTAACAAACTTACATAGCTGTATCAAATGACGATAATGACTCAGGCTAGACATCTCATTTCCATCTATACAGTACTTATAAAACCACCACTCTTAACTGATCACGACGCTAACACCCAACCCCACGCAACATCGTATTTCACTAACCAACTCCCTTCTTCACCGACGAAAATGTGCACCCACCACATAGCCCGCACTCACTGTCCCTCCTGCCTCACCATCATCCAAACCCGGACCTCCGAAACAACATGTCTCCTCGCCAACGCCGCCTCCCTCTCCTACGATCCCGACGACAACTCCGTCCCCAACCCATCTTGTCCCGGCGACGGGTGGGACAACAAAGAAACCAGAACAGTCGGCAAAGACTTATGCCAGAAGTGCGACTTGAAGCGCCAACAAGAAGAATGGTTAGCAAAATGGAAGGCGGCGTTGAGAGTGCCGGGGAGTGATCAGGAGAAGGCGATGAGATTGATGGAGGGGGAAATGATGGACAGGTATCGGTTGATGGAGGAGGAGGGTGGTGAAGGGCATGATGGAGGGGATGGGGAGGGAAATGGAGGAGGAGGAGAAGGAGGAGGAGGACAAGGGGATGATGGAGAGAGAAAAGGGAAAATGCTGCTGCCTCCTGCGGAAATAAGCCACAGCAGAAACAAGAAGATGGTGGAAGCACCGCGAGAGAATCAGAGAGAGAAAAGAGGAGAAAGTAAAGATGAAGGAGAGAAAAGAAATATAGGCACCTCCTCGTACGGCAACAAGACGAACCAGCAGAGTAATGCCAACATGCCCCTCGCGGATAAAACCCGAAAAGAAAAGGAGGAGGATTATGGAAAGATTGTGCAGAGGAGAGTGGACAATATGCGGGCGAAGTTTTTAGAAGGGCTGGGACCTAAGGGACTTGAGTGGGGTAGACCTAGGCCGGGGGGGAATACGGCTCATACAGGTCCAGGGGATAGAAGAGGGATGGATAGTGGGAGAGAAGGGGAAGGGGATTTGAAAGAGAAAGAGAAAGAGAAAAGGGGAGAGAATCAAGAAGAGGAAGCGGAAGAGGAGGAGGAAGAGACTGATTCGGAGGTGGAGATTTTGGAGGGGATGCCGGTTGGATGGAAGGATACCTAGGGAGGGGGAAGGAAAGTGGTGAAGAAGGAGGAGCGGAAGTACTGGGGCAATGGGATGTAACTGAAGAAATTTAACGAATTTGGACGATGGGACTAAGTAGGTACGTTGGAAGAGTTGGTGGGTGGGGGATGAAATGGGTGGCTATTGTTTTGTTAGGATGGATTTAGATATGCCTTTGATGGCTAGAGGTAGCTTAGGATAGCTCATACCAATCAATGATTGATGACCACAGTAAAACCGTAATGAGTAACCATCATGTTTGTGCTTTGAGTGTGTATATGACAGGCAGATGAAAATATAATTCAGTCGATCCTAGCAACAACACCGCAAGCAACAAACTCGTTCATCCCATCTAGCCTATCACGCCCAAACATCACCTTCTATTCCACTCAAAAATCACCTTCATCACCGACCCACTACCCTAACCAATCCTCGCATCCAGCGCCATCATCTCCGCCTCATCATCCTCATCCATCTCATAATCACTGACCCTATCCCTCTCCTCCTCCAGCCTCCTCCTTTCCTCCTCCTCCCTCCTCTTCCTCTCCCGTTCCTCCTCCTCCCTCTGCGTCTTTAGCTCAACAATCAAATCCTCCGCCATCTTCTCCTGATGTCTCTTGAGGTCCTTCATCCCCCAAATGCTAACCCCCTCCTGATCCTTGCTGCTAAACGGCTGCGCCATCTGCTTGAGGAAAGCCCTGGCATTCCCAACCGCCATATCCGTGCTCAAGTTCGTGTTCGCATCTAGCAAAGCTTGGTTGATCCACTTGGGCAGCTGCGCGCGCTTCTTCATGAACCGTCTGTCGGCCAGGACCATCACGCCGTAGTCGTCTTTACCGCGCAGGACGCGACCGAGACACTGCGCGGCATGGCGCATGGCGTCGAACGACAAGAAATCGTTTTCGCGGATGCGGTACGTTTCGCGCAGAAACTCCAGGCGGGCCTTCAGGATGCGCGACTCGGTATACTGGAACGGCACGCCGATGCAGAGCACCGTGCGGCCGTACTGGTGGTCAAAGTCGATGCCCTCGCTCACCTTACCGCGCGCGACGCAGAGCAAAACCGCACCGCGGCCGTTGCAGCAGGCTGTGCGGTAGGTTTCGAGCGCCAACGAGGTCTCCTGCGCGTCCGGGGTTTCGACCAGGATGAGCTTGTGCTTCCAGACTTCGTCCAGGATGCCCATGCCTTGCCACATGGAGATGATGGATTCCATGTAAAGGTACGAGGGGAAGAAGACGACCATGCCGTCGGGGGTCATGCGGGCGAATTCGGTAAGTAAATTGCCGTAGTTGCGCACCACCGAGGGCTCGTTGCGGACTTGGAAGGAGGTCGAGATGGAGGCCTGGTCGGAGCCGCGGGTGACGATCATCGGTAAGAAGGAGCGGCGGGCGAGCGTCATGGAGTAGGATTCTTGCACGACGGTATTGAAGTTGAGCATTTTCGGGTACATTTCCAAGGGGGAGATGGTTCCCGAAGTGATGATGACGGAGCTGAAGCGGTCGAAGACGGGCTTGATGGCGATGGCGGCGTCGAGGCAAGTGAAGTGCAAGACTGGGTTGGGCGTCTTGGCCGTGTCGGATTCGTAGGGCTCGAGGATTAGCAGGAATCCCTTCTCGTAGGTGGCGACGAGGGTTGCGAAGGTGGCTACTTCTTGGAGGGGCCGGTAGTCTTCGATGTTGGTGAGTTCGAGAGTTCGGACCAGCGAGGTCAGTCGCTCGGCGCAGAACCGCAGTGGTTTCTTCTCGATGAAGGTGTATTCTTTCAGATGGGCGAGGAACGATGGTGGCGTTTCCGAGATGACCTGCCGGACCTTCATGCGGGTCTTGAGGTATTCGATGAACCTCCTGAGGAAGGCGACGAAGTGCTCGGCTCGCCTGATGTTACCAGGGACGGCCTCCTTCAGCAGATCATCGGGTAGTGTTGGGTTGGCCATGAAGGCATCCTCCTGTCGTCCTTCGTCTAGGCCCTTGAGTCCTTCAACCAGCTTTTCGTACTCGGACTGTAGTTTCTCTTGATCGGAGTCTTTCATCTCGGCGATCTTGGCCTCCAAGTTCTGCGCACCCCTGGTTGCCCTCATCAGTGAATCTTGAGTGATGTCGGTACTTAGAGACTCGATACAGACGTTGTCAATGTTGTGAGCCTCGTCAAAGACGACAATGCAGTCCTTGGATAGATCCTTTGACACGCGTTCGGCGATCTTGGGGTCTAGGAGGTAGTGGTAGGAGTAGATGATGACGTTGCAATATTGCATCTACGTAAGCTGTTAGTATAGTAACGATGCATATCATGGGGTGTTTATGACCTACCATCCTCCTGGCAGTGAAATAAGGACACTGCTTCTTCTCCTCGCCATACCTCAACAGACCATCCAGTGTCCAAATACCGTTAGGGATCAGGTTACCCTGTTCAAGAAGGTCGAGGTTATCGTGGTAGACACACGTCTCCACATTCTCGCCCTTTTCCCTCTTCTCCTTGACGAAGCCGGCCGTCAAGCTGCGACACCTCGCGTCAACAATGGTACCGCTCTTCTCCCGTTTGACGGAGGGGTGCAGACACAGGTTCTTTCGACTTGTCAACCCGAGGCCTCGGAACTCTTCTTCGCGCCCCAACCGCTCGGCCCGGAAGTTCATGAGGGCTCTCAGCTCGACGAGGGCCTTTTCGATTTCGGACATTGTTCGCGAGCAGTAGATCAGCTTCCGGTGCTCTGGGTAGTATTGCTGGTAGGCGACGATGAGTGACAAGAGGGTGACGGTCTTGCCTGTGCCCGAAGGCATTTCCAGGACGCAGTTCCCGCCTGCATCGAGGGTTTCTGAGAGTGTGATTAGTGACCATGTGACGAGGGTGAGTTGTGTGTTGAATGCTCACTTTTCAAATCCACCATGTACGCATATTGTTCTACAAGGGCCCTTTTGTCAGCACCTGTGATGGTGTGTCGATTATGTAGGCTCACATACCTGGATATATCCTTGGGTAAGGAAACAGAACTGGTAGGTCGCTACATTATGTCCATGTTAGTATATACAAAGAAGGCGTCCTTTTGGATTTTAACTCTTACTCGATGTTGAACTCCATGGTGGCGGTTGAGTCTCACGGCCTTGGACACAGTGACAAAGTGAAGGGATGTTAGAAATAGTTGCGCGGGCAGCACGTTGCAGAAGACCGCTGGTGTTTACTCGCAAGAGCTTTAGTCGACGCGGGTGTCCGAGATGAAAATATGGATGTGCCAGGGTTGATGTTTACTCTATTCGTTTGATGTTCTATTCCGGTGTTTCGGTGGTGAATGGAGCAAGTGGTAAAATCGAGGTCAACCTGCGATGTACAGCGTATCGTCTGCACGCTGGAGCTTCTATCTTCGGGGGCAGTCGTTCGTCTGTTCTTGCATGTTCCAAATGTCCCTCCTTTGTCTATGCAGTCTCCCTCTAGACCGCGTTTCTCTATTATGATCGCCGTCTGTTTTGCGATTGTCGTCCCATTATAAATCTGTGAAGTCGCGAAAGCACGTGCCAAGGTTGCCTGTTTGGCGGTGGCCTGGTGGCGATCAAGCTTCTGAATGTCAGTGGATGGATTGAATCAGTCAGTGATGTGGGCGGAATCCGCATCTGGCACAAAGGTCAGGCACGGTGACACTTCTCGGTGAGCTTTTGCCGGTCCGGCACGCTTATTGCCGGCCTGCTGACCTTTGCCTGCCGGGTTGACAGTGCCGTGGTCAGTGATTTGTGGAGCCCAAATGCACTGTGGTCTGCACTTCCAGCATCATCGTCACTTTGCTTCACCTGCTAAGCAGCCACTGCCTCGTCATGTAAAGACGTCTGAAGTCTCGAATAATGTAGCTTGCTAGTTCCATTCCTTGACTTTGCCAGTTTCTTGATGATGCTTCTGACGGGCAGCACGGCAACTAGAGGTATGCAACATCTGCCCCCCAGACTCCTGGTGAGAAGTTCATTTCTTCCTCACGCTTGGAGCTTTGGTTTCCGTCAAGAACCAGACCAAAGGAGGAAAAAAGAGAGAACGAGATCAGGGTTATTTACACATAATGGGTCAAGAATATGATGGACTAGAGTAAAGTGTTTGGGAAATCACCCCCAAAGTTAAACAGAGGCTAACATCTCCAGAAATACCACACTTGGCAGTCAGGTGTCAGCTGAAAGAACGCGAAAGCATCATCCCGCGAGGAATACAAAGACAAAAGATCCAATACTTTCAATTCCCTTTCTTCGGATTCTCCTTGGCCACCTAAGCGAGCTAGCTACAGTCAGTACCTTGTGCATCTCTAGCTGGGAAGTTTAGTTCTGCCATGAACTTTTGTTTCCTGCAAGGGACGAACAACCTGGATCTAGGTACTTGGTATTGACTTAGATCACATTGACATGGAAAGACAAAAGAACCTTACTTTACTTACCTACCTACTGACCCCTTTACAGTAAGTGGGTTACCATATCCAGACATATTTTGCGCCTCTTACGCCAGTCAACAAGTGGGCGGGACTTTTTTTTCCTGTTTCTTGGCATTTTTCTCTCTTTTTCCTTGTAAACAGAGAAGGTGGATCGGATCGGAATCCCACGTGGATGAACACACAGTCCCTTGTGGCTTCGAAAAACCCTCCGAGTCTGCCTGGCGTACGCCTACCGTAATGGCGCTTGAGTGACCTATACAAGCAGGCTGGTAGCTTAGAGGTACAGTTTGAGCAGTTCGGAGTCGTCGATTGAGCCATACCTCTCGCTAATGGCTCGTGTGACACGCCTCTCTCGTTCGAGGTCAGACTAGCTAGGTAGGCACGATGTACCTTATGATGAAGTTGGTGACGTAGAGTCTGTTAGGAGACTCGCGTGGATTAGTAGTAGTGGCCACTTTCTTCTCGGTAGAACGGAAAAGAGATGGAACTCCCTTCGGGGTAATATCTTCCGGCTTGAGAAAGGCTTTACCAGACGTGTGTGGATATCACATCGGCAGCGGTGACATGATAGTACGCGAGCAAGAATGAACCGCTCTCGCAGAATGGCAGAGGCAGAAACGGAAGACTACATCTCAGGTCATGGAAGATAAGAAGTAGATATTTGTTGCAAAATGCTTAGAAGAAGAAACAATAATAGCAAAGAACAAGATGTGAAACAATCCAACTTGGAGCGGGCAGGCCGAGCTGACGAGGTGTAGACATTAGCCGGAGTGGTCGGGTTTCGTTTCTTACCAAACAGAGACCTTCCTGAGTCCTAACAGCTCAACTCAGCAAAGCTTTTGCTGTGATGATAAACCTCATGCTCGCCTCAAACAATCTGGTGCTGGCCTTCCCGATAAGGGACGTGAAAACGTTGGCTGGTTACTATCAAGCTGGTGACAAACACCGAGCAGGAAACAGTAAGTGTCGCTGACATATGCAGAGGGCAGAGACGGGAGCTGACCAGATTAGCAGGCTAAGCAAAGGACGGAAAGAGAGAGGAAAATCATGAAAAAAATATGAAAATAAGATGCCAGTCGTCTCCTGCGGCCGGAAGCATCTTCGAGTCGTTGGTATCACTTGTTACAACACAATGCCGAGTTAGATCTGTTTACTGCATCAGCCGCGCTGCATGTTTCATCCTTGAAGACAACACTGGGTAGGTAATGAATGGAACGCAACAGAGGAGACAAGAAATAAATTGTGGAGGAGAAGAGCATGAAGTGGATAAGGCTGAGCCTCAGAGCTGAAGAAACCAAACTCATCATCGCCTCAGCCCAGCTGCAAGTTACCCGCCCGCCCGCCTCTTCTCGCGAGGTTCTGAGTAGGAGGCAGGGCAGTGTAGGTGTATGTAGGTTTCGGTACTACACGACTGATCGGAACGGATTCCTTGCATATACATATGGGGGCTAGGTAGTTTCAACATCAGTAATCACACTCTGTGTTGGGAAGTTGTGATGGCCTTTGTTTCGGATTATGATGCAGATGCAATGAACGGATAGGTGGGAACTGGATGTGATGATGGTTGAAGCATACAGGACACTGTATGTGAAGGATATCAATTACCAGCTGATGGGGGCTGAAAGGACGGGAAGTGTGGATGTGTGTGCTAACTTAAGTGTCAGTTGGTTTCAACGTTCGATGTCTTGTTTACAGGATTTTCGGCATCGTTATTGACCCGTCAGGAAGAGAAAGAGGGAAGTCGGCAACAAAAGAGGAGAGACAACTTGAGATGACTAGCAAAGAAAGAAGAATCACCAATACGCTATAGAACTAGGGCTACCTAGGGTGTTAGCGAGGGTGGCAGTCACTCAGTGTAACCTCGTCGCACGCTATAGTTATAGAGCTCTTGGCTAGCCTCCTGCTAGACTTCGCCGGTCATTCTTGGGTACACAACGAGTTCAAAGTATGAACGGTTTGTCCAGATATTTTTGACTGTTTACGAAGACTAGACGAGATGGGCACTTACCTGCTATTTTGTCCTCGTTCATTCTCCCGCACAGCTAACGAAACGACTGAGGTATATTGCGTCAGCTCTATACTGGAAACATGTTGCCGAATGTTTCAGCAGCAGCCTCACAGAAATAGGTGCTGTAGTGTTCCATTGTATGCAGTGCTCTCCCATGCTGCCAATGGTGTTGTTGGGTGATGTTATTCTGGGGATATGACCCGCTAATATGCAACCATCCATTCACAGAGCCAGGGCACTCCCCCGTTGACGAGCCCCGAAGACGTGCCCAAGCCCTTTCCCAACTTGGTTCCTGCTAACGTCAGGTAACCGAATGATGAAGGACGCTGTCTTGGTGCCTGTCGTTCGGCTTTTGGGGAACAGCCAGATAGATATTTGATATGATTCGTCTCGGTCTGACGCGAATCGAGTTCGTATCTTTCGGTGAGTCCCTCCCAGGAGACAGTCACGACAGGCATGTGTACAGTACGATTCCTGCGTGGGCAATAAAGACAGAGTCGTATGCCATGAGAGTCAGGTGCCAGTCGGCTGCCAGAGACCTCTAACCGTCCCGCGTTCCTTGTCCACTCTGGAGAGCGATAAGCAAGGTGAACGGCCAAAGACGAAAGAGAATCTAATGTCACCTACGGCAGTCAGCTACCAGTCCCGTACGGGGTATAAACTTTGATTGGTCCGGGGTTCGTGATACAGCCACGGGACCTCCGAGCAGTCGGAAAGCTTGGATACGACTCAACCCCTTCATCTCGTCTGCCGTCGAATTACAGATGATTCGGATTCGGCGTTTGGAACGGTTCGGTTGGCTCGCATATTGATCGAGATAAAAGTGCCTTCAAGACTGGTAAAGTAAGATGGTGTTGCTTGTGGTTTCCTCTAATCGCATTTATCGGTTTATCGGCTCGTCTCTTGCACTGGGATTTAAAGTGCTGAGGCGCAAGAGAGGAAGAGGCACAGCCGAATGGTGTCATAGCCCGTTGACGATCGGCTTCCGCAAGGCCGCAGAACGCCATTCGTGCCAACTTCATTCGCCGAAAGATGGGGTTTAGCGAGGTTGTTTCCGAACGAGACGTCAAGAAACTCTTGTGTAAGTAGGACGGGGCCCAACAACCTCAAGACGTGGGGGCTCGTTAACAGTTTCTACCGAAACTGGGAGGAACATCGAACTGGTGGAGAGACAACGGTTTTCGGTTAAGGCTGATCATGGCACAAAGTCCATGGTTCACCTTGCGCATACTTCATGTCCGCGCTGGTCGGCGAGATGGCGTTGTGCGACGAACGTGACAAATGATCTCGTAGTGGTTAGCATACGAATGCTGAAGCCGTCGTCAACTTTGAGTTGGTCACTGCACCATGCTCAGTTGCTAACAAGTAAGCTGGCTTAATAAACACGCCGCGGGTACCTTGATCGATGTTGAACGGAGGTTTTTTTGATGGCGTACCCGTGAGGATGAAGCCTGTCTTGGACCCTGTTGTCCCCACGAAAGTCAAGCATGCCAGCCTATGTCCATGACATGTTTATCAGGACTTTCATGGGTCAAGTCCGAGGGCATGACGGATATGCTGTCGGTCGTCTAGTCATGCCCTGCCCAGTGCCCAGTGACCCAGTCGCATCCCTGCCCCTGGGCTGGCATGGGACATGGGTACCTAGAATCAGGCACCACTTTAGGGCATGGAATCCGAACAATACCTCCAAGGTACCCACTTGTGTGGCTGTTACTGAGCTGCAGGCCAGCCCATCCGAAGCCTCACAGTGACCTCGTTACAATGTCCCACAGCAAATCGCGCCAAGGGGCCTTTTGCATGGCCGGCATCGAGGATGAGCCTCCACCGATTCCCCATGGTTATCTGGCTGCCTGTTCACTGAGCAAGCGAGCCAAGGTCAAGGTATGTCTCGTTGTTGTTTGGCCGAAAAGCTTCGAGAAGGCGCGGAAGAAGGAGAGACCTTTGTTGCGCCAGACTCAGAGTGACCGGGAATGGAACCAGAGTTGCCCCGGTTGTGTCCCACCAAAGGGAGCGGGATAATGCCCCTAAAGAGCCGTCGCGCAGTTGTTGTTTGTAGCACATACTCGGTGCTCATGTAGGTAGATGTACAGAGTACAGGACCTCATGCCGTGTCCGCTCCTTTTGCCTACGGCTGTTGAGGCCGAGGTGCTTTGCATGACTTGACATGGCTTGATCCCATGCTGATGGAAACGCGTATATCGTGGACGAGAGATTTGTTGTTGTTTGGATGAAATGAGAAGCGAAGATGAAGGGATGAAATGGTGAGAGTTTGGGGCCAACTGGCAGGCCCTGAGAACAGTCGGGGCCCCCCCTAGCTGCGGTGACTGGGCTGAGTACAGCGGCGGGGATGTCCATACACTAGGTAGAGGTAGCCTTGTGGGATCCCGCTGAAGAGCCAGTGGGGTCGATCTCCACTAACTTACAGGGCTCCAGATCTGCCTCTGCGCCTTGTCCCAGCCGGTCGTCACCTGAAGCATGGGCCGTCGTCCACTTCCCCGCACCGTTCATCGCATCCTTCGTTCGCGTCAATTCTCAATCCATCAACCCACTTTCGCTGTCTGTTGGCATTGTCCCCACGCAGGTCATCAAGTCACGCCACTCTGTTTTCCTTTTTCTTTTTCTTTTTCTTTTCTCTTTTCCCCATCCGACCTACTCCAACACGGACATTCACTAATCACTCCTCTCACGTCTCACCGACCTCTGCCTGCAATCGGACACAGAGTTGGGGGCCGAAAAGGGAACCAACCTGTCGATGGCCTCAAACCCAACATGTCTCCCTTCTCTGGTCGCACCTCTTGCATCACACACGGGCAAATGGGGCCCGTTACTACTACTGCACTCTTTCCGTCGTCTTTCGGAAGCCCGCTCGACCACTCCAACCACTCGGAATGTCTTCCAGTCTTGAGGAGGTTCCATTGCTTCCGTTGCTGAGAAGAGCATCATCTCACGCCCATCATCAGCCCGAGTCCCCTGCATCCCAGAGAAAGGTGCCCATCGCCTATTCGTACTGCCGCGTCTGTTGTCGGCCGCTCGACCACTCAGACGGCTTCCCTGTCCAGCAAACAGGCGCAAGCGCTTGCCTCCCCCACATCATGGGCACACCCATTCCACCTCCTTGCCATTAGCAGTTGGGCCCAAGATGGAAGCCAGGGCGCCCTGGAGCCAGTGAGCTACCTTAGGGAGCCAGCCCACTCCAGAGTCGAGACACTAGAGGTACCTTAGGGTGTCCTCTGCCACACCGGGTTCGACAGATTGTGCCCCAAGGTACCCGTGGATGGCGCCCCCGAGTGTCGTGCTTGCCATACCGTTCTTACAAAGTGCCACTTACACTGTTGGCCGAGTCATCATGCTCTTCCTACGCAACGATGGCTTTTTTTCTTGGGCACAACTGGATGGAAAGCTCAAGTTCAAGAGCCTCGTTCTCTCCGGAGAGCAAAGAGCTATCTATGCCCTGCGGATTGGCTACCGAACAACCCCGTCATGGCACGTTCTTGACAGGGCAGCGAGCTCTCGGGTCTTCTTGACCAGACCCTTCCCGCACACCGGAGACCAAGGAGGCTGCATGGGCATGGCTTCTGTTGCTAAAACCCAACAGAGTCAGTCTTGAGCCAACATTGTCCCTCGCGAGCTCGCACGAACCATCCAGCCAGGAAGTCAGGGGGGGGTGGTGCCGTGAGCTGCTGTGTGACTGGTCACCCAGCCCTGTTAGCGGGCCCTAGCTGGAACTCCCAAACATCCCATTCATGGATCTCGCAGGTGCTTGTTGGGACTCCGAGTAGGAGGTTCCATGCCAACAGCGGCCCAGGTATACAAAGCCCCAAGGTACCACTACGTCCCTTCAGCTACTCAGCAAGGTCACTCCAGTAACGGGCATATACCGCAGCCTCTACTTTTATTAGATCGACCTCGTTCTGCAGCCCTGATAGGTATACCTTCATCCGTCCGAAAAGTTACTGCATCGAGTTCTATTTTCCCCTCCTGGCTCATCATCCATACTGCTATTTTCCGAGTCCGTCATCTCTCCACACAGCACTCGGAGCCCCCTGGTCTATTCCGGGCGCTGTAAATCTCCCCACCCTACGCTACACTACCTACCTTACCTCTACCTTTTTGCACCGTCTTCACACACAATCCTAGGACTCGGTGTTTCTAAAGTCTGCATGAGACTCTGAGCCAACATGTTTCTTTTTCCACCCAACCTGTAACCGACCGGGACAGGACAGGAGCTTGTTCCGCAGGAATCCTATTTCCCAATCTGGGTAGTGTCAAGCGACCTTGTAACCCAAATTAGTCCTCAATTCTTATTCGGTACATGGGCTGTCATGTCCTTTTTCCTCTTCTAGGAACTTCAATCACACACTCCCTCTTTGCTAGCCTTACCTACCCCATGCGCAGCCACCACCGCAGAACCCCATGTCTCTAGTGAGAATGAGGTCGAGGTTCCACTTGCCTTGCTACATCCTGCCCATGTCTCTTCTTCTCACTCCTTCGTACTGTGGGTGTAGTCAAGTCCAAGGTAGTAGGTATGTCGGCCCCTTGCCCAGTCATCTCCATCCCCATGATGCGCATCTGACCCCCAGTTTCTGTCTATGGGAAAGCTCTCTGTACAGCAGCGCTTACTCCATTCTTAGCCAGGCAGAAAAGATGGTCCCATCACAGAAGTGTATAAGACAACCCCGGTTGTCTGCCTCGTCATCCACACCCGTTGTTCTGTGCTTCCACAGCCTGCCTCACATCTCAGGATCAACACTCCTTAGTATACCAAGTACTTGGTCCGACTCCCAATACAAGATCCGTGCCAACCGGTTGCCATCCGCCCATCCCTATATCTGGCTCGCACCCCATCCTTTCATAAGGCAAAGCCCCCCTTGACTGCGTCTAACAACCCAATCGGACCCCCGGCGCATCTTACTCGGCACCTCTCCCCCTAGTACTCGCTCTCCAACAACAAAAAGGTCCATCGTGTGTCATCGTGTCCATCTTCAGTCTTACGAATTCGTATATAATCGAACATCAGCCAACATCCTCCCACCCCCATCAACAAAAAAGATCCTCAATCATGGCTCTCACTCCACCATCTCTGACCAGGTCGCCCTCAACCCCCTCGCACAGCTACTGCCCTTCCGAAAGGTCTTCAGTTGATTATCCCTCGCCCGGCCTGGTGGAACAGCAATACAAGATTTCATCCATATATGGTGACCAGTCCTGCTCCGTGACTTCGTCTATGGACCCGGGGTCATCGCTACCGCCGCTTGAATCAATGGGCCAACCCGACTGGAACAGCACCGTCATCCTTCCTGCCTCCTCCGCCACCGGTATGCCTAGCATCCTCGCCGCAGAATACGGCTCGTATGGGGGTTATCCATACAGCCACGATGTTTACCACTCTCACCACGACGGGCATGGTCTTTCAACCTCTACGCCGCCTCCTTCCGGCCCATCATCCCGATCTCCGATTCCACCTGCATCGAGGACGTCACTTTCCTACCACTCAAACACATCGATGGGTGGTCAACTAACACCACGGGTTAAGATGGAGACAGAGTATGGGTCAAGCATGGAAGTCTCTCATTATCCCTCGCCTCGTTCGATGAACACATCATACCCTTCAGACAGCGGCGCCTACACACACAACACCGCAGGTTATCTCTCAGATGGAGGATCATCCTACCAGCCTCTTGAGCCCGAGTTCTATCCGGGCCCCGGAGCCGCGCAAACATCGGCTTTCCTCCAAAATGGACAACGATCCTACCGAGTGCCCCGTCCCAAGAGGCAACAACGACGCCTGACGACCAAGGAGGAAGCGAACTTCCAATGCGAGGTCAAGGGGTGTGGGAAACTGTTCAGCCGAAGCTACAATTACAAGGCGCACCTGGAGACGCACGAGCCCAACCGGGACTATCCTTTCCCCTGCCAGGAAGCCGGTTGCACCAAGAAGTTTGTGCGCAAGACCGATCTCCAGAGACATCACCAGAGCGTGCACTTGAAGGAGCGCAGCCACAAGTGCGATTACTGCAGCCGTCTGTTTGCTAGGAAGGATACTCTGCGAAGGTAAGCCCATTTCCCTCGCTATCAACCCTCATTCTCCATGACTTGACACTAACAATACTTTCCATAACAGGCACATGGAAGATGGCTGCTCCAAACGCTTCGACATCGGCACCATGGACCTCCGACCAGAGACCTACGACAGCTTCGCACGATCTTGCTCCTCGGGCCCCATGAGTCAGCACTATACCAGCCTTTCATCATCCAGCAACAACCTGGGTGGCCTCCCACCCATGGCTATCCCTTCCCTAGGCAACAGCGGTATTCTCTCGTCACTGCCGCCTTCTATGAGGGTTGATGGTGGTCATCAGGGCCATGCTTGGGGGAGGTGATTACCTTACCCTTACCCCAAGTCCCATTACGTGTGTATCAAAAGATGATTAAAGATGTTTTTTTGTTTCTTGTTTCTTCTTGTTTTTCTTGTTCAACGTTCAGGTTGTTGTGTTGGGGATACCAAAAGGAGGAATTTTAGGGAGAGCGGGACACATACTCTTCGCTCGCTTGTACGAATAATGTGCTACTTTCTCTCTGTTCTGTCCATCATTAGCGGGGAAGGGGTTCTTGTATCTGTTTGATCGCTTCTACTTTTTCTACTTTTTACCATGCAACGATTCATAAAGAGAGGTCGGTCGGTCGGTCATGAATGGACAGACGGTTTGTTTCTGCTTGGGTTTTTGTTCAAGGCGGTCGGTTGGTCGGCATAGAAACATTACACGGGTTATAGCGCGCGGGCGGCAGAGTTCAGGTTTTTTTTTTTTTTTTTTTTGGTTCAGCACTTGTCATTGTTTTCTGTCTTTCGCATGCAAATTTACTTCAGCGGTTTTTGTCACAAAGTTTATTTTTCTTCTCGTCATTCGTTAGCATAGCTTTCTCTTTTGTTACCAGAATCCTCTGCTTATTGTATCTTTCCATCGTCATGTCTGAACGAACAACGCCCACACTCCTCTTGTTTACTCTGCACATATTATGACAATGCTGCGCATTAAGAAAACGAATAGACACAAATATCAGACCTCATTGGATGGAAACTACCAAACCTTCCACAAAGCCTGCCAAGACCAGCGCCTTCCCTTCAATCCGTAAACCTTCTGAAATAACAAGATGAAACCAGAAAAAAAGAAAAGAGAAAAGAAAGTTTGCGCGCCAACAACAAGCGCACCTAGCGACCTAACAAGCAAACAAAGTAAAGTGAAGCAGCACCGTTAAAGACCAAAACGCCGGTTCGGCGTGATATGTAAGGAAGGTAAGGAAGGGTAGGTTAGAATAGATCAGGAAGGAGGGGTATCGTTGGCTTACACATGACAGAGCACTGAAAAGTCGCTAGGTACATGTGTTTGATTGCTCATCACTCCCATCACATTCCATTGCGAATATCCGTTCCGTCACAGCGAGCGAGCAAGCTTGCAACTCACCAATCTCCAGCTCGCCTTGCTACGCTTTTCCCGAATGAGGTTCAAGACACTATCACCGGGCACCTGGAGCAACTTGACTGCCCTGTAAAACACGTGTTGTCTAGTATGATTAAAGGCATCAAAAAAACCAGTCGGTACATTTCTTTTTCCAGTGATGCTGATTTTAAATACGGCTAGCCACTAAAACTAGAGTAGCACATCCAATCTTGAGGCACGCGGATCTATCCCGTCGGTACCGACCTGGTGGAAAGAAATAGCAGGTATGTATGAGATGAAACTAGTGAATGACGCCGCGCAGTGAACGCCCAGCCACGAACATCTGGAGGATTCTGTTACCTGGGATTTTGTCTCTGTCCGACAACATGCTTGTAGACGGGGGTAGGTGTTTCGGCTTTTTTTTGGGGTGGCTTAAGGCACTGCCTTGCCCTGTAGGGCAGCGTGGTGCTAAAACATCATCTCTTTAGCGGGGCATCAGGAGGTGGGAAAGTAAGCCGGTATTGATGTCACTGAAAAAGTGAAGATACATTCCACTTAGCTCAGAGGCTGTTGAGAGCTAATTGCAGTTTTCGGTGGATTTTCTTTTCTTTTCTTTTCAACGCCTAGTTTTCGGCTTTGTTTGAAGATTCTCGGTGCCGATGGCTTTCTTGCTCCCCGTTGGTGCTAAACGAACAACGTGTTGAGGCTCTGTGGGTTTTGCTTCTTCGTCGCTGCTTACAATATCAAAAGCTTCAAGGAACTCGTCTTCTTGTTCGTGATCGTAGCTTGGGGGACAGATTGCTGATAAACAACCTAGAAAAGAAGAGCTACTTAGCTCAAGGGGGTGGCTTGAAACTGTCCGAAGGAAGTGTGGAAGCACCTTACTTCCTACTCAGTGCGAGTCTTCTTTTCTCACAAACTCTAGACTCAGACCTGGATAAACTGTCGGGTTTGGTAGAGAGTAAAGAGCTAAAGATGAGAAGAGAAGTATCCCGAGCCACAAGCAGGGAACAATGCACCGGACCCGCGATGAGACGAGAGGAAACTGGGCTTGGCTTGGCTTGACTTATTGGTTCGACGGCAAGGGAAACAAGGCCCTAGACTAGGACTAGGGATTGTGAGAGTGACGATGGTGATGATGCTCATGGTTACTGTGGTAGTAAGACTAGAGGTACCATTCCCAGGGACTCGGGTGGCTTAGAGGCCACTGAATAGTTTAATTCGGTGTACAGGGGCCGGGGGCCGCGGGGCGGGTGACCGGTGGAACTGACCGACGACCAGACCAGACCCGATCGAGGGGCCAACGTGATGTGATATTGTAAGTACGTAACGTTGTAAACTCAAGTGCTCATATCGGCCAGTGGTAAGTACCCTGTGTAAGTTTGATAGCATGCACACAGGGAAAAGGGCAAGGCAATATGGGGAGACTATTCCGTACCTGACTTTCGCTGACTTTGCATCGGGCCCGGCTTCGTATTATCGTCGGCACCTTGTTATCAACCAACAAAACGCCAGATCACTGATATTTCCTCCGGGTATCTCATTTGTTTCTGCTTCCGCTTCCAACCATCGTGGGCGTTCGCGAGTCCTGGTTCGTTGCTGGTGCGAAGATTGGAGGTGCTCAGGGGTGGGGGCCAAAAACCTGAAGAGTGGTCTCGGTGGTTAAGGAACAAAGGTAAAAAGGACCACACATTTCGAATGTAGCTTCTGCCCACGCGGCCGCCGGGGTTACATTCGATTATTCGGACTTTTTGATTCGACTTGAGCAAATAATTGGTGGTAGTGCTCACTCGCGTTTAGGATCCAGTCAACTGCGGGGTTGTCGGATCGTTGCATTCAGCAGCCAGGACAGGACTTGTGATGCCCGGACTTGGTAGGACTCGATTGAGTCAATTGCAAGGATGACGAACGCCCGGCAGGGCAACAGGACGGGAGGTGCGGGAATTGCGAGGGCGTCCTCAGGGCATCATCATCTTGAGGGTGACGCAATAGGTTGGATGGAGGAAGACTCAGAACGACCATTCGGAGTGTTGATGGAAACGTGCAATCTCAGTGGCTAAAAGGCGCATGTACTCCAAGGGCTGCTGTATCTTGCTGTAAGTCATCCGTTAGCGCACGGCAGCGCACCAGTGAGGCGCTGAAAGGCGGAAGCAGTGTTGATTTAGAGGATGCAAGGGTCGGACCGCCATTTTTCTGTAAAGTGTGCTCGCTGTGCAGAAAGGCGGGCATGCAGTTGGTTTACATTGATTGTTCTCAGCCATCTCCGCCTCGACGAGAGGTTTGTTTGGATGCATGATCGATCGTTGGCTTGTTGGTGTCAGGTAACAAAATGGAAGAAGCCCTCCCGCCCTAGCGGGCCCTGGTCTGTGCCCCACCGGCCGCAAACGGGGCCGGTTGGCCGGTTGATCGCCGGCGGTCCCCACACGGCGCAAGCGCCCGGCGGCTGCGGCGGGGACGGAACACTCCACACGCTCGGCAAACGCTCTCCACTCCGCGGGTGGGGTGCCTTGCAGCCAAGTGGATACTGTAGCTCGGACGACAACCGGCGAGGGGACGACATCGCTTCTTTCCCTCTTTTTGAGTTTTGTTCCTGCTGTTCGTCCAACAAATGAGTCAAACCAGTTTTTGTTGCCCAATCACCCCACGGCATGAGGTCAGGTGAACTCGGAGTCGCCCTTGACGTTCCATCGCCCTGCCAAATTCATACATCAACTCGACCAACAGGTCGTCGGGTCCCAACCAACTTTTGAACCTAAGGTACCATCCCGCACAAAAAAACAACAACACACCATTGCGACGATCGAATGCAACTTCCTAACCCGCTCGCAGCAGCATCTGGCACCACCACTGCACCCATCATAAACTCGCAATCGCAATGCGCAACCTGCCAACCTTCTTTTTCAGCTCTGCGGTCTGCGGACACCCGAGCCGGGATGGTAACGCAGTGTACCGTTCCCGTCCGGAACTCAGCCTTATGGTAGATGATACTGTCTGTCGAACGAGAAGACACAAGGCCAAAAACGCGGCCGTGACACCGCCATGATGCAGTGGTATGTATAATGATATTGCCGGTCAAAATAACAACTAGGCAGCTACTTTTTGTTCTTCTCTTCGGTTCCCTCGTCGTAAGCCTAAGCCTCCCTCTCAACTCGACTCAGCCTTGGCTTCTCGCAGGTTTTTGGCCCCCAACGCCAATGTTCACTTGTGAGCGATGTGAGGAGGGTACCACTCGCCTAGCATCCACCAACCACGAGTCCGAACGTCGATTGCTTCAATTCCATGTGTTTCCAAGTTGTTGCTGATCCTTTTTCTGGATGTTTTTTCGAACTACGCTAATGCTGACTTTTTAAACAAAAACAAAAAGCCCTTTTTAATCGCCGCAGCAGCCATCTGATTGGTCCAACAGCCGCCGTGATGAACGCATGGGGTCGCACGGCATTTGACGGTGCCCTTGGGCTACCTTCGCTTGGCTTTACCACCAACCATAACCCGGCAGTCCGGCCAGACGCACGCGAGCGAGTGAGGAGGGGAGGGGATCGGGCTTGTCTTTCCTTTCCTCACTCATATTCCGTCGGCGGAGGGCCCCGGTCTCCTCCCTTCTTCCTTCGCTTTAATCACAGGGAACTTTGTTATCGCTCTTTCGACTGTGCTAAGCTTACCGGTGAATCCCAGGTACTCTAGGATGGAAGCAAATGACTAACGCGGACAAACAAAAGACGACTGACTGACTGAATACATAAGATGTCAAGATGCGGATGCGGGGCGGCGAGCACAAAATGATGACGGTACCTCCCTCCCTTCCAAGGCATGCTCACTTCGTTTCCAACAATCAGCTCCAAGTGCTGACTGCGTACTGCCGCACGATGGTATAATACGCACTTATTCCCTCTATCATAGCAGGGCAACAACCCAAAAGCACACCGTGCTTGGTACGGTGGGTGGTATCTACATCTCATCCACTATGGCACCGTCTTATCAGCCCAGTGAGAGCTTCCATCGCTGCTTCTAGAAGGTTTATATCACCGAATGATATGGGCCAACCTGGCCTCCTGAACGGCAACCTCGCTGTAGGTGGGCGCTCGTGGTTCTGCTGTGTGACAGGGAGCGTATGTCAACCGTATCTCTATCCATGTCGGGACTGCTGGATCTCAGGACTTGATGGGGCAGATACTGGCGAGTGATATTTCCTATTGTCTTGAGCATTCAGCAACCCAAACCTCTCCTTTTGGTTCATGCTTCAACACACACAAAACTTCAAAAAGATGAATAAAAGGGCGGTAAGAGAATCTGCAAGTAATCAACCTCGGATCGCCCCGGTTTAAGAAGGGGTGCGTCGGACTGCATTGGTGCTTACCATTGAGGATACCTTCCATTCCATTCAACATGACACGGGTAGTTCCCTTCGTCAGTATCGCTGCTCTTTGAGGTGGTTATACAACCATCAACAAGCTACTGCAGTGCTGTAATGGTGTCCCTTTTTAAGGAACCAAAACACGCACTGAAAGAAATGAGGGTGCGTGAGACGAAAGTGGAATCCAGCCAACCAGATGCTGACCAGGGACAAGTCGGGAAAAGCGGTGCTACGGATCAAGTAGAGAGAGAGAGGGTGGTGCAGTGAGAGGCCGAAGCGGACCTGCTGACACAAATTCTCGACTGGGTCAAAAAAACGTCCTCAAATAGACGAGCCATTAACAGGAAACTCCGAATTCGTATCATCGTGCTGACGGCCAGAGGATGAACAATTGCTGCAGAGTCGGCTTCTATTCATACAGTACCGTACCTCTACCTTTCGTGGAGGTACTTGTCACTCTCCGGAAGGCACAAGACTGAAAGAACTTCGCAGTCGGTCTTTGCATGGCATATACACAATGAGGGCAAAATACCGCTTGCTTCGCCGGTTACAACGATGCGTTGTTGGCATATCTTTTGCATCCCACCACTGGAACAGCCCCAGGCAAAAGGACCTGGGCTTGTTAACTGCAAACACAGTACGGATATATCCGCTTCAAGTGAGGCAAAGAAGACAATAGCTCCGAAACATGGGGGGGGGGGACGCGGCATCTCTGGACCAGAGTGAGAGTGATGAGGCTCATCCACTGACACAGGTTTACATGGAGGCTACAGACATATGGCATTGGTTGTGTGTTAACGCGGCGGCTGTTGTGTGGGGAGTCCAGATGCGATTCTTTGTCTATGAATTTGGGTTTATATTGCTTTTGCTTTTCTCTCCGCCTTTGCTACACTAGCACACATCCGCAAACTCTGGCTGTCAAAGGCCAGGCAAGAAGGACAACCCCTTTGAGTCCTTTTCTGCGCACCAGGAAATGCCACTGTGATGGAAACAAATCATTGGAAATTGCGATTGAGACTTCTGGGACGTGCCTTCTCCATACTGGCGTTCGGGGGGTATACAAGAAGGAGCGACAGAGAGCAAATGGGAAAGAGAGGACAGGCCCGGGCAGTCTACGTCCTTCGGACAGGCATCGAAACAAAGACAAGAACAGTGTATCTCTTCTTGGCTAGGTTGGTTCATCTTCACTCACAGTCCGCCCCCACTTCCGATCCTCTCCCCTCTTGTTCCCTTTTCCTCTGTGGTAGACAGAGGTGTGCCCCGATTTTCATCGGTGCCTTCCTTGATGCTTCATACAAAGGCACATCAAAATGCAGGCACAACACTAGTCGGTAAAGCCAACACCAACGAAGTAGAGGTAGTATTTTAGCTTCAACTCACATCGCACCCCATCTTCACCTCCGATCAGTAATCCCAATCCACTACTCAGAGGAGAAGGAGCAAGAAAGAGTCTGATAAAGTTCTGACAGCGGAGGCTTGGCGTCAGGGAAAGTGCCTGCCTACCCTCACCAGTGTACCTTCCCATGACAAGCTCCCCAGAAGCGAGTGCCTCTAGGTAGGTAGATATGAGGCAAAGCTTCAATCTCTTGGCTTCCGCGCCTCTTCCCTTCATCCGTTCCCGCCTTCCCTTCCCAAGTGCATCGAACATCGCGCCTAGGCCTGAACGCATCGCCACTCGCCCACCTCACCCACCCTAGTCGAGCTACTGACACGGAGGAAGGACAAGGTCTTTGGACAAGAACTTGCGCGGCACAGCGCGGTGCTGGCGGAGAATCGAATCCTTTCGGGAGACAGGAACCGGTACACATCTGGAACTTTGAAGTTCCTGAAGCTAACCGGCGGTTAATAATAAGCGCCGAAGACTAACGCTATCACGCCCCGCACATGAAAAGGGCCAAGCAGGCATCGACCGGTAGGTAGCAGGTAGGTAGGTATGCAGAAGTCTACCTCTAGGCTGTTTTGAGCAAGAGCTGCTCGTGTGTCTTCCGTGATTTTTTGTTGGAACTTTGAAGTGGCTTGCTGGGGTGAATGACAAGTGTTTTTAAAGCCTTTTTTTTTTTTTTTTTTTTTTTTTTTAAGTTTTTTTTTCCCTCGCGAAGTCCTCTGGTCGTACATCAAACATGGTAACTCAACTCAGGCACCATTTCCCCAACAAAACACCAGAAAGGGTCCAATCTGGATATGTCTTTGCAGTATATGGTAACCATCTAACCTAGATGAAGTGCGAGCGAGCTCTCCTCGCCAAGCTTCACTGTTTCCAACACCTCCAGGGGTCAGAGCATACGTTCCTCGCACAACAACATCAAACCGGCTCGGACATACCGTAGGCGCATTGATCATGGGTACGATATAGTGTACATACAGCACCGGGCAGGAATGTAAACATATCTGTTCGATGCCGCTCGGTTGGTTGGGGGCAGCGCGATTTGACGTTCAAAGTTTCTAACTTAAATTTGTACTGTATGTCTGTAACCCCCCAGGTGACCGAGATAGCGTCGTAATTGCTCGCTCTCCCGTACAAGAAGCCAGGCTGTTACTACTACAACGTTAACAAAGGTGGAGCAAGTTTGATACGGTTAATCTAGTTTTGATATATTCACCTTCGGATTCTGGTTTCTAGAAGGCTTCCATGCATATGTGATGGTTGGATGTTCAGGGATTTTGAAGGATCTCATGGTGTTATGATTGGACTGTGTCCATGCCCGCTATCATCTCACAACCTCATGTTTTGCTCTTCGGTCTTCATGTCTCCTTCCTTGGCTAGCTGCATACTTCTACCGTAGCAACAACACCGTTGCGTTGCAGATGTCCATTCGTCAACACCACTGCCTGCCCTGTCGTCATGTTGATCACCAACCACTCGCCAACAACACGCCAACCACACGGCACACCGAACGTCCATGGCAGCCTATCACAACACACAAGGTTTACTGAGTCGGAACGATGCACCGTAGGTAAGATACCTAGCAATAGTACCTACCCGAGCCGTTCGTGAAATAGGCTGTGCTGTATACATCAGTAGAAAGACACTCATAGAAGTGTACATAGATAGATAGACGAGGCAGTAGGACCAACGAGCAGATAGTACAGACTGTGCTGCTGCTGCTGCTGCTGCTGCTGCTGCCGTTCTAACCCCGGTCGTCGACACCACTGTTTTCTCGTTTACCTTGGTCGACACGCTACCTCGACATCGTTCACGTACCTATGTAAGGTACCATACCTAAGGTACCTATAGAGGTGAACTTGACAGATTTGTCTTTGAAGTCCGTCGGTCCGTTGGGTCTTGTGAGCACCACACAAAGGAGAGTGGCTATGCAAAGTACATGGTTTGGTTGTTGGCGTTGAAAAGTCCAAGTCATCCGAGTAACTCTAGAGGGGAGAAACTTTCATTCAAGGAACTAGGATAGTAGGTGAACAGCACAGATCCGCCACGGTAATCCTCCTGCTAGAACATACTTTTGGCTGCAAAGTGGGTCGGGTCGTTGAAAGGTAAAGCCGTTTCGCACAGCGATGCCATGACGTTAATGATTTGGGTGTTTCAATAATCACGCCTCAGCCTCCATTGTACTTCGCTACATCATGAGCCTCAACACTTGGAGGTATCCATCAAAAAGATTGTCTGTTCTGCAACCAAGCGAGATGATTTCTACCATGCAAGTTTCCTTATGTTGAAGAGTAAAAAAATCGTTTTAGAGCCAACAAATAAAGCAAAACATTACAAAACACCAAACCCATTTTCGCCGCCAAATCAGGTCAGGGTGGGCTACCTATTCTACCAAATTTGAGTGATTGATGCATTTCATTTCTCCATGTTCCATCCCTTTTTGTACACCCCAGAGGTTCATCATATAAAACTAACAACATGCGGCACGACACGACACGACGCACCTACTCTCGAAGGCGACTTATAGCTTATGAGAGTGGTGCTCAGTAGGCACCTTGGTGAGCACGTCGAACGAGCCGGTACCGGTGACGCCCAGCTTACCGACGACGAGTCTGCCTGATGGGGTGTCGAGGCTGTCCCAGTCGCCGTCGAGGACGGCGTCCTTGAGGAAACCGACGGTGGTTTCTGTGAAAATGTCAGTGATGAAGTTCAAGCTATGGCTAGGAAGGACTAATGATAACGTACCGTAACTCATCTTGGTGAATGGGGAGACGTTGCCGGTCAGACCCATACGGTTGAAAGGAGTGAAGCCACCGTTTCTGTAGATGTACTGGTTAGTAACTTGTTTCTCGCCGAGTTTGTGTCGGGAATTGTATCTTACCTGGTCATGAAGTCGCCAATTAGGTTCAGATGGCGGGGGTCGACACCGATACCGTGACCCTTGAAGACACCGCTCAGTTCGCGAACGATGCTGTTCCTGGCGGCCTCAACACCGTAGATCTCGAGCACTTGGGCAATGTCGTTGGTCATGATCTTGTTGGGGTTAATGTAGTCGGCGTACTGCTGCATGGCCTTGAGGTTAGAGCCCTCAGTGTGGACAAGACGCTCCTTGTTCTCCACGACGGATGTTGCGGTTCCGAGTCTAGGGATCTGCTGGATGAGCGCCTTCTTGACGGCCTCGGTGACGAGGTTGAGCATGAGAATCTTGGGTGTCGCGGGATCGAACTCCAAGATCATCTCGCACCACTCGCCACCCTGCTCATCGCATTTGAAGCGGGCAACAAAGTCGTTCTTGTCCTTGATGCGGGTCTCGCGTGATCGGGATTTGTACACCGACATGTCGCCATCAGCGTTGCGGTCCTCGGGCTCTGGGCTGCCACCGTAGCCCTCATCGTCAAACTCAAGTCTCTCCTCGCCCTCCTCCTCATCGTCATCCGCGCGCTGCAGAGACTTCTGGATGGCATCATCGTCGTCGTCGTTGGGGCCGTAGGACACGGCCTCATGCCTGTTGGCCCTGTTCTTGGCGTTGGTGGCGTCATCATCACCGTCATCGTCATCATCCGCGTCGCCATCCTCGCCGATAGCACGCTCGCCGTCGGGCGCCGCCATCTCGACGGTGCCAACCTTGACACCAATCTCGGGAGTGGCAGCAGAGTTCTCCTTGTACTTCTTCTTGATCTCCTTCCTGGTGAGCTGACCAAGCAGTGGCACGAACTTCCTCTCGACAGTCGCAAGAACATCCGCGATCTCGATCGCATATGTCTTGCAGTACTCCTCAGATGGGAAGAAGCGCAACCGGATCTCGAAGAGCTTGGCGAGAGGGTAGCCCAAGCCACGGCCCATCTTCTCCCTGACGGTAACCTCCTTGGTAACATCGGCCAGGGGAAGAATGCTGATGGACTTGGCGAACTGCTCGCAGTCTGCATCTGAAAGCTCAGGGTTGGGGTAGAGGGTCATGGCAGGAGTCGAGATCTTGGCAGAAGCCGTCATGAGAATTTCACGAAGACGGGGAATACCCAGGGTGACGTTCTTGGCCGAGTGACCAGCCAAATGGAAGGTGTTCAGTGTCATCTGCGTCGAGGGCTCACCGACGGACTGACCGGCCACGATACCAACAGCCTCACCAGGCTCCACCATCGACCTGATGTACTTGGCTGCCAAGATCTTCTCGGCGGTCTTGCGGACAATGGTGCCAGAAGAGTCGCCCTTCTTCTCCTTGATCAAGCCATCCTTGTTCTCCTTGACGTATTTGGTCATCTTCTCAAAAAAGTTCTCCGATGTGGCAAAAGCGTACAAGGCAGGGTCAACATCCGACTGGATCGGGCTGAGCGGGTTACGGGTATCCCTCGACTTGAGGGCAGCCTTCATCTGCTTGATGACGTGGTCCTTGTGCTCGAAGAGAGCCTGAGTGCCCTCTTCCGAGTAGTGGAGATGCGCCAACTCAGATTTCAAGTTGCGGATGATAAACTCGAAATCGTTCAAGTACTTTTGCTTGGAAATATCGAGACCATCCTCACCGAACAGAAACTGAATGATGGAGCCGTCCGAGTCTCTGACCGAAGAGTCGTAAAAAACCTTGAGGCCTTCCATACCCTTGATCAAACATCTCTGGAGGTAACCGGAACGCGATGTCTTGACGGCTGTGTCAATAAGACCCTCACGACCGGCCATGTGATGGAAGTAGTACTCCTGGGGGCGAATGCCAGTCAAGAAGCGCTGGACGATGTAACCACCAGCTCTGGCGTTGGTATCGAAGGGCTTGAAACTAGGAAGAGTCTTGCCGCTAACCATGACGGGGACACGTCTACCTTCCAAAACCTGCTGACCCAAGTTGCAAGAAATGAGGTTGGCGTTGACAGGAGAACCCTTAGCACCTGATGTTGTCATACTTTGCATTTGGTTCTTGGGGAACTTCTTTTGCAGACCAGCAGGCAAACATGTTTTGGTGATCTCGCTGGAGAGTTGGGCGCAGCGTTGGTTCATCAAAAGATCCAAGTTCTCTTGCTTCTTGTCGTTGCGCATGACTTCCTCCAAGCGTTGCAAAAGAAGGGGATCTTCGGGAGTAGGCTTCTGCTCCTCGAGCGACACATACTTGGCAGCAACCTCGAGACCGATGTCAGCGGCGGCCTTGATCTTCTCCCTCCTGTCTGCCTCTCCCTTGGGCGTCATTACTAGATCGTCCATACCGCACGAGAAGGCAACCATAGCCAGGTAGCGGGTGAGGAGACGACCCATGCAACTGAGGAGCTTGCCGGCAGCTGAGGGGCCATAGACTTCGTGAATCGAGTGAATGAAACCACCACTGCTGGGACCCAGCTGAGACTTGTCGAGAATACCGGTGACAAACTCGCCATCGCGGAAAGTGACCTGGCCTTCTTCTGGGGCATGGTCACCCCACTGATGAGCCTTGACTTGTGTAGAGCCATTCATCCAGAGGTCACCGCAGTTTGGTGGCTTGATGTTCTTGAGGATTGTGGTAATGACTTGCTTACCCGTCCAGCGGGGGGCCGGCTTGATGATCGCCGGTGGTACAAGCTCAATCTTGTCCCCCATAATGTGACCACTCTCGGGCCGGAGAGCGGCGTAGATGAGTTGGTGATAGTTGGCCCGATCAAAGAAAGTGTCCTTGTTACAGAGAATGACGGAAACGGACAAATGATCCTGAATAAGACCACGGAGAGGCTTGCCAGCGGTGCCGGAGATGTACTGGTGGTCAGTGTCGGCGAGCTGAAGGGCCTCGGCACGCGCAATCTCGTTTTGGGGGAAATGCATGTTCATCTCGTCACCATCGAAATCGGCGTTGTAGGTGTTGCAGTTGGCGTAGTGCATGCGAATCGTCTTCTCGCCCGGCAGCACTCTGACTCTGTGACCCATGATGGAGGGCTTGTGAAGGGTGGGCTGACGGTTCATGAGGACGACATCACCGTTCGTGAGGTGACGGTGGACCTTCTTGTTGCGAACTCCGCTGAAGTTGTTGTTGGTAGGGGCCAAGAGCTGGTTGGCAAGGGCCTGGCGCTCCTCCTCGGACTTGTTCCTCAAGTTGATGATTTGGCCGTTCTCCATCTCGATCGCAGAAGCACCGGGCCACTTGTCCATACCGTTGGTGACTGCATTCTTGAGGTCGTGGTAGTTGTGACTTGTTACCGGCTCGGGGTAGGTGAGCTTCCTGGCGAATACCGGAGGGACACCGATTTCGCTGGTCTCGATGTTGGGATCGGGAGAGATGACGGATCTGGCGGCAAAGTTGACACGCTTGCCCATCATGTTCTTGCGGAAGAGACCCTCCTTCTTCTCGAGCTTCTGCTTGATACCGTCCTCGTTGCGCTTTCCAGCAGCACCCTGAACAGGGTTCTTATCGCGATCGATCAAGGAGTTGACGGCGTCTTGGAGCTGCGTCCACGCTTGGTAGAGCGCATTGATATCCCTGGCTCTGCGTCCGTCCTCGGGGGCGTTACCCTTTGCGGTCTCGGAAACCTCGCGGGAGATCTGGGCGACCATAGACGACCCCCTGAGGATCAGCTTGTAGAGACTGTTTTGCTGCGCTTCCGTTACTTGGTCGCCCATTCTAGCCTCGGGTCTGAATTTGTTGGGAGGGACGAGGAGGGTCTGAATGAAGAACATGTCGGCAGTCATGGGCTTCGCGTGCTTGGGACGAGGCTTGGAGCTGAACAGCAGAGCCATGATCTCCTGCTCCTTTTGGAAAAGGAAGTTTAACCTCTCCTTGACCTCGAGAGAGCTGATGTATCTCTGGGGAAGAGCCCTCTTCTCAGCCTTCTCCTTCGTCTTGGTCTTGCTTCCCGCGTCCACCATGACGACATCGCCGTTCTCGTCGAGCTCTTCGCCCTCGCCTTCGCTGTTGTCGGATTCGCTGGCTGTCGACTCGATATCGGCGACTCCCTCATCGTCATCATGATCCTTCTTCTTGCCGCCCTTCATGGCCAGCGCATCGGCGCGCTTCCTTCCAGCCTGGGCCATGGCGGCCTTCTCCTTCTGTGTGAGGTCGCGCTCGAAGATCTTCGTGTACCGATCCTTGCGGTAGACGGGAGAGATGCCGTCGCAGGTCCTGCACTTCTTGTCCTTGATGATGGCAGCCAGGAACTCCTTGACGAGAGCCCTGCGCATGTCGGCGGCGCCTTCGTGCTTGCCCTTGTTAATGTCGCGCATAGTGACCTTGGTTCGGTGCTCACGAAGAACAGAACGGACGTATGCTTCCCGTTGGCGGATGGTACTGTCGTTCAGGTTGTTTCCCTCCTCTTCGGCCTCATCGTCCTCCCTCCCGGGCACGTCGGCCAGCTGGAATTGGCGAATGGCAGAACCGAACTCGCTTTCACCGAAAGAGTCGATCATCTGGGCCTCCTTGAGAAGGCCGCACTGCAGCAGACGGAGCATGCAGGAGTAGCGGTGGATTTCCCTCCGGGGGAGGCGGAACCGGTGGCAGTAGACACATTGCGCGCGGAGCAGACGGTATGCTTGGTCCATGAAGACGGGGTGGTAGACAGGCACGGGGAGCTCGATATGGCCGGGATGGCCGGGACATTGCGACTGGCCAAGGTTACATGTTGTGCAGCTATACATTGAAAAGTCATATCAGTCAACACTACTATTCAGATCACCAACCTTCAAGTTGACAAGACAGACAACGGGACGGGGAGTCTCACAGTGAGTCGCCCCAGGAACCCAAGGCAGGATCGTAGAGACCGCCGGGGACGGGGTTCAGCAGAGTGTCGAAGGTGCTCTCATTCTCGATCTTGCGAACGGAGATGGCGCGGATCTCGTTGTCGGTCAGGAAGGTGAACTCGACGCTGTCCAGAGAGGACGACACGGGCTGCGAAATATTCATGGTGGGCGATGGTGGCGTGTGGTTACGGATTCGAAATCCTTAAAATCCCATGGCGAGGATTTTCGTCTGAAGGAGGGCCGCAGGCAAGTATGCACGGTCGGGGTGGACAGCGGCAACTTGCGAGGCCAAAAACTTCAAAAAAGAAGATATCGAGTACAAATTGAGCCTTCAGGGTGTTTACCAGCCAAAAGCCTTTCGCTACTCTATGCCGGGCAGGACTGCAGTCAATCACAGTCTGCAGCTTCGCCTATTGGTGGGGACTTGAAGATGGAGCTTGCGCGAAAGAATATTTTTTGGCGGTCGCGGCTGGCAGAACTTGCTGCTGCGCCTGTGGGGAACCCGCACCTCGGTGGGCGGTGGCTGGCTTGGCTGACGGGACTCCATTCGCGCTGGATCCATTGATTTTAACATTGCAGTGCAGTCAGCAAGCAGCGACCCCAGCGTCTCTTTCACGCTTTCCAGGCAGCGGGCAATCCACTTCCCTGTCATCTGTCGCTATCGTCACTGCAACTCCACGTTTTGTTTTGTTTTGTTTTGTTTCCTCAACTTCAACTCGAACATCCACTTTCCACCACGACGGAACCTCCAACTCTGGGAACCATCAAGGCCGGGACTTGACCAGGGAAATCTGACTTCGATATTGCAAACCGCACTCATCCACCCGTGACTTTAGTACACACCAACTTACGATATAGAGTTCCATCCCACCCCGACCTCCGCGCCTTGCCACGACATCCCAGCAGCTCTACGAGAGACCTCGACCTCTTGCTCCATCACCCAACAAACCGACTCTTGCTATCAGCAAGGCATTGCACATCAACATGGATCGTGGACAGCCAAGCGGGCTCGGCCCCCGCCATGACGCGACATCACGAGTTCAGAAACCCGAATCCGCCGCCGATCGCATGGCCGCACTCAAGGCCCGTGTCGCTGCAGCAGTTGGAGGCGCCAAAGCTAAGGGCGGCTTGAATACACCACTCCATCCTGCTCTCGCAGATCTTGGCGCACCCATCAAACCTGGTGACTCTCTCGCGGCCGCTGCAGCAGGTCGACGAGCCGCTCAGAAAGTCGCAGAATCATTCAACAGGAAGGAACACCGAACACCGTCGGCAACAACAACAGGCCAGCCCCGAGCCAACCCTTACCTAGACACCGGCAGTCATGGACCACAAGGCAAGCCCAAAGAGCCCCGGCAGCTCATCTTCAATCAAAAGGGCAAATACATTGCCCAGGCGAATGCGCTACGGAGACAGGCCGCCTTGGAGGAAATGAAGAAGAGGATCGCAGAGCAGGCTAGGAAAGCAGGATTGGACGAAGACAGAGACATCGAAAAGGCCTTCGTCATCGAGGCGCCCCCGGACGTGGAATGGTGGGATCAGGGCCTTATCGACGGCAACGACTACAGCAACATTCCCGACTCGATCAAAGTCAACACCCCCGATAGCGTCGTTACCATTTACATCCAGCACCCAGTTGCCATTGAACCACCGCAGGACAAACTTGTAACTGAAGTCAAACCCATGTACCTCACACACAAGGAGCAACAGAAGCTGCGTCGCCAACGCCGCATGATGGAGCTCAAGGAGAAGCAAGCCAAGATCCGTCTCGGTCTGGAACCGGCCCCGCCACCCAAGGTCAAGAAGTCGAACCTGATGCGCGTTTTGGGCGAGGAGGCTGTCAAGGACCCGACGGCCGTCGAGGCGCGCGTCAACCGCGAGATCCAGGAGCGCTTCGACAAGCACATGCAAGGAAACGAGGAGCGCAAGCTCACAAAGGAGCAACGGCTCGAGAAGCTCGCTCAGAACCAGCAAAACGACGTCCAAAAGGGTGTTCACACGCTTGTCTTCAAGATCGGCAGTCTAGCCAATGGCAAGCACCGTTTCAAGATTGGGCAAAACGCCCAGCAGCACGCGCTTACGGGCGCGTGTATTATGCACCCCAAGTTCTGCCTGGTTATCGTGGAGGGCGGCGAGCACAGTGTCAACGCGTACAAGAAGCTCATGATGCGCCGTATCGACTGGACTGAGAGTGTGCCCTCGCTGGACAGGGAACCCAGCGCGTCTGGCGCGGCGGTGAGGGATTGGTTGAAGGCTGAGGATGAGCAAGGCGTGTTGAAAGACTTGTCGAATAACAAGTGCCAACTCATATTTGAGGGCGAGTCCAAGACGCAGTCATTCAAGAAATGGAGCAGCAAAGTGTGTGAGACGGACCAGGAGGCCAGAGAGTTCCTGTCTCAGATGAAGATGGAGAACTTTTGGACGCAGGCAAAGAACACCCCGAGCCATGTATGAGCTACGGTGTAAACGGAGGATACAGTATACTTCTTTAGCAGTCTGATGATCTGGCATGGTTGGCCGGGAAAAGAGGGGGTACCATGGTTCCTCTAGTGTATCAGTGAAAACCCACGAATAAACATCTTTGAAGAGTATTGAATAAGGTTTACTTCCTTTCAAGTCATTGACATTCGTGCAGTGATGGACTACCGGCATCTTGGACGACAAGATCTGCGTACCCCAGATCTTCGTTGGTTTCTTGGTCTGGTGTTTCCCCACACGAGGCGAGCTATTGAGTGAGGGGTTGCAATCGGGATCAGCTTCCACCTCCTCGGCTCCTGTCCATCATTGTTTGAACGCTAGTCTCCTCACGGAGTCTGCCTTTGGTGTCACCATATAAAGACTCCCTAAGCATCAATTCGTTACCTTCAATCTGTTCTGTACCTGTAACTGTTTCCAATCAAACTATCGTCTAGTCTTCCTTTCCCAAGTCCAACACTAAGTCGACACCATGGTTCCCAAGCCCAAGATCACGCTCTACCTCGATACTGTCAGCCCTTTCGCGTACGAGGCGTATCACATCCTCCGGGTACGTATGACTTAACGGGCGAAGTCCACCGACTTACAATACCTTCATACCACACACAAGTAGAACTAAGGAAGCAAACGGATCGCTAATATTTCTTCCAATGAATAGAATGACCCAATCTTCAAAGATGTCGACATTAAATACGTCCCCATATTCCTCGGCGGCTTGATGAACAAGGTTCGTCTCCTTCCCTCCTCGTCCCCTCGCCTCCATCCATCCATTCGTCGCACTTATCACATCCACCACACCTCACTAACACAGCCTTTGCAAAACCAAAAACAGTGCAACAACACCGCACCTATCAGGATCAAAAACAAAGACAAATGGATCAACATCGAACGGCTTCGCTGGGCCCGCGCCTTCTCCATCCCGATAATCGACCAAATGCCCCCAAACTTCCCGCCCAACACCCTCCCCATCCAGCGCGTCCTCGCCGGCATCGAAGCCTCCTCCTCCCAATCCCAGTCGCAAATCATCTCCGCCCTAGACGCCCTCTACAGATCCTACTGGGTCAACGGCACGCCCGTCCACGAACCCGCCCATCTCCGCTCCGTCCTCTCTTCTTCCCTTGAAGGGGGAGAAGCTGCGGCGGTTAAGATGTTGGCGGCGGCACAGACTGCTGAGGTGAAGCAGAGGTTGGTGGAGAACACGGATCAGGCGTTTGCTGAGGGGGCGTTTGGACTGCCGTGGTTTACGTGCACTAACTTGAAGGGGGAGACGGAGGGGTTTTGGGGTGTTGATCATTTGGGACAGGTGGTGCAGTTTTTGGGGCTGGATAAGGGGGTTAGTGGGAATGGAGGGTGGAGGTCGGTTTTGTGAGTTGAATATTCGGGAGATTTGAGGTGGTTGAGAAAAAGCTGAGGAGAAAAGGAGAAGAGGGAGGGACGATGAGGCTTAGGATTATAGGACAGGCAGGATGACAAAGCCAGGTGTAGTGTGCGGTGGCGGTGGTTGATGTGAAGGTATTCCGAAGACGAGGCTCGATTGTGATGCAAAGAGTGTGTGTGATTCAGCCAGTGGCTCATTTCATGTGCTTTTTCATCCGCTTTTTCATCCAGTTGGAGAACTCTCATGAAGGAGTCCGCGCATCATCGACCACTTCTGCTGAATGCATCTCGTAAGTAGCATGGTGCTGTTGAACCCGCCAGGACTCATAGAGCTGTCAAGACCTCTTGGATGAACCATCATCTCCACCATACCCGAACCCTCACATGGCTCGTGCAAGCCATGTCCATCGGGTGGAGCATCTTCACGCGCATCACGGTGGACCGACGGAGGGCGTACCCTGTCCAAATGTGCGAACGGACGCGTCTCAATATGCGGGTCACAGTGATGTTTATGTTGAAGTCACGTCGCGTGAACATGAACGAAACGCGTTGTCATTTCCCACCATTACTGACATTCACAGCGATGCTTGATAACGCCTAATCGCTAGGTAGCTAAACTCTCATCATATCATTTCCACTTGCGCTGTTGCTCCGAAACTCCTTTCTCCTCTATCATCAAAGCAGGCATACAGTGGTGAAATTGTTGTCAGGAAGAAAAAAGATAAACGTGCAATGTCTTGTCGACAGGGTATCGTTGAATGATCATGAACCAGGCCCTTTATTAGACCAAATCCGCCATCAGCGCTGCCATACGAAGCCATCCGTCCTTTTGTTCCGGTGCTCGCCAGCCGCTGTGCCCGCGTTGTAATGTACAAGCCATCAAGTACTAAGATGAAGAGAGAGAAAATGTAGTATCATCGCAATCAAGAACGCCGGATTACCCCCCATGTGATGTGCCGTGAATGAAAATCCATCAACTCAGACGCGCATTCCCAAATGTTGTGCGAAGTTGTGACGCGAGAAAAGTTGTCATGACCGCCCCGTGATATAACCCCAGAATTTGACTAGACTACCCCGAAAACCCCAAAGCAAACTACTCCATGTCGAAGAGTCGCTTAGTTGCGCTCACCGCGGAGGCGGCGGGCGAGCTGGATGTCCTTGCTCTGGATAGTGACGCGCTTGGCGTGGATAGCGCAGAGGTTGGTATCCTCGAAGAGGGAGACGAGGTAAGACTCGACGGACTCCTGGAGAGCGCCGATAGCAGAGCTCTGGAAGCGGAGGTCGGACTTGAAGTCCTGGGCAATCTCACGGACCTGTGCAGCGACGCGTTAGAATGTGAGAGCAAGGTGAGATGGTGTCGATGACCGGTAAAACTTACGAGACGCTGGAAGGGGAGCTTGCGGATCAGAAGCTCAGTGGACTTCTGGTAGCGACGAATCTCACGAAGAGCGACGGTACCGGGCTTATAACGGTGGGGCTTCTTGACACCGCCGGTGGAGGGGGCGGACTTGCGGGCAGCCTTGGAAGCGAGCTGCTTGCGGGGAGCCTTGCCACCAGTGGACTTGCGGGCGGTCTGCTTAGTGCGGGCCATTGTGATGGTTGATGTGTGTTGATAAAGTGGTTTTTGATGAATAGGCGATGATTAAGTGATGACCTGCGCTGGTGGTCGAGACTGGTTGATGACTAGAAGTAGAGGCGGGAGTGGAAAGGGGAAAAAGTGGTGGGGGGTGCGAGGTTTATGTATGTGCGGACTGGGGTCAGGTGCTGGCTGATTTGGGGTGAATGGGTGGTGCGGCGCGTTGTGTGGCTGCTGCCTTTCGGTTTTTTTCGCCTTCCTTGCTAATTCCGCTTTTTGCTGGTTGATTTGCGACTGCCAATTTTTTGCGTTGCGGGCGTGCAAACCGGGGTGTGAACCGGGATTCGTTTTGCACTGATAACTGCCCTTGTTTCTGCTGGCAAAAGAGCGCTGTTTTGGGCGGGCATTTAGGATCGTGCTGCGTTGACACGGTTTGCAGAATTATGATTGGTCCAATTTTTTCAATAACGACGCACAGGCCACTCCCAAAGCTGGGGTTAGTAACAACGAGCGACTAACGCATTCTTAGTTCCGCCCGGCCCAGCCGTCCATTTCACTGCGTGTAACATTTCCCGTCTGTGGAATAGGTGAATGGATACAAAACCAAATCAAAGGTACAAAGGTACATGTCCAACATTCACTCATAGGGCTGGGAAAGGTGAATGCCCTTGATGGTTCAAGGTTCGCATGCCTGTCACAGGTCAAGTCCACTTTCTCTGTTGTGCAAGGAATCATATCCAAGGGCCGTAGATGCCATTATGTACAGGGAGGATGTTGAGAGGTCGTGAAGATGGAAGGACGGGCTCATACGACGGAGCGCTTGCTAGAATGGCCACAAGAGTTGCTTCCTTTGTTCACGGTTTCGATTCGAATACATAGAGCTGCTCGTTTTGCTCCTGAAAGTCTCTGGACCATCTGGAACCGTGAAGATGGCAAGTTCAAGGCCATATTAGGCGCAGTCACAGCTACCATTCAGTCACAATGGAACCAAAGCCCGCTTGCAATATGATCTTTGGAAGTCTCTCGCGCACTTCCCCTTGGCCTCTTTGAGAGCTGCCCGGCGGTTATCATGGTGAATGGTTTTTTTCTGTAAACTTGTACACGTTTGTTCATGGCAGTCACTCATCTTCGCAGTCACTTGTCACAGAAATGAGAGACAGCCATGGCAGTCCAGATCTGCAATGCCAACACTTTCTCTTTGTTTCAGAGTGTACACTCCGATGTGGAAGGTCAACGCCACAATTCACATGAGCATGCCTCATCCAAAACTTGAACCATCCCGTCAGCCCTTTCCAGAAATACAAATGATTGGAAAAGACTAGGGTATTGGTAGCTGCCACTCTCAGGTCCCGTATAGGTCTCTCCGCAAAAAAAAAAAGACGGCAAGGCTGATGGGACCGGATGTACATGGTACACTCAGTACATATCCAGAAGGCAAAAGGGATGTTCACTGCCGGCCACTTTCAATGGTGAAGGAGGTGTGTGAGGACAACAAAGTGGAAGTGAAGGCAGATCGCATCACTCGGTGGTGACTGGGCTGTGACGTGAAACTGCTGCCCAGCGAGTGCTCAGAGTGTTACTGCCCTGCCACTACACCAGTGAGATGCGGTCCTCGGATCTGGATGTGCCACCCGACCGGTACGTACCGATGATCAATCCTTGTGCTGCTCCGTCGAAGAGAGACACCCTTGTTTGACAAGTAAGAGGAAAGATCCTATTTGGGTTTAACGACCTTTTATTAGTGTTTAGTGTACCTTGATGCGCGAGGTGAACCACTCTGAAAATGTGAATCGTGCCAGAAATGCTCATTGGTCGATATTGATTCGAGGTGGGACTGCACGTCTTCACTCTGCGTGTTGTGTCGGCTGTTCCCCTGCAAGGAACGTGCGCCTTGGGACCGCGTCTCCCAAAATCAGCCAAGGGAGTTGACGGAGGTTTGCGCAAAGTGGAGCACCAAACCCTTTTCTCAGCCAATCAACAACAAGATCAGTGATCTGATTTGATTCCCACCGCCCTGCATGCCGCAACCGCGTTCCCGTACTTAAAGCCCGCCCTCTTCCCCGCCTTCTTCCCACCTTCCACGACTTCCAATCTCCCAAACGACCGGCCTTTTTTCAGCCTTACCACCTACCACTTTTACTTCCACCCCCCAACACATATCAAAATGACTGGACGTGAGTTACCCCAGATCTCCAACATCATGTGTTGGAACATGGCGACTGACTAGTATTTCTCGATTAGGCGGCAAGGGCGGCAAGGGCCTCGGAAAGGGCGGTGCCAAGCGTCATCGCAAGATTCTTCGTGACAACATCCAGGGTATCACCAAGCCCGCTATCCGCCGTCTCGCTCGTCGTGGTGGTGTCAAGCGTATCTCTGCCAGTACGTCATTACCTCCTCGAATCCTTGTATCCCATGAGCAAACAACTAATGTTTCAACCTTCAACAGTGATCTACGAGGAGACCCGTGGTGTCCTCAAGACCTTCCTCGAGGGTGTCATCCGTGACGCCGTCACCTACACCGAGCACGCCAAGCGCAAGACCGTCACCTCCCTCGACGTTGTCTACGCCCTCAAGCGCCAGGGCCGTACCCTCTACGGTTTCGGTGGCTAAATGTCTCGCCGTCATTAGCCAGCGTGTCTCTTTTCTTTTTCTTCTATCACCATAACGACGACGCAAATCACAATCACGTCTTCTCCCCATCACCATCAACACAACCATCATGATGTTTATATACCACTAAAGTCGTCGTCTTTTATCATGATGATGATGATGTCACTACCACTGCCACCACAACATTAAACAACACCGGGGCAACAACACGACAACACACCCAAGGGGAGGAAAAGGAGGGCGGTTTATGGTCGGTCCTCTTTTGCTACCACAACTTCACTTGGTTGCAGCGTTCCATCTCACGAATCTTGTCATTTTCGGGTTTTATCACGCGCAAAGGAGGGGTCTCTTTTTTCTCACATATGCTCTGTACATCACATCAAGGGGTCATTCACAATAGGGGTGTTACTACTTTTGCAACTTTTTTTGAGCGCTAATTGACTCAAAACGCCCTCTGGGTTTTCTGGAGGGTGATTCCAAAAATGTTTGACGGTCTTCTTTGTCTCCTGGTGAAATGTTGTCGGCCATTTATAGGTTGCTGTGTCTCGACGCGTGTCCCCTGTTTTGCGTGTAAACGGGCGCGTGTGCTCGTCGCGTCTTGTGGGTTTGTCCCCAGGCTTGGAACCTGGGCGAACTAGGTGGGGTCTTTGTTCTTGACTTTCGGAGAGGAGCTCCATGCGTCGTCTCTCTAGCGAATATGCGGCTTCTGTCTTGGAGTGTGTTGTGGATAATCTGGTCGGAACTTCCATCGGACTCCCATCGATATATTCGACGCTCGGGTCTCGGAAGTCGTTTTATGTGCCTGCAGGCATCGGACGTACACTGTACCTTCAGACACGATGTAGGCTCAGGGAGGGAAACGAAACTTCAATGACAATACACAGGTTCTATCACAATCCAGCTCCATCCCGTTCGTTCTAGGAACAGCATAAGCTATCCAAGGCGATAGCCAACCATCTGCACACACCCCCTCCCTCATCAGTGGCCAACTTTCGCTCTTTGACATGTGCCTGACATGGGAACACCGTTGGGGAATCCCCAACCGGGTAGAAAGCGGAAAAGGGGACATTGGGTCTGAGCGTAAAGAACCGCGAATCAGTTATCTTCGTCTGAACTTGTGACCGTATCTCCCAGTATGTGGCTGTCGAGTTTAATGGTGCCTTTAATATCTGCATGTGACTGAGTTGGTTTGCAAATGCTTAAGGTTTGCCTTATGATGGAATGGACAAATGTGTCCTTTTACCTTTCTTTCCCTTTCGTTTCTTCATGATACATTTTGGTTTTCAGGTAAGTTAGTGCGTTTCCGGCTTATGTGTGCGTGGAACAGATCGTCTGAACGAATTGTTTGATTGTGTTGACAAAAATAGAATGGCACGTTCTTCATCAACTTCACCTCATGCTTTAAGAACCTGGAAGTATAAACACAGTGAAGCATTAGACAGTTGGTGAAGTCAAGAATTGTTTAGTTAAAATACATAATCCTTGAGCATATCTCCAGGTATTGAAAAACATTTCTTTCCTGTGTGATGGTCTGCTTAGTGTTCAAGCATGTTATTTGTCGTTACATATATCTTCTTTTTCTTCTTGTTTTTGGATTTGGTCTTTTTTTTTGTTTCGCACCATATCAAGATTTTCCAAAGTACCTACTTACCTTTTGGCAAACTGACATAATGACCAGACAGACTTCACTTGACAAGATTTTCTATGTTGATTTAAATACGTAGCATGTCACTATCTTATATATACCAATCCAACTCTGTTATGTTTTCATTAATATAAGCGCCGAACAAGTAAGTACCCGGAACCATATCTAATGAGGATCTTTCAACATTTGAGATTACCCAATGAACCCCCGCGTCTCCCTACTATTTGATATTCTCGTCGGTTCTTCATTATTGTCTAGCAGCAGTATTTGGGATGTTCAGGCACGGAGGTAAAGAGGAGAAATGGAATATCAGCAGGGAACAATTTTCATAATGTAAGATCAAACTGTCCGCATATCTTATTTCCTCAAGCTAACTGCCTACATCAGATATCCGTATCTAGTTTAAGGCAATGAAGACGAGTCGGAAATTTTAGCCACTCAACTGAGTGAAGTGAGTTTCAAGTTCAAGGCTCTCAGCTGGTTATAATTGACTTTATTGTTAACACTGTCTGGAGGTCGTCAGGATAGGCAGAACAGAGCCAGACATATCCGAATGATTTCCCAGGCATATATAGGTTTATTTGATCTTACTCGTCACAGTTTGAGTCTGTTCTGGTTGAGTTACTTGTGAATATGTTTGCCGAGCCAGTTTCAAACAGATCTGGAAGAGCCATGTAAGAAATGATGATGGCTATTTTTGAACCATGGACTTGGAGCATCACGCGACGGCTTCGGCAATAGTGATTACTGACCCCACCGGACCGTGGCGGTTCTTCTTTGTCTCCAAACTTTGTATAAATTTACTGCTTCAAGTCTAGAAGTGCCGGGTACCTAGGAGGCAAATGAAGACCAAAAAAAAATTCTTCAGAAATTGGTAGCCGTAAGGAACGCAAGTTTACCCGCTGTACGTAGCATAGCTTTTGTACCGTGTTGTCCTCCTCCATGGGTCCAGGGGGGTATTTTTCAAGAGAGGCTATACGTAAATTCCGGTTAACGATGATCCTAAATCCCCAAGTGTTTGAACAAGGCCCGTTTCACTCCGTCTCAAACAGTGGGCTCAGCCGTTGTTGACGCGGTGCTTATCCAGCAAGAAGTTCCCATCCGTGCACGTGAAAGTTGATTAACAACTTAGTTCTGTTTCTGTTGAAGTCAGACCTTGTCCAGACAGTTCTGACGGTCCACGAGTTTAGCCGGGAGTGATTACGCCACGTGATAGTCCAGATCGATGAAGATCACGATATGCAAAAGCTGTCGACGATCCGATCCGATGATGGGTTGGGGCGCTGCCTGTGGAAACAGCTTACCTGAGGCCTATCACGCTCTTGATCCTTTGTTCTGCTCACCCACGAAACATCCCAGAGCTGACTGAGTGAACTCTCGCCTCCTCAAACAAGAGACCCATGGGCGTGAAAGATCAACAAGGCGGGTCCAGTAAACCGGGGCCATCGTACTGCCATCAAACGTTCACGTCAAGGGACAACATGCATGATGCAGCGGATCCTTGATGAACTTGACCACTTGATAGAACCCAGCTTTGACTTGCCCTTCCTTGACTCGCTGGAGACTCTTTTCCCGCCTCCTTCATCCATGCATTTTTCTCCTCTCACAGGGCAAAAATAAGCATAAACCGCGGGACGGAGAGAAAGGAAGCGTGACGGAAAGGAATGGGACGGGACGGGAAGAAAGGGAAGTGACAAGGCAGGGAAAGACAGACGAGAGAAGAGCTGAGGTCAGGTGATGGCTGGTGCTCACTCGTACAGTCTCCATCCGGTGCCTTCTTTTCGTGGGGTCGGGGCCTGGGGATCCGGGGATCTCCGTCCCCAGATGTCCCCAGATTTGAGACGTATTCCGGGCCCGACAATCTGGATATGGCTGGGTAAAGGGTTTTGTTGGAAATTGTCCCTGAGAGGTCCTTCCGAAACCAGAACACGATACGTACCCAATAATACCGCCTGACCGTAGCAACCTTGCCCAGATCCTCCAGCAGCTTCTGGTGTTGTTCTGTGGTCGTGGAAGGGAGATGGCTTGAAAGTTGGGTGCTCCACTGAGCTTAATTTTGAGTTCAGCACGATGTGTTTGATTACCTTGGCAGCCGAGTTTCCCAATGTGCCCTGATGACCTTGCATCTTCCAAATTCCACAGCCATTTCTGAGCCCAGGCATTCCAGCTTGCCGACCATGTCTTGGAGAAGACAACAACAGGATTGGAGTCACTTGAGATCCGGATCCTTCAGCTTTTTTTTCTCCCAAGCACCGATTCCATGCTTCCCCATGGGGTCGTGATTCAGCATCCGACCATAGCAATGGAAACATCGCCGATATCGGATGTGCGAACTCGCAATGTGGTCAGCTTGACTCGTGTTTTGGTGAAAAATGAAAAGCCAGAGCTCTGCATTTTTCGGAGCTGCTGCGCAGCAACAAACAAACAACGTTTTACCTGTATCTCTGCGTTAACAAAATGAAGAAAAAAGGGACACATTTTCACAACTTCAGAATGTTGTTGATACTCATGCCGGTGGTTTGCTCCGAACAATCACCGGAGCCGCGAAACCCAGCCGACGCCGTTGAAATCCTGGTTTTGGCAACACGTTCCATCATCAAAACTAAGCAAAGTGGGAAGGGTCCCGTCTTAATTCTTGGATTCTGGGGACTCCATGGGGATGTATGGGGCTGCACCCAAATGGAAGCCCGGCCCGCCGTGTGATGCAACACAGACTGCACGACATGATGCACAGCACACCATAGTAAAGCTGGCGGCCACACGTGGCAGATATCAATTTTTTTTTCTTTTCTTCTGACGAGGCCCGGTCTGAGACGCACGCAAGCCCCAACTGAACGCCCGACGTGACTTTGGGTGCGTGGCCGTGTCCAGTCTGCTCGGGGGTGTGAGGCGCAGGTGCTCCGCATTTTGGGTGCAGAGGCCAGGAAAATGGCACACACCCTCCAGCTTGTGCGACACAGTGACCCTCATTACGCGTGCGTGCGTGTCGTCAAATCGTGGAGAAGGGCCCGGGGGACGGGAGGCACGGAGTGGTGGGCGGCGGGCGGCAGCCCGGCAGCAACAAGGGAGCGCCGCCCCTCTGGAATTCCCCCATAACTTGACGCGTGTTTTGGGCTGGAAAACGGCGCAAAAGAACCCACTTTCTCCCGTCGTTTTCGTTTTCCCCGCGAAATGGCCCAAAGTGGACACGGGCCAGCGGTACATCGTGCCCATTCCAAGGTTGCGGGTGAAGCTCGCGGGGTACCAAAAACAGAAAGTTGGAAGTGAAATGCTGTGAGAGTTGAGGACGATGCAAAGAAGAGGTTGTGATCGCAAACCAGAAAATGATTGAATGAGTGTGCGACTCGCGTGCAAATGACATTGGAGTCCACAGCAGAGCCTCAATTTACTTTCCGCAGGGAAATTGCTTCCCTTTTCTTCGATCTGGGCTCTTAAAGATGTGTCAGAAATGAGGATGCACAGGGGTAGTGCTTATGTAACTTAGCGGGTCTAGTGTGTTGTATTAATTAGATTTTCTGTGAGGGATTTTTGGGCATATAGAATTGAATATAATATACAATCTTCCCTCTACTTCTAGATTACCCCTATATATACTAATATTCTACAATTAAGAGTCTTATATATATTATTACTAATTATAATAAACCGAATAGGATATAGTACTAGTAGATATTAATAATAACGACAATATCTCTCAACTAGGATCTTACTAAAGTAGGCGAGACTACTTTATTTAAAATTGAAGACTAGCTCTTTTAGGAAAAGGGTTTTAAGTCGAAGGCGATAGGCTTCGATCTATAGAAGTATATTACTAATAATAGTACCCGGGAAAATTAGCCTACGGAATTAGAAAAGTTAGAGATTTTTAATTTTAAGGAGATCCCAGCCGGAATAATTACAAACAGCCAACTCTAACGTACTATCTTAAAAATTACCGAAGATTTCCCGGCTGCTAATACCTAAGGTTCTATAACCTGAAGAATTATAATTCCCCCGCCTATAGCCCTAATCGTCCCGGCTAGGCCGCCGGTTTCCTTCGTAGCCCGGAGGATAGGCTTTACTATAAAATAAAATTACTACGACTATTAACTAGCCCTTATAGATTATTGCTGTAAAAAGAAGGAATAAGATAAATTCTTTAAAAAGACCCTAACCCTAAAAGAATAAATAATTAAATACGTAACGAAATATTATTAATTAACCTACTTCTTAAAACCGGCTACCCTAATTATCTAGTACAATAAATTCCGCTAGGCTATTAAATATAATAAGGAGAAAGTTAAAAACAATGCTAAGGTTAAATATTTTAATAAAATTTCGATTACTACCTACTTTAAAAATTAATTTAGCTAGCTATTAGAATAGGAGTAAATTATAGCTATTGGCGAATTTTTTAAGGTTAATAAATATATTAAATAAAATAATTAAATATTTAATTTCTTTAGAGCTGTAAATAGACTTTTTAATTCCCCTTTTATTTTTTAAGTTATTATATATTGTATAAACCCGGATAATAAGATTTATATATATTAAAAAGCGTCTTAGGAATTTAGGTAAACTATTACCGACGTATTTCTATAAAGTAAAAATCGCTTTTAAATCTTAAGAGGTAGCGCGTTTGGTATTAGAACTACTTTTGCTAAAGAGATTAGAAGGGACGCTTATCCTAATAATTCCCGGGAATAGAATAATAATAAAAGATTGTTTAGCGCCTCCTATAATTAGGGAGGAAAATAAATAAAGAGAGCTTACCCTATTTATAAATATATAAATTATAATTTAGAGAATTATTAGTATATTAATTAATTTACAACCCTTAATTAATAGCGGGAATCCCCCTTCTTTATAAACCGCATTAGGGAAAATTATTCGAAAGATTATAAATTTATTTAGCGGGTAAAAAAGATTCGAATAAAAACTTTAAGTAAGGAGGGAGCGGGAGCTACCTTTAACGAAAGTATTAGCGGCGTTTAATTAAAAGGTCGGCGTATCGGTAGTACTAATTGCGAAGCGAATTTTTTAGTACTAGAACTTTAATATAAGGGGCTTAAATACCTATTAAAAAATTCAGCGATTTTTAATTTAAATACAATAATTTATATTTTTAATAAGGCCAGCTATTTTAAAGGCTTTATAAAGGCGGCGAAAGGAAATTACATTTGGGTGGGAAATAAGTTTATTACGATCGAAGGGTACGGGATAATTTACTTAATTATAAATAATAATGAAGGTTATTTTATAAGTTTTAAATTCGATGATATTGCGTTTATACTAAGGATAGCCTATAACTTCGTTTCTTTAAAAAAATTATTAAAAAGAGGATTCTATTAGAATTAAATTATTAAATTCGGTTATTTACGTTTCTATTTAAATAATTCCTTCGTTTGTAGTCTCTCTTTAGAGTTTAAGTAATTTATATTAGAATACGTCCTCTTTGAAATATATATTAATTAATCCTCTTTTTACGTACGATTTTACCAGTTTACTAATAAAACCGCTAAAAAACCTTAAAAAGGTAATACTTTACGTTAGTACCTTCGGTTTAACTACCCTAATTTAAAAATATTAATTCAATTAATTAATTAAAAATATAGAATTTACTTGAAGGGCCTAAATTTAATTTATTATAATTTTTATACGGTAGCGAAATTAAAACGCTAAGTACGAAGGGAGGTCCGCGACGCGCTAGAAGGCCTAAAAATAAAATTCGTAATCGATTTCTTTAATTATTCGGTTATAAAGGCCGGCGGGGGAACTATTTCTAATTTAATAATCGTTGTAAATTATTAGTCCGGGTACGTATAATTTTATTATTTATTTAACCGGTTAACGAATTTAATTATTACTATATTTATATTACTATTTAATAATCTAGAATTATATTATTAAAGTAAGGTAAAAGTAGTCGAATACAATAATAAAATTATAATATTGAAACCCCGTATCGCTACCTTCCTTTTTTAAAGAAGAATAATTATCGAGCCTTTGGCTCCTTATTTACAAATTTAAAACGGCGGCACCGAACGTTCGGGGGGTATAATTAAAGAAAAGGCGGTAATAATAATAAATAATATTTATTTGCCTTAAGAATTTTAGAGAGAGACTATAATAGCGGTAGCCTACTTTATAAATAGGACCCTACGAAGGGAATTTAATTAGAAATCCCTAGAAGAATATTTAATAGCGTATACAATAAACCGAAACGGCGGGCAATAATAGGTAATACTTAAACTAATTTATTTAAAAGTATATAGGTATAAAGTTTTCGCGTTTATAATTAACGTACTATATAGTTAAAAGAAGATTTAGAAATTAAAACGACGCGCTTAAATTAAATATTTAATAGGCTATTAATTAATTAATATTTACCGTATTTAGAATCTATATATTAATAAAGTAATTACTATATAAAATATTGTATTTAATAAAGACGAAGTCTTTATAAGTAATATTCAAACCTTTTATAATACCTTTAATATATCCCTCGAAGAATTGGCCGTATAATTAAATAATTTTTATTAATTAAATATTAACGTTTCTAAACTTCTCCCTATTAAATAGGCAGAAAATAAAGACGACGAAGACGAGGGTCCCGTAATCGAATTTATACCAATTATTATTAATACTATTAACCTTTCTTTAACCGATCCGATCGAATCTATACTTATTTAAAAGTAAAAAGAGGTACCGGAATTGTATAATAGTTAATAGGATATAATATTAAATAAGGAGGAAGAGGCTAGAGCCGTATATTTATTTCCTCAAAAAAATTTAATATTATTTCTTATTAGTAGGTTGAATATTTCCTAATTACGAGAGAGCTAGCCGATTTATAATTAGTATTTTAAATAAGTAAGAAGTTTCCTAATTGCCCCTTTTCGCTTTAATATAATTATTTTTAAAGGTAACCCTATTTCGAAAGGAAGGTTAGACCGGTTACGTCTTATAAAACTTAGGGTAGAAATATTAGAAGAGGAATTTTCGTTAAATTCGAAATTAACTTATAATAAAATTAATTACTTTAATACAATATATATATTAATTATATTTTAATAGCGAGATTTTCTTCCTCCCCCCAAATTATATAAAAAATTATATTATTATCCCTTCTATATTATTTTTTATCGAACTAAGTAGGAATATATAATTAATTACGAGGAGAAGAAATTATAAGTATAAGTCAATAAAAACGAATAGAAGATTAATAATAAAATCCCCTTCAATTTTATATAGGTATATACGTACAAATTTAATATAGAAGGATTCTTCCTAAAATATAAAATTTATTTAATTATATAAAGAAATTAATAAAAATATAATAGCGTACGTAATACGTACGTAACTACCTTCGCAATCCGCTCCTTACAAATTATAATAGTTATTACAACTTACTTCGATTTCGAATTTAAATAGTACAATATTATTAATACTTTCGTTAACGTATATTTTAATAAATTTATCTATATACGGGCGCCCTAAGAATACGGACGGAAAGGAAAGATATTAAAGCTATTAAAAGCTCTTTATAATTTACGTAAATCCCCTTTATTATAATAAAAAAAATTTACTAAAACCTTTTTAAAGGCTAGCCTTTTAACTATCCCTATAGAATTATATATCTATATTTATTATAACGTAATAATCTTCTTCTATATTAATAATATTATTATCGCTTATAAAGGAGAGCACCTCAATTTAATTAACTAGGTAGTCGCTATATTTAAGGACTACTATTAGTTTACGGGCGGTTATAATCTTTAATAGTTTCTTAATATCGAAATCCTTTAAAATAAATTAAAACGGTTAATTTAATTATTTTAATAATAATATATTTTAAAAATTATAGAGAACCTTATATAGAATAAGAAAACTTTAAGTACCCCTATAATATAAAAAGAATTAATACCTTCTATAAAAATAGCCTCCTAATACTTAATTAAACGGTATTAGAAGGCTATTAACGAACTTTTCTACTTAATAATTATTACCCGGCCAAACTTTTCGTTTATAGTTTCCCAATTAATTTATTTCCTTACTAACCCTAATCTCCTTTACTACCACGCTACTAATTAATTTAAAACCTTTATTAAAAGTACTATAAATTATACGTTATAATTAAAGGGTAAATATAATTTTAATATACTAATAGACTCGTCCTTCGCTAATAATATATTTAATTATAAAAGCTCTTAAAGGTTTACAATATAATTATTTAGAAGGACAGTAAACTAGCGAACTAATAAGTAAAATATAATTATAACCTCTACTACTAAAGTAGAACTATTATCCCTCTTCTAAGGAATAAAGGAATGTATATAAGTAAAACACCTCCTCTAAACTCTTATAATAAAATTTAAATTCAATATTATCCCCTTAAAATACGATAATAAATAGACGATCCGCCTTATTACGAAAGAGAATACCAAACTCTAGACTAAACTTAAATATATTAATATTTATAATTACTAGTTTAAAGAGGGGTAATAGCGTAGTCTCTTCGAAATTTACTACGTACTTACTAAAGAAATAATCGCCAACGGTTTAACGAAAACGCTACCAACTAATAAATATAAGGAATTTATAAACTAATTAAATCTTCAAAATATTAGGGTAATAAAAGAAGAATTAAATAAGCCGTTACTTAAGGTAAAAGCGAGCTATTTAATCGTAAGGATCTGCGAAGAGGACTAGGAGGAATAAACTCTATTAAATAATAAAAAGGGAGGAAACGGTAATTATAGGTATAAATTACCTACTTATATAATACAATAAAAATAACCTCTATAAATTGAGAAAGTCCTATATAGTACGCGATCTATATAAAGAGGAAAAAAGGAGTAAAAATATTAATCCTAGCAAGGTTCGAACCTACGACTTTTAAAGATAATTTATAAACTACTAATAATATTAATAAGTATATTATAAAATATATTTAAACGATAAGAATAGTTTAAAATTTAATTTTAACGTTCTAATTATTAAGCTACGGGACCCGGGTCGTTATTGAAAATTAGTACTATCGACCTTCCCTATAAAGGGGAATTAATAGCGGGTAACGCCTTTAAAGGCGACCGCTAAGGGAGATACGAAAAGGGAGCAAGATTGTAAATAGCTTTATTTATACTAGCTTTCTAGGCACCTTACTTAGTGTAGCTAGGGGGGTATATTAGAAATGAAGATGTACAAGGATAGTGCTTATATAATTTAGCGGGTCTGGTGTGTTGTATTAACCAGATTTTCTGTGAGGGATTTCTGGGTACATAGAATTGAATACAATACACAGTCTTCCCTCTACTTCTAGATTACCCCTGCACGTGCTAATATTCTACAAGATGCTCACGAGACCACGGTCCGGTTAAATGCAGCCATTTATCCATAATACCCAGCCAATCAGAGCTCAGCTAGCTGTTTATCCTACAGCCGACTCGGTAACAGCTACGCACTCTTCCTCGGTCCGTGACATTGTCGTGCCTGGAACACTCAGTAGTATAAGTGATTGCAATGCCCTATTTCGCGTGAAGCAGTGGCACCTGGGGAAGTGATGCTCGTTGAGCCTGTCAAAATCGCAAAAGCCGCAGTCGCAACACGGGAGGAATCACCGAAAACGCACGAGCCAATCGCCAACGATTCTGGAGGTGAACCACGATACACTCAGATTCTCTCCGCGCCCAGCTTCCCCGACATCCCGCAGCGACCCAAGAGGCCCTCTGGCTTCTCGAATACCCCGTTCTCCGGCCCCAACGCATCTCCAGTACTCCAGGTCCGAGAATCTCACCACTCCCCATAGCATCCCCGTATTGCTGCCGACTCCGTATCTTGAGCTACCCCCTGGGACCGGAGCAGCGACAGACGATCCCCCACAACCCAAAGGTCCGAAAGAAAGGGGGTGCGACGACGCAACGGTACATCCGCACACACAGCACAGCGCAGTCCGGTTAGCGGCCCTCGCCCTTTTCCCCGATCACCGAGGCACAACAATTCCCGAGCCGGCGGAGGTACGACGACAGGATTCCATTGCGTCTCCCCACTCCGGGGTGTTGAGAGAAATTTTGGTCTGGTCAGGCGGCCGGTGGACGGGCGTCAGCACGGTTCAAAAAGGAACACGACGTCGGCGGCGAAAACGAAACCCCCCCGGCACGGCACTCCGTTTTTCTGCGTTTTTTCGACGACGACGTGGTGGATGTTCCGAGGTTGGAGCGACTTGCACTGGCAAGTCCACAATGCTCACGGAACTCTTCGGTGTTCTTGATTTTGGGAGTGTTGGCACTGAAGACGGGCCGATAAGGGTCTCCGATCGATGGAGCCGCAGTCTCCACCGATGGAGCGCAGAGCTTTAGTGAGCTCAGGCCATGTTTGCAAAAAGAAAAAAAAAGAAATCAACAGGAGACGAGCAGGAGGGAGAGATTTCGCGGCAAAAGGTCTTGTCGAGAATGCAGAGCCGAAAGCAAGTGCACGGCGGTTGACCGAGAGTTTGGCATGGAAATGTCGAATTGGGCGTCTGTTTTGCCTTCTTGGATGCGGTTTCTAAGTGTGTGCCAGCCGCTTCGAAACAGCCGCGAGAGGCAGCCCCCTGACGAATGCGAGCTTCATGATTGGATCGGAATCCGGATGTTCCCACTTTTCCCTTGGCCAGTCGATCTCGAGTGATCTGCCCCTGGCAATCCGGCACTTCCACTTTGCGCGGGAATAGCGACACGGCGGTTTGTCCGATTGTTGACCGGCAGTGGTAAGATCACCGTCATGCCAACCATCTTTGCAACTGACCGGCAACGGCGCCGACCGGCACTGCAAGTGCATAACTGCCCAGCTCGGTAAAGCTACCCTCTGCCGAGCAAGTTGCAATCGCTTGTTGGCTTATCACGATCAGAAGGCAATTCGGGAAGGCCAGATGCTCTGTGGTAAGATGTGTTCTGATGCATTGCAACGTCGAGTCTGCCAAAAGCTCAGCACTGCAGCGCGGGCAGGATACCATGGCTTGGACGGTGTTTTGGCGGGTCTTCTGTGATGAGATGGAGCCATTTCAACTGCTTTGCATTTTGAATGGAGGAAGACGGCCCTTTTTTCAATTAGTTTGGCCATGGTCATGGTGGTCGGTTGGAAACGGTTTGGATTTGCGGTCCACCATTCCACAATATGTAACTGACCGTCAGTCTTGTTACCGTACGTTGTATTACGAAGGACCAGACAGGACACGAGACCGTACCGGATTTTCTTAACTGTACACAGTCTGGCACCATGACACGACGTCGGGTCGGTAGTAACTCGAAGCGAGTGTCTCGAGTGCCACGGCACATGGCGTCGTTGGATCCCCGGGAGTTTGTTGATGGAAGTCCAGTGTTGGCGAGTTAGCCCCCGTATGACAAAAGCACCAGACCATAACGTGGTCGAGGTGCTACAGTCTCGTTCTGAGGCAGTATAGAGTAGTCTCAACCTTCCAAGGTCATCATCTCAGTAGCATCTGCATTTACAAACTTGGTGGTTGTTCTCGTCGAGCTTGCATCCTGGTGGCCCTGACACCGACGTCTGACCGTGTGAAGCAAGCTAAAAGACCGAACCCAACTCTCTGGAAACGGTAATCCTCGGTATCCTCTCTCGTCCCTGCTCCATGAACTGAGTGCGATACAGGGCTTTAATTTGGCCGAACTGTGATTGACGCAGCCGTTTATTGTCCATGCCGATGGAAACTACCACAGTAAGAGGGATTTTGATGGCCCGTTTCTGTCAGATTCAGCGAACAGGAACTTCAGATATCTTCGCTGTGGAATAGGTTTCGTTGTGGATGTGCCTAGCAGAGATAGCCCCATCCGGGATCTTACAAGCGCAGGTGGGTAAGGCCCAATGCGACCGGAGATTGGATGAGGTTCAACAGGGTCTGTGCATCTTTTTCGGATAGTTGTGCCGGGGGTCTACCCTACCATTAACGTCACTGGTCCCTTTTTGCCAAGTTGAAAGCCCTGCGAACAGAGGAAAGCGTGGCCCCTTGCAGCAGTTCGCAATCTTCATCGGTGCTTCTGGGGTTCTGCCTCTTCGGAGCGTAAAAACGATCGCTTGTGACACTTCACGAGTTTGTGGCGATCATTTCACGGGAGGAAGTTTCTTTTGGGTTGGAGCTGTGCCCCCTGAACGTTTTAGCGCCGCGGCATGCCGCTCAGTAGCGGTTGACGGGTCTTGGCCCTCGTTGGGTGTTTCTGGTTTTCAAGGGTGAGAGGAGCCGCATCTCGGCACATACCCGCTCTTCTTTGGTTGCCAAGACGTTAGGGCCCGCCTATACTCGAGGGTTGTCGACGTCATCCCAAAACTGCAACTGCAAAAAGCTCTGGAAGAAACGTTGGCGGACGAAAAAGTCCAAGCCACCTGCAGGGCGCAGTCCGTCAGCGCCAGGGCGTACCTTACCTGCACATACCGGCGACCAGGGATTGTACCCTTTCAGCATCAATGACGGCACTAAACTTCTTGCAGCTCCGTAACGTTAAATAGGCCTGATAGGTATTCTCAACGGGCGTCCGACGGTTGATGGTGAGCTCTTCTTCTCTGCACTGCACTGATCCGGCCCAGACCCCGCTCACTCTCCCTCTCCGAGAAAAACATCAGATGCATGAGGCATCGGGCAGCTGCTTGTTAATACCAGATGACCATCACGGTTTTATTCTGCAGTAACCTACAACTACCGAGCTATCTCACCGGATGCCTTGTGTTGTTGCAACAGCGTTTCACGCCCGGAATAATATGTGGCAACTGAACCAATCGCTTCGTCCCGCGCTTGCGATTCGTTGGTGGCGTGCTCCCTTTGGTGGCACTTGCGCTTTGGCCTTAATCAGGAAAGGAGGAGGCATGTAAGTGCAGCACCAACGCAGAGCAGGTACATACTAAGGTATCTTACCTTATCTTTAACGCACTTTACAAGTGAGGTTCGCCGTCGTGTGTGAGAATCTGGACCACGCTCATGGCAGAGTTCATTCAGTCAAGGGGAAAGGGGGACTGGATGCCCTGGGTACATGCCTTTCCCCATGAAAACCGAAGGGAAGCCTTGCGTTCAAAGAAAACAGCAGTCGGGCCGTCCGTCTCTTCCTATGGAAACGGAAGGGCCGAGAGCCACAGCACTTTTCGCGTTACGGCCATGTAACAACTAACGGTGCCGATCCCCGGTCTCTTCGGCTCTCTCTGGGGGAGTGTGCAGAAGAGCTTTTAGCGTAATGTGGGCAAAAGGTACGGCGACATCTCCAGATGTGCGAGAGGTGGGAGCAAGCTGGAGAGATGGCACCTTCTCCGTAGAGGTAATGGAACTTTGTGCATTGCATCAGCATCCCCAGTCGGGCACCCCAACGCCCACCTCCCGCACATACACACACCCCGTCCTTTGGGAGACGTTGGAGATGCAGAACCCCCCCTTCCCTTCCCTCCTTCCCCCTTCCTGGCTGCTCGCGACCCGACATATGTCGATGGATTCTGGTCTTCCGACATAGGTACCTCTGTACCTTCCCTGCTTCCGTTACCTCGATCGACCTTTCCTAGGGCTTGCATGCGTGGGTCGGCTCCGACGCATCCCCAGCTTCTAGGTCATTTCCCAATTCACCGACTCGCAGCTGCTTCTTTCCCCGGTTTAAGCATCCAACAATTGGGGCTCCGATGGCAACTCGAGGCACATAAATGAAAGGCCCTGTCCGCACTTCCTGTTCTTCTTAAATCCTCTCTCGTGTTCTTTCGAGTCTCCATTCTTCAAACATCTTCCACTCTTCCATCAAAAGGTTCACACTCCCACCATCCAACCATCTATCATACACTGTCTGGTCGTTGGAGTGTGTCGATATTTCCATCCATCAGTTGATCTGCCATCCTATCCACCACCACTCGCTGTTCTCCACCCAACCGAGATCTGAACAACGGATGAAAGATTTGAGGATATAAATACAACGATACGATCACAACAATGGGTCTCTTCCCGAAAAAGTCGGCGGCTACGCCAAGGACTCAAACACAAAATGAGATCGACCTCGCTGCTGAGCAGAAGGTCACTTTCCGTGCCGTCTTTCTCGGTGTCGTCGCCTCCGTAGGTGGCTTCATGTTTGGCTACGTCAGGTCTGTTTCCCCTTTCCCCTGTACCCCTGTTGCCTCATCGCCATGGTACATGGTTGCTGACCATTTATGGACAACAGTGGTCAAATTTCTGGGTTTTTCGACATGCCCGACTTCGGTCGCCGGTTTAGTGATTACTACGACGGCAACGGCTATGTATTCTCGGCCTACCGCCAAGGTGTAATCGTCGCCTTGCTCCCGGCCGGTGCTCTGCTCGGCTCCCTCGTCGCTGGCAAGATTGCGGATTCCCTTGGCCGCCGTATCGCCATCTCTGCGTCCGCCCTTTTCTCCTGCATCGGAACAATCATCGAGATCACCTCCACCTCGGAATGGGCCCAGTTTGCGGTCGGCCGTCTTGTCACTGGTGTTGGTATCGGTGCCCTCTCCGTCGTCGTCCCCATGTACCAGTCCGAGTCCGCCCCCGCCATTCTCCGTGGTATCCTCGTCTCGTGCTACCAGCTCTTCATCACTCTTGGTATCTGGACTGCTGAGATGATCAACTACGGTACTCACGAGCTCAGCAACTCCGGCTCTTGGCGTATTCCCAACGGTATCTCCTTCCTCTGGGCCTTGATTCTCGGTGGTGGAATATTGTTGCTTCCCGAGTCTCCCCGTTACGCATACCGTGTTGGTCGCGTTGACGAGGCCCGCAACACCATTGCCCGCCTTGCCGGTCTCGAGCCCACCGCCCGCTCCGTCAACATGCAAATCGATGAGATTCGTATCAAGCTCGAGGAGGAGAAGGCTGGTGCCGACACCAAGTGGTACGAGATCTTCGGGAAGTCTCTGCTGCGCCGCACCCTCATTGGCATCATCCTTCAGTCTGGCCAGCAACTTACTGGTGCCAACTTCTTCTTCTACTACGGAACCACCATTTTCAAGGCCACCGGTTTAGAAGACTCTTACGTTACCCAGATCATTCTTGGTTCCGTCAACGTTGGATGCACTGTCGCCGGTCTCTGGATCGTCAAGAATGTTGGCCGCCGCAAGGCTCTCATCACTGGTGCCCTGTGGATGACCATGTGCTTCCTGATCTACTCTTTCGTCGGAAGATTTGTGCTCGACCCCGTCAATCCTGCCAGCACCCCCGCGGCCGGCAACGTCCTTATTGTCTTCTCTTGCTTCTTCATTGTTGCCTTCGCCACCACTTGGGGTCCTCTCGTCTGGGCTGTCGTTGCTGAGCTCTACCCTGCTCGCTACCGCGCTCCTGCCATGGCCCTGGCCACCTCTTCCAACTGGATGTGGAACTTCCTCATGTCCCTATTCACGCGTCCCATCACTGACTCCATTGGCTATTTCTACGGCCTGGTGTTCGCCGGATGCTGCCTTGCCCTCGCTGCTTTCGTTTGGCTCTTTGTGATAGAGTCCAAGGACCGCACTCTTGAGGAGATTGAGACCATGTACGAGCAGAAGGTCAGCCCTAGGCACTCGAGCCGCTGGCAGGCTGATGGCCACATGGGCCAGCGTGATCATGAGGAGAAGCCTGAGATTCACAGTGGCTCTGCGACAACCTCAACCCACGGCGACGCTTAGAATGCGTCCAAGCGGAATGGGTCTCGCTCTGATGCGACCCCAGAGGTTGAGAGAGTCGAATAGGGATAAATGACGACTAGACACGAACGAAAAAGGAATGCAGTGGTCAGTCGTGGTAATGGGGTTTGAGGATAATGAACTGCATGGTTTAGTTGTGGTAATGAGATTTGAAAGGATAATGAAATGCATAGTTATTCGTGGTAATTGGAGTTTTTAAAAGGGTCTATGGAATGGACTTTGTATTCTTCATAGCACACATACAATAGATCTTGATGTGTACGCTTACATTCAACTCCAATATATGTTGGCTCTGCTCGTGAACCGCACCATGGAATATTCTTCATCTGGAGATATCGACCGGAAATCGACAGAGTTGCTGGCTGCCATTTCAGCGCACCGGGCGTACTGGTGGCACTCGGGAACATTCACTCGCCGTGTGGTCCCAAAGTAGCACCTTGAGAATACACAGTGGCCGACTTGGCGTATCGTCATTCACCGCGGCAAGGCAATTATCGATTGGTCTTACTGTCATTATCCTTTGAACTCAAGTAAGCACAGAGGCAGGACATGGACCTAATCCAATCCGCGACTCAGACCATGGAAAGAAGGGAGAGATGATTGATGGTGTCTGTCATGTCTGCAAGTGATAACTCGGACGGAGCCTCGAGACTCGGCAGAAGACGGTTCGGAAGAAGAGGAGGGGGCTGATTGAATATTTGATCAGGAAAGGGCTCAGGGAGATGAAAAAGACGAAAAGACGGGATTGAATTATATTAGATGGTGGTCTAGAGGTGGGGGGCTACATCACTTGAAGGCCCAAAGAGAGGGAAGAGGTGAGTGGCTTGAACATCAAAGTGTCTGTGTAGGTTTTACGTGTATGTGTTTAATGGACGTTAGCGTGCTCTTTACCCCAAGGGAAGTAGGAGGCAGTGCTCGCCGAGTGTGGTCGATGATGCTGGTTGTGAAGTGTCGCGGCTGATAACTCTGCGACGGCGTCCAGGAGGATTCGCACTCGGCCCTGCTCGTCTTTGGCTGCATCGGCTTCTGGAGATATTCACATCCGCGGTTTCTGTAGGTATCACGGCGGCGATCCGGCTTACTGACCTGAGAGCGGATGATGCCTTGGGAGTCTTGCAGAGGAAGAGAGTTGGGAGATGCCATGGCTGGCTGAGCTGTGACACTGCTTGGGCGGCAGAAACGCCCTTTTACACGTTCCTTGTCCATGAAGCTCGTTGAATCCAGTTCCTCTATGAGACGTTTGCCAGAGCTGTCCTGCGAAGCGAGCCAGTACGCGTTCAGACATGACGGTTTGCGTGTAGTGTCGGATATCGAGTAGTCAGGCCAAGGCTTCGCGTTCTGGACATGATGAGCGTGCCGCATCATTCATGGGGATCATGGCTTCTTGGCGGTGAGGGGGGCCGAGCATGCGTGTCAGTGGACGTGTTTCTGACGTTGCAAAGCGCAAACAAAGGTGAGGGGTTGGGTAGAGATGTGAATCAGAAAGAATATTCAACAATACTGCTGGCGAAGATGGTCTGTCTCATCAATGGCGGTGAGAATAACAACTCGGATCCCGTGAGGCATCAAAAGTCGTGAGAGGAAGTCACGTCAAGGTGGTGTTGTGAGACGTGAAGCTGTGGAAAGGACGGGAAGAGAGAAAGGAGGGGCATCATCCGCGATCCCGCCGAGGGTAAAGCGTCCGAGTACGGGAAGTAGCAGAAGGATTTGCTATATCCTCTTGGCAACATGTCTGTTTCACACAGGGAGATAGTTGGCGGGCGAAAGGCCCCTGCTGGTTTAGCTTAGTTACGGTGAGCTGATGCGGTACTTGTGAGCCCCGGTCCCGGTACCTGACGACAACCTCCACTCCGCTTTCGGAAGCGGGAAGGAGCTTCAATGGATCCGCTCATTTTTTTGGATGATGCTTGTTTGGAGAATTGAGTCACGGCGACCGCAGCAGAGTCTCGGAACAGCGCACCCAGCTGCCCTGAGTTTCGCGTCGGCCTCCTTCTCCAGCTTGCACTTTCTTTGCCTTGTTGTCTTTTCCCCCTCACCACCAAGGCAAACCTCCTGTACACAATCTTTACACATCTTCCACTTGCGAACATTGAGCAATTGATTGCCCCACCATCCCGCAAGGTGGCCGCCACACTCTCTGGCTTTATGCGGCTCTCAATCTAACCACCACCCCTAATCAACCTGCACCGCCGTCCGCAGTCCCTGCAGTTGCTGCCGTCACGGCTCAGAAGCTCTCGCCATGGCCGAGTCCAGCTCTAATCCTACCCGGATCAACATCCTGGGCAAGGACAACATCATCATTGATCACGGCATCTGGCTGAACTTCGTCGCTCAGGACCTCCTCCAGAACATCAAGTCCTCCACCTACATCCTCATCACCGACACGAACCTCTACGCGACCTATGTCCCCTCTTTCCAGTCTGTCTTCGAGAAGGCTGCCCCCCAAGATGTCCGCCTTCTTACCTATGCCATCCCTCCCGGCGAGTACTCCAAGGGCCGCGACACCAAGGCTGAGATCGAGGACTGGATGCTCTCGCACCAATGCACGCGCGACACCGTCATTATTGCCCTCGGCGGCGGCGTCATTGGCGACATGATCGGCTACGTCGCCGCTACCTTCATGCGCGGCGTTCGCTTCGTCCAGGTCCCGACCACCCTTCTCGCCATGGTCGACTCCTCCATCGGCGGCAAGACCGCCATTGACGTGCCCATGGGCAAGAACCTCATCGGTGCCTTCTGGCAGCCCGAGCGCATCTACATCGATCTCACCTTCCTCAACACCCTACCCGTGCGCGAGTTCATTAACGGCATGGCCGAGGTCATCAAGACCGCCGCCATCTGGGACGAGAACGAGTTCACCACCCTCGAAGAGAACGCAAAGGCCATCCTCGAGGCCGTCCGCTCCAAGAACAAGTCGGCCGACCGCCTGGCCCCTATCCGCGCCATCCTCAAGCGCATCGTTCTCGGTTCGGCCCGTGTCAAGGCCGAGGTTGTCTCATCGGACGAAAGAGAAGGCGGACTCCGCAACTTGCTCAACTTTGGACACTCCATTGGTCATGCCTATGAGGCTATCCTGACCCCTCAGGTCCTCCACGGCGAGGCCGTTGCCATTGGCATGGTCAAGGAAGCTGAGCTTGCCCGCTTCCTCGGCGTCCTCAAGCCCAGCGCCGTTGCTCGCCTGACCAAGTGCATTGCCAGCTACGATCTGCCCACCTCTCTGCAGGATAAGCGCATTGTCAAGCTTACTGCTGGAAAGGAGTGCCCCGTTGATGTGCTTCTCCAGAAGATGGCCGTTGACAAGAAGAACGAGGGCCGCAAGAAGAAGATTGTCCTGCTTTCCGCCATTGGAAAGACCTATGAGCCCAAGGCTAGTGTCGTCGAGGACCGCGCCATTCGCATTGTTCTCACTCCTTGCATCAGGGTCCATGCTGGTGTGCCCAAGGATCTCAACGTCAGCGTTACTCCCCCCGGATCCAAGAGTATCTCCAACCGTGCCCTTACTCTGGCTGCTCTTGGGGAGGGCACCACCCGTATCTATAACTTGCTCCATTCCGACGACACTCAGGTCATGCTGAACGCCGTCGCGCAACTCCAGGGTGCCTCCTTCTCCTGGGAGGATGGTGATGTGCTCGTCGTCAAGGGCAATGGTGGCAGGTTGCAGGCTACCTCGACCCCTCTGTATCTGGGCAACGCCGGAACTGCTTCTCGGTTCTTGACTTCTGTGGTGGCTCTTTGCAACCCCACCGACGTCAACTCTACTGTCTTGACCGGCAATGCCCGCATGAAGCAGAGGCCCATCGGTGCTCTCGTAGATGCCCTGCGTGCCAACGGTGTCGGCGTCAAGTACCTTGAGAAGGAGCACAGTTTGCCCGTACAGGTCGACGCTGCTGGCGGCCTTGCCGGTGGTGTTATGGAGCTTGCTGCCACCATCTCGTCCCAGTACGTCTCCTCGCTCTTGATGGCTGCCCCCTATGCTCGCGAGCCCGTCACTCTTCGCCTGGTTGGCGGTAAGCCCATCTCTCAGCCCTACATCGACATGACCATTGCTATGATGGCTTCGTTTGGTGTACAGGTTCAGAGATCTGCTGAGGACCCCAACACCTACTATATCCCCCAGGGCACCTACAAGAACCCCGAGACCTATGTCGTCGAGAGCGATGCCAGCTCTGCTACTTACCCTCTCGCCGTTGCCGCTATCACTGGCACTACCTGCACCGTCCCCAACATTGGCTCCAAGTCGCTCCAGGGTGATGCTCGCTTCGCCATTGAGGTTCTCCGTCCCATGGGCTGCACCGTCGAGCAGAATGATGTCTCTACCACTGTTACTGGCCCTCCTGTTGGCACCCTCAAGGCCATCCCACACGTCGATATGGAGCCCATGACCGATGCTTTCCTCACTGCGTCCGTGCTCGCCGCTGTCGCCTCTGGCACTACCCAGATTACTGGCATTGCCAACCAGAGAGTCAAGGAGTGCAACCGCATCAAGGCGATGAAGGACGAGCTTGCCAAGTTCGGTGTTACGTGCAACGAGCTCGAGGACGGTATCGAAGTTACTGGCATTCCTTACACTGAGCTCAAGAACCCAACGGAGGGCATCTACTGCTACGATGATCACCGTGTGGCCATGAGCTTTGGCGTCTTGTCCACCATTTCGCCCCACCCGGTACTCATCCTTGAGCGTGAATGCACTGGCAAGACATGGCCTGGGTGGTGGGATACCATGTCCAACTACTTCAAGTCCCATCTCGAGGGCGAGGAGGAGCCACACGGCAGCCATGTATCCCACGAGAAGCCTCGGAAGGGTAACCCCAAGTCCATCTTCATCATTGGCATGCGTGGCGCCGGCAAGTCTACCGCTGGCAAGTGGATGTCCGAGGTCCTCAACCGACCTCTTATCGATCTCGACCACGAGCTCGAGAGGAGAGAGGGGCAAACCATTCCCGAGATCATCCGCAGCGAGCGGGGCTGGGAGGGTTTCAGGAAGGCTGAGCTCGACCTCCTTGAAAACGTGATTAAGAACAACCCGAACGGACACATCTTCTCCTGCGGTGGTGGTATTGTTGAGTCGGAGGCTGCCCGAAAACTGCTGATTTCTTACAGCCAAAATGGTGGCATTGTCCTTCTGGTCCATCGCGACACTGACCAAGTTGTCGAGTACCTCATGAGGGACAAGACCCGCCCCGCCTACTCTGAGAATATCCGGGAGGTCTACTATCGCCGCAAGCCCTGGTTTGAGGAGTGCAGCAACTTCCGCTACTACAGCCCTCATCCTGATGGTTCAAAGGCGCTCACTGAGCCACCCTTCGACTTCAGCCAGTTCCTCTCCGTCATCTGCGGGCACAGCAACCACCTTGAGGAGGTGAAGAAGAAGCCACATTCTTCCTTTGTCTCCCTCACAGTCCCCAACGTATCTAAGGCGCTGGACATCATCCCCAAGGTGGTTGTCGGCTCCGATGCCGTTGAGCTGCGTGTGGACTTGCTGGAAGATTACGACCCAGAATTTGTGGCCAAGCAGGTTGCGCTCCTTCGGTCGTCCGCGAGGATCCCAATCGTCTACACTGTCCGCACTGTCAGCCAGGGCGGCAAGTTCCCCGATGACGATTATGAGTTGGCCCTCAAGCTCTACCGCACCGGTCTGCAGGCTGGCGTGGAATATCTCGACCTGGAGATGACCATGCCGGACGAGGTCATTGAGGCTGTGACAAACGAAAAGGGATATACACACATCATCGCTTCTCACCATGATCCCAAGGCAACACTCTCTTGGAAGAACGGCGGTTGGGTCCAGTACTATAACAAGGCCCTGCAGCATGGTGATGTTGTCAAGCTCGTTGGTGTCGCCCGCGAACTGTCTGACAACTTTGCCCTAGCACGCTTCAAGGCCAACCTCTCTGCTGCCCATGATAAGCCTTTCATTGGCTTGAACATGGGCACAGCCGGCAAACTGAGCCGCGTGCTCAACGGTTTCCTGACTCCGGTTTCCCACCCGGCCCTGCCGTCCAAGGCTGCTCCTGGTCAGCTTTCGGCAGCTGAGATCCGTCAGGCGCTGGCTCTCATCGGCGAGCTCGAGCCTCGGTCTTTCTACCTCTTCGGAAAGCCCATATCGGCTTCGCGGTCACCCGCCCTGCACAATGCTCTCTTCCATGACAACGGCCTGCCTCATCAGTACTCCCTCTTCGAGACTGACAACGCGGTTGAAGTGAAGGACCTGATCCGGGCTCCGGAGTTCGGTGGAGCATCGGTAACCATTCCTCTCAAGCTTGACATCATGCCTTTGCTGGATGAGGTGTCTGATGCTGCCAAGGTCATTGGTGCGGTCAACACCATCGTTCCTGCTCGCAGCGGCGACAAGGTTACTCTTCGCGGTGACAACACCGACTGGATGGGCATGGTCTTTGCGCTTCGCAACGCCGGCGTTGTCAAGTGCTCCAAGGAGTCCCCGACCGCCGGTATGGTTGTCGGAGCTGGCGGGACCACCCGGGCTGCCGTCTACGCTTTGCATGATCTTGGCTTTGCGCCCATCTACGTCGTTGCTAGAAACGCCGACCGCGTCAGGGCTCTTGCGGAGTCGTTCCCTGCCGACTACGACATCCGCTCGTTGAGCACGCCCGAGGAGGTTGCGGCCGAGTCCACCGCCCAGCCTTCCGTCGTCATCAGCACCATCCCTGCCGACAAGCCCATCGACCAGAGCATGCGTGAGGTCCTTGTTGCTTCTCTTCGTCACCCATCGGTCACGAACGGAAAGCATGTCCTCCTGGAGATGGCCTACACCCCGCGCCACACCCCCCTCATGCAGCTGGCGGAGGACGCGCACTGGCAGACGATTCCCGGACTTGAGGTCCTTGCCGCTCAGGGCTGGTACCAGGTATGTCACTATCCTTTGGTCTCTACATATGACGCTCGATTGCTAACTTGTTCTTTTCCAGTTCCAACTCTGGACCGGAATCACCCCGATCTACACTGATGCGCAGGCCGCTGTCATGGGTAACTAGAGTAGGGATATTGTTGTTGGGAGGTGAAAAAGACGGCTAGCTAGGGGCTGGTCTAGTCATATTCAGGTGTTTCGATTCTATCTGTTTCACATAGTCATGGCAAAGTACTCGAGGTATTCAAAAAATTATCCATTGTCAAAAGTTACTTCTCATATGGTATCCAAATCCAATAACACACATGATCTGATTCATGGCTTTATTAAGCATCCCTCGTTCCCTGTAGACATAGCTGAATCATGGAGATCATCCCATTCATGCGTGCTATTTACCAAAGGGTATATATATGTGTACGCCTTCTCAAGCCATAGGGTTGCTCCTTCTCCAGACTGGCGGTCGGATGGATGGTCTACAAGAAAGAACGATGGAGAGCACGGAATGGGAAAGAGCGAGTAGTCGAACTGCTCGGTCTAACTTCTCGGTCGTCCCTGCATCCCGTTGCTTCTCACAGGTAGAGAGAGAGGGCAGCATGTTTCCATCTGGATTGAGTGACTTTGACACTTCACATTGTCGTCCACCATACGATCACTCACCGAACCCAACTTCATCGCATCTTCTTCAAAATGAGGCTTATGTTCTTGCTCGGCTTTTGTTATCCCATTCCTGTATATGCAGGCGTAGGCTTGAGCCCCGTCTATCCAGTCTAGAATCCACGTACACAAGCTGTTCATGTTGTTGCCTGGTTCCCTTAAAAGAGTCGCAGAAGTGAACTTTTAACTTCGTAACTGTTTGTATCAGGAGTTAATATCTAGCTGGATATGGGCCTGCCATACTACGGAATGCGTGTTGCAGGAGATTCAAAACCATGATAACTATGGTGATGATAGTGGTGATGATGATCAGGAAGAGAAGAGGGACGAGAAGGACAATGACGATGATGACGATGGACTCTCGGTATCGCTTCGTTATAGCCGGTGAGTCTGAGCCCAAAGAACACGCCCGGCGGTGACAGATAAGCGGGCCAGGTAACTGAACAGGTGTGTTGGCTCTTTGAGAAGTCCAGTCATGTATGTGGTGTGGTTGATAGCCTTGAGGCGTTCTGCTTTCGGACTACGGAACCACTGCCCGCTGCCAAGTCCAATATCTCTTGGTTAGTATCACGGTGCGAAACATACGATCGATAATCACTCCGTCATCACAAGATTAGTGTTATCTTTTCAACTGGATGCTTTTTGAGTGATAGTTGGTTATTTCTATATATAATAATACATAATGATGATATGCATCTGTGAAGATTGCTGTTCTTGTTAAGGCATTTTCGTCACTTCACTCCTTCTTTCCTTGTTCCTTTTCATTTTCCCGTCATAAACATCGTCGTTCTTCTTCTCTTTTGACCGTGTAATCTCCAAAACCCCCGCCTTTTCCATCCTTGCGTGTATAGTGATGTAAAGCGTCCAGGAAGTGTCGAGAGAAGAAAAGTCATAATACATCAGTCTTCCCAAAACAGAACAAGATCTCCCGCAATGACGCCGAACTATTGGAAAACAGAGCCCGCTTGTGATAGGATGAAAAAAAATAGTCGCCAGAAAATGAAATCATAGCCCGCATTTGGCTTTTTATCTTCCACGGTCTATCAATGCCTTTCCATGCAAAGTGTTGTACATCATTACAGCTTCCCCAAAAATTGCAGAAATCCGAAAAAGGAAAATGCTGAACATTCAAGCATCCCGCTGTAGCATGAATACAATGATAAACCCGGACCGAGAATACCATGACACCATTCCCGGAACTTCCCATAAAGGAAGCTGTCGTCATTGCCGGGCACTCATCGATAAGTGCGGTACAGCGCACCCCACCATCCCACCAGAAAGCATCATCGGAAGAATACAATGCCATTAAAAAGCATGCAAAATGACGAAACGCGAGGATGAACTAAAAAGAGCAGCGAACAAACTCTGAAGGTTGCTGAGGCTTATAGACTACATCGAGCGATGTGAAATCTCGAGAATCCACCTGTTCGCAGAATCTTCGCTGAAATCTTCGCTGGTAGAGATCGAACAAGCTCAGAAAAGGCCTGAACCGTTTCTGATGTCAGGCCTGGACTTTGTGCCCTTTCATAGTGATGATGGTGAAAGGCTTGTGTGGACAACCGGGTCCAAGTTGTTGGCAATGACGTCATATGGCGGGTGCACAAAACCAATTCCCATGTTCGGTCATCCTCGGGCAGTGGTCGGGAAGCCGGTGATTTGCCAGAAACCACCGTAATCACACAAGGCTCCTCAGGATCTTTCCGACACGCTCGGCTGGCCTCGCTGCTTCTACCGCGTGGGTGAGCAACACCCAAAAAAAACAATGATGCAGGAGCGCAAAGAACGGAGAGCGCGCAAAAGCCAAGGACGGTAAGGAACGCCAAAGACCCTGCAGCGAGCGACGCCATGACGGACCCTGAATTTTGGCGGGGTACCACAAGAGCTCGCTCCGACCAATCAGAGGGCGCAATTGGTTGCAAGCCATGTCTTAGACCCCCTCCCTTTCCGGCCTGCTGAGCTGCAACCGCAGACGTCATCACTGTGCAAGTGATTGCATGCTCCAGACAAAGTGAACCGCCAGACAGGCTTGTTCCATCTCTGTCTTTGTCGATCTTATCGCCAGATTGCATGCGACTCCGTCATCAGAGCGCGACGGAATGTCTGGTTCCTGCACGCTTTGACAGTAGATTGGACCCTGAATTTCAGAAGCGATGACGCTTTTGCCAATCAGGGACAAACGGATGATTTCAGCATTCAACCGGTGCGGACCCCACGAGCCTTGCGCTGCTTTCCACCATTGAATGGAACGTCCGGGTGGCACACCCGGAAATGTCGTGTAAGGGCATCCGCACGGCTGAAAGTCTTCTCGTCCGTGCAGATCTCGCAGCGGACCTTCTTCTTGCGTGCGTTGTGGATTGTGTCCTCATGACGAGTAAGATCGTAAGGTCGGGAAAAGATCTGGTTGCATGGCTTGCCGGTGCTTGGGTTGATCCGCTCACAACGGTGAGGACCAGCTTGAGTGTCCACCCTGTCCGAAGTCATGCCATTGGGCTGTCTAGAGTTTAGCCCGTGTGCTTGGCGATGGCCCTCTCTCTTGTGCTTCTGGAGAAGCTGAGGCGTGTCGAAGCGTAGAGGGCAGCCGTGGTAGGTACACGTGTAAGTTCCACCCTCAGCGCGGGTATCAACCGGTCGCTGAATCACGTTGCTCCGAGGAGAGTCCGTGATACCAGTTTCCGCAGAGCTCATCCTTGAAGTCGCCAGCGACGGCACAGTGCTGGGCTGTCGGGGTTGGTTGACGAAAGAGTACTGCTGCAGAGCCTGGGGAAGTTGCTGAAGACCGTTGAAGGTTTGCATGGTGTCTAGGTTAGACGGGGTGAAGTTGAAGTTGAAGGTGGACATATCACCCAAGTTTGGCAGACCATCAATCGTCTGGTGCGAGAGTGCCTTGCTCATCGCGTCCGAGTTGAATTCATGGTTGTCGTTCTGAGGGAAAAGGGGAAAGTTTGATTCACCCTCAGGCTCATGAAAGTCCAGTAAGGCGTCCTTGGGCGAGATGGTCTTGGGCGTCATGTCCTGGTTGTGTCTCGCCAGCGATTGCTGCCAAGCGGCATCCTGTGCTGCTTTACCGTTCTCACGCATCTGTTGCGCTGACCCTAGTCGAACCTGAGGTGTCGACGCCATGTTCAAAGAAGAGAAGTCATGGAGAGTGGCAGAATGCGGGGATCCTTGACGGAATGGCGAGTTGCTGCTTGACACAGGAGACTGCATCGCGCTCAGATGCTGGTTTGCGGTCTCGACAACTTTGTTAAAGTTGTTGTTGCTCGTGGTCAGCGTCTGCTGTGGTGCCGGAGCAGAGGATGTGATGACCAGATCCGGATGGTACAGCTCGTCGTTCATGATATCAGTCAAGGTCCGATCGAACTTTGGAGGGGCGTTGGTGTTGACAGCTGCATCGTCAAATTGTAAGCTTTGGTCACAGACAGGGAAACCCGTATTCTCTTGGCTCTCACCATTCTTTTGCCTTCTAGCGTCCTCAGTCTCGCCTGCTGGCGTGGCAGATGAGTCACTCATGATGGAACTCGCCACCGGCGCAGGCCGGGGCTTGGACTGCTCTTGCTGGGGACGCAGAGGCTTGTTGTTGTTTTGCTTGGGCACCACAGGGGCACGCGAGTAGCCAGTAATCGGCACCGCATTCGGGTTGGCATAGCCGGAAAAGCTGGGATGAAGAGTGGCCGACTTGGAGGGAACCAAGTGGTAGTTCAAGTCCTCGAACCCGCCAAAATCGTTGAAGTCTGTTACAGCGATCTGCGGATTAGACGTGTTGTTCGAGTAGGGAGAAGCCGGACCAGCTGAGCCGAGTGAAGAAAGGGAGGACTCGCGGTGGTGACCATAGCGACCAGCCGACTTGGATGTCAGTTGGTCGGTGGGTTGTAGCCAAGTTTCCGTTTGCATCGGGTCGGTCCAAAGATTAAACAAAGGTTCAGCAGCGCCTTGGGCGGCGCGGGGGGCTGTGGTGTTGGGTATGCTGTCAAAGGCAGACAAAGACGAGCCCTGTTGCGAGGTGGAGGGGTACGCAGGAAGCGAGTAGGTCGACACCGGTGACGCTGTCAGACTAGGGCAGGTGCTGTAGTCCTGGTCGAAGTCTTGGTCAAAGTCGCTGATGGTCGTAAATGCCGGGCTGGAGTTGAAGGAGGCCACAGACGACGGTTGGGGATTGAAGCTGCTTGTCAGGTAGGCCAACGGTTGCTGTTGCTGCTTCTGCTGTGGCAAGAGTGTCCGCTGCTGTGGGTAAAGAGTGCGATGTTGTTGCTGTTGCTGATATTGTTGTTGAAATGGAGGAGGTTGTAAAGGCATCAAAGTGGGTTGCGGCATCAGTGGCATGGTAAGAGTTATGTATGGACTGATGTTGAAGTGGTAGGATATTGTGGTTTTTGTTTGGTGGTGTAATAGCAGTAGGTGGGAATACCAGTGGCAAATTTAAGAGAAGTAATTCGAAGCACCGACACAGTTCTTATAATTGAGGAAGCGATGCCCCGGGAATGGTGACTAATGTACGTTGAGGTAGATGAGTGCGGTTGAAGTCTGGTGGGGTGATGTTATGCCCCGTGGTGTCCGTCCAGAAATGATGTGAATGATGTAAGAGGACGGGAGTGGAAGGAGCTCAGTGTACGTACCCCCGTACCTCGACGTTGCAGTGGTACCTCAAGGGAGGTACCCCCCTGCCAACCTGGAAAGACAGGACCCGCCGGCTATGGGTGGGCACCGTGGGCGCGACCTTTTGGGTGGAGTCGCAGGGAGCACAGGGCACTACCTTAGCGTCGGGTGTTTTGGGGGAGGGGGGGGGGTTGAGTGTGGTCGACTGGAGCGAGTCCTGGAATGACCGAGAACATGAAGGAAGACCAGGGTTGGGGTGCCCTGGGGAGCGCGCATGAGCCTCGAACCTCTTGCCCTGGACTTCTCCGCTGGGCTTCCGCTCGTCGCAGTGCTTGTCGTACTTTGGAGCCAAACGAGTCAGCGGATAGTCGTCGCGGGAAAAACAGGGGACCCAAAATGATCAGTGGTAATGACCAAAGAATGGAACCGCTGACGGAAGAGCACAAAGAATATGGGGTAAAGGGCCGCACCAATTCGGTATACGATCAACTCACTACTCTGCCGACCATCAAAAGCCTCAGGGTCCTGATGTCAGCCCGTTTCGAGTCCGGCTCCCCGTGTCTCGATGGCCTCGGTTGCCTGCGATCTCGGCAAGTCTTCGAATGTGGTCATAGCCCCAAGTTGAAGTCGACCTAAGCCAGGCATCCCATGGGACCTAGCTATGTTTTGACGTTTGACGTTTAACGCATCGAACTTGGCTGACTGACGGCTTCAACAGCTAGAGCCGTATATTGAGTCGTATAACCGCTGTGCATGCCCCTGATTTCTGTTGGTTTCTGCTAACTTGAGTCATTTTTGGTTTTGTCGAAGAACAAGGCCACGTAGCTTTCTCGCCGTGCTTCGAGACTACGTACTGCCTGCTCAACAATGGGAGGTACAACTGAGGGCGCGTCCACATTCTGAATGGCTTTCCTAGGGTTTCTGGTCAAAGCTGCGAATTGTCGAGGGCGTGACTAGCCGTGACGCACAACTGTCACATTGCTGGACAGTTCGGACTTCCATGACAGCTGGCCGACGTAGGTTCTATTGGAATGCAAACTGTGCGAAAAAGACGTTCAAAGTGAAAAAAGCACAATAGATGGAGGAGCTAGCCAAAGCCGCGCATACGCCGAACTGTGACGGGTCTGGGCCGTGATGCCGTTGGTCACGACGATTTGGTGTGGAGGGACTGAAGTGTGTGAATCGGGGAGTCGCGCGACAACTCGGCTGAGAGCGTTCGAAGCGGGGGAGCATGGGCCTCATTGCGACTGAAACTTGGGAAGACGCTGTGTGCTGTACTACAGGAAAAGTGGAATCTCATAGTCTACGATGGCAGTAAGGCCTCTTCTTTTTTGTATCATATGACCACGCTCGACTAACATTGTCCGTACGACCCACATTTTAGCACAGCCTCTTTCATCATACGTCTTGGCAATAGTTCCGTCGTCTATTCCGCGGCACAGGGGAGCGGAACCCAGATCTGTCACTCCGGTACGAAGAGTTTAGGTCTGACCTCTCAAGCCACGATTAAACCGATTTGAACACTGCTACTGGCCCATCCGAACAAAAGCGACCCGGTAGTGTACATTTCGAATCGAAAGTTCGGCAGTCGGATACCCATCTGTCAGGGACGCAGGGCGGTGCCAGGACCCTGAAAATCCAATTGCACACGTCGTCTGACGAATCTCATCTCGCACCCTAACATTTCCGCTTTGCCACCGCCTATCATTTGCTATAATCGGGGCCAGCGGAGTGGTCTCCTATCCTCTCAGGTTGCCTATTCTGACTTGTAAGGTTTCCCAGCACATGGCGATATGCTGCGACCTTGAAACCACAACCCTTTCCCAAGAGAATGAGCCTCACGGGGAACCTACCGGATCTCTTTGAGATCTTGCCCCCAAGATGCTGATTGGGAAAGATGCATGTTTTCCCAAGTTTCTCAGGGAGGTAAGTGTGGCTGTTCGACCACGTTTTTGGTTTGCAGGCCGGCTCTTCCAATCTCCCGATGCCTCTTTAAGCCTCTTTCCTCTCGCCTACCGGTAGGTAGAGGTATGCTTTGTGGTTTCTTCGTCAACAAACTACATGAGACACCTGTCATTGTTCAGCTGGGGTTGTTGATACGCTGTCATCTTCATCATCAACCTTACAACAGCGCGGAACACATTGCTGGCATCAGTACCGCTCGAAGCTGACATTGCTTGATGTCTCCGCGACCGTAAGAACTCTGACCAATCGGGGTGTAGAGATGATGTGGCGTCGCAGATGTGGCTCATCCTCAGTCCTTTATGCGGTGGGTACACTGTTCGTTTAGCTGTCTCAAGCTACCTCTCGGCTATACGTGGATAACCGTTAGAAAGAGCCTGTGTATGACTTCGGACAGCGTATGGAGTTGTTGATTCGTAAGCTTTCTTTCTTCGGAACTATCTCTCCGCTCAACAAGAACCAAAAAGAATCCTTTTTTGGTGGTTGTCATGGGATCTTGTGGTTGGACGGTTATCATGTGTCAAGGTGTCACATGATGCCTGTCACCACTCACCAGCGAAACCTGTCGAAGACAAGTTTCTTTCATTCAACATCACAGCGTTTACCAGGCCCAAGAGAAATGAGTCAGAATACGCAGTCGTATCTCGAGCCCATCCGAGTATCCCGTTCGTTTTCAAACGACATCTTGGCGGCTTTCTCGTATGATTTATCTTGTAGAGCTCTGTACGGCAGCCTGATATTTTCGAGTTAACGGGACACGCTAGCAGCGCAGAGAAGCGGCCGACTGTGGCCGTGCTGCCCCGACCTGCGGCGGGCACCGACATGCTTTAACCCCCCGTAACTCCAGGGCAGGAATATCCGACTTCCGAAAAAAGAGGCGAAAGCGCGGATGGGAAAGTGACCGAATGCCATGTCCACAAGCACGACAAGCTACAAGCAATTTTATCAGATCCGTTTGTAAGCGCGGATTCTGAATCCGCGTCTACAATACTCCAGGTAGCGGGAGGGCCGACCTTTTAGGTATCACATCTTCGATTGGTCCGTTTACTCTCCAACATCACAATTGTTCATTTTGACACATTTTTCGACATCTCAATCACCAAGTCGGGACGATATTTCATCCTGCTTGTATAAGCGACTTTGGTTCAGACCGGTGCACGACTGCCAGGACGGCAGAGCGTGGAAGGAAACGTGGGAGTACGGATGAAACGAAATGGAAAGCGGATGATGGAATGTGGGGGAACGCGGAACACAAACTCTGGCCCCACCTTGAACCTCAACAAGTGGAAGTCGGGAAGGGTGGAGCAGCCAAAACAGGGGCCCCCGCGCGGTCCCGACCCCCGTCTGCGCGGAACGCCGAACACCTTTTTTTTCTCGTTAGGTCGACAGCTGTTCCATCCTCGGATCATTGTATCATTGGGCAGTGGTTTTATTTTAATGACGGACTTTCTTCGGCAGCCCTACAAAATTCTTGCGGTACATATGTAAGGTACGGTTTTGCTTCACGCTACACTACAGGCTCAAGCCATTCTGTCATTCACGGTCATCGCATTGCTGAATTCGTGTCTGAGGCTAGGTTGGTGCGACCACAACTGCGCCCAAAGGTGTGACAAATGATGATCGGGGTCTTTGAAAAAGTGGAAAGCAACGTCGATTTGGGATACACAGCCGCTTGTGCTTGTTGCGGTTGACGACGGCGGGACTGTGATTTCTCTTTACCACGGAGAGAGTGTCGGATGTTTCGATCCGGGGACCGATAAACGCTTCACGGCTGATATCGTCCAAAAAGATCGACAGCGTCGATTTGGCGTCGCACAAGCTACCTGTACCATGGCTTCCGACGAACGTCGCAGGACGGCACGGACACGGGCGGGTATGTGTAAAAGATTTTCCAATGACAATGAAAGCCACGTCAAACAGTCAGCTTCTTGCGAAGAGTGACAGGGCGGCCAATGAGATGGGTGCCTATAATACCGTTAGGCACATACCCACCCAACAAGTTCCGACAGCTAAGTTAGTCCTGTCATCCACCCGGTACCGTATAGTAATAATCCCTGCTTTTGCAAATAATTCTAGCAACCTAAAGTTTTTACAAAAGAGGGGGTTTTGCAAAAGGAGGTTCCGGTGCACAGACCAGAAAGGGCCCTCTAACCATTAACGACGGGCGATAGTCTAAAATAGTAGGTCCTTCAACCCCCGGTAGACGGGTATAAGTGTCCACGCCCACCAAAATTGGACCCCTGCTTTTGCAAATCCGGCCTTAAGCGTTTGCAAATTGCAGTTAGCAGTCTTTACCACCAGAGGGAATGCGGGCAGCCAGAATCCTATGCAAAAGGGGGGTTTTTAGTATTAGGAGGGGGTAGCAACTGCAGGGATCTTTACTGTAGTGTGTACACTACACAGCCTAAAAAGACAACACCTCATTCCATAGTACCAACTACAACTCAAAGCTATTATCGGAAAGACTCATATGCCGTTCGTAGGCTCACGAGTCACGAGTCACCGTTCACAGTCAGACTTCCAAGAAAATCAAAGTTTGTTAAGATCAACGGAAATCGGGAGGCCTGCGAAGGCCCGTCTGTCTACACTCCTATCCAGCTATCCAGTTTTTCGGTCGAAACAACACAAATCCTGCTCAAACGAGCCCTTTCTTGATCACCGGAGAGCGAAGCAACCATCGCAACACATCATGGATCTCAACGGAGCTCTCCCCGTGCCATCTGGGGACAAGGATGTGCCGGCAGTGCCGCAAGTCCACAGCGAGCCAGCATCGTAAGCGCGGTCGGGTCCCGCAGCCCCTAGTCCCACACCTTGTTCCCAGGTACCCACAGCAGCCCACAGCGCGGAACCGGCCTGCTGGGCCCAGACCGTTGCGCTCAGACACGTGGGCTAGGAATATCCATTGCGCAAAACGCGACGCAAGACTACGAATCGATCCATACTAAAATTTATCTATTATTTTGTATAATGATAAATTTCCATAATTACCGCTAATTCAATGGTCCGTGCACCCGTCCGTGGCCCCCCTATACTGGGCACACAACTGGGCCATCTTTACACCTTTCGATACTTATACTGACGAGAGCTCTGGAATCCCCGCATCATCACCAACCAACTTCAATAAACACCATCGCAATGCCTACTATACGCACTGGACGAACCGAGGCTACCCTCAGGGAGTTTACCCTCGCTGAAGAAGTAGGGCGCGCCGCCCAGGTCGCGACGTGCAACTATTGCAGGCGGCGGGCATCGAAATTTATGGGGTTCAGTCACATGACTGGAAAAAAAATGAAAATAAATTTCACATAATATGGGTAATTATAGTTATTACCGCTAGTTAGGTAATGAGGATGGACCTCTACGCAAGACACGCCAGGCCGCAGGGCCCCCATTTCCAGCTGAGGCTTGCAGGGCTCGCGGGGCTAGACCCATCCATTGGGCACGTTTTTAGGTCTTGGATGGATCTGACTCTCCGCGGGGATGGTTGTCGGACACACCTCCGAGCGTAATCGGGAGTAGGTCCTCTCGGCTCTTGATGTTCGGCATTTTGACGAATAACGGGAAGGATTGAAGGGGGGGGCTCGGATCATGTTCCGCTTTTTGTTGGTGTTGTTGTTGTTGTTGTTAATGTTTTACGCTACTGCCGAGACGGGTTTCAACAATTTGTTGGTTGCTTTGCAATTGTCCCTAGGAGGAATGAGTCAAGCCAATCATTCGTAATGCCGATGCCACGGAACTACACTACGAGCGACGACACTGGGACTCTTGGGGCATCGCTTCCGATACTCTCTTGCTACTGGATAGGTATGTAGCTTATACGCAGTGACCTTGATACCGGGAAGATCGCATAGCCTTCGCGATCCCTCTATTCTGTCTTTCTGCACCATGGATTCCATTGTGACAAGCCACCGATTTCGGAACGACGGGCTACACTACATTGCGAGATAGAAGAGGTTGTGAATGTCGGTCGACACCACCACGAGCAACAACAATGCATCTGAGCGGAAGATGGAACTGCAGATCAGTTTCAGATTTCCCAACGATCTTCGACACATTGACCATTTTCTCCAACCGGTGCAGTTTAGAGGTATTGCTGTCACACTGCACCTGTGGTGTGAACGTGGACTCGCGTGTGTGTATAAAGAGTACACAGAAATAAAGCTTCTTTGCCGCAACTTGTAGACTAGGGGGGAAAGCCCGACACAGACACACAGGACATAGCTTCCTTTTGGTAGGGAGCTGAGCAGAGGTATGTACAAGAACCTCGCATTGCACATAGGTACCTGACATACCTACGCTTGACATTGGTTACTGAATCTCGTCTCCAAATTTCTTGTTGCATCTTGGAAGGATTTTTTTCTCAAGCTAGACGCCGAACAGCTAACTACGTACTGTAACTAAGGTAGCTTTGACTCAACTCCCACTGATGCCGATTAGGAAAATGTAATGACACCATTCGGGCATCCCGTATCACTTCTCACATATCTGGTTTTTTTCGTTTTCAACCGTTAGGTACGGTAGTATCTCGCTCTCGCTCATAACTCGGCGAAAGAAAAAAAGAAAAAAAGAAAGAAGGAACATTGGAGTCGCATGCTGCCAAGTACGTACTTACTGCCTGCAGTAAGCAGGGGCAGTAAAAGTTTTCAGGGTCGGTGTGTAGCACCCCGAACAAACCCATGAGAGAAAAAAACTCTGATTTCCATTTGGGTGGTAGCACAAAGCATTGCATTCACTCGAAAGTGCTTATGCAGATGGGCAGTGCCGTCGGAAATGCGGAAACCGAAATCTCACAATGCAAAAGTTGTGAATAGTCAAAGTTGCTAGGGGAAAAGGAAGAACAGGGGACGAATGGGCTGCGCCAAAAGTAGTCTGTGCTACACTGCCAGTACGTACCAGCAACGATGGCCGTTCCGGCGCCGATGGTTCATGACTTCAGGTTCCACATTGCTTGTGCTGTGCCTCAACGCTGCAACTGAAACTGAAGATCTCTTTGCTGTACATCATACTTTCGAACTGGCATGTCTGATTCGTTTTCAAATCTGGTACTAGATTTTCACGTTCACTTTTTCTTGTTGTCTCTTCACCGCCCACTCACAACCCTCAGAAAAATCTCCCATCCGAAAGGTTACATCCATGTTCTGAAGGATTGCAGGCTCCCAAAGACCTGCAGAGTGCAGACGGATGTGCAACGCTCTAACCTAAAAAAAAAAAGAGGTCCCAAAACAAAATGTCATTGGTGCATGCACCATCAGTTGGAGTCTTGGCCTGCATACCACATGCTTCTAGAAAAATTCTTCAACTGCAACCGACACAAATCGGGACACCCAAAGAGAAAGTGGTGTGGTGTTGTCGTAGCGTGGTGTGGCTTGTGAAGTGTTTGCTTGCCTGTCACGTAGAAACCGGTATTTCCAATGGGTAAACCCGGAATCCGGATCAAAGTTTTTTTTCTTCCTGATCGTAAATCTAGATTGGGAGCCGACGGCGGGCCATGACCAATCCACCCAAAACTAACTTCTTTGTTCCAACTCTTCAACTTTCGTTCCTATCTCCTCGAGTCTGGGTGAACCGGAGGGCTACCTCCGCATTGAACTGTTTCGTTCGTTGAATCTGTCTTTAGCACTGACACTTTTGGACCTCCCATCCAATCAGATCTCTCTCTGGAAAACAAAGCGTGGCAGTGTGGCAATGCACCAGCCAAACGCGACAAACCAAAAATCTTGTTTCTAGCTTCTCGGCTCTGGCCGACTGGGTTCGTGGTTGGTGCACTGTAGGTTAACGTCTGGGCCTCGGCCTTCGGAGTGCGGAGCCTGAACCGCTTTCAATCCCACCCTCCACATTTGGTCCACCCCCATAGGCCCGCTAGGCTTCGGGATCTCCATCTGGTTTACGGGCGGGGATCTGTCACGGATTGCCGACCACGCAAGCGGCCCACTTTGATCCGACCACTCACACACTCTCCCACATGGATCGATGCTTCGTTGCTCTGCTGGGTGTTTCTGTCGCTTGTGAGTTCTCATCCTGTCTTCGAGTTCGAACTGCAGAACAACAACAGAAACGAAGTAAAGGCCGATTCCGGGCTTCCGGGTTCAGTTATCGTACCCGTATCCATCAGCTGTACAGTAAAGTATTAACGAGAAGTGGAAAAATGTGACCCGGCCCAGTCTCTCAGACAACATATTTCGGTCCAGACCCTTTCGGCAGCTGAAAAGGGAAACCCGCGACAACCCGAGTTGAGATCTAGATCGCGACGTCCAAGACAATCTTGTGGTCCTTTCCAGCCTTCCAAGCCTCCAAAATAAGGCATGCAAGGCATGATGGTGTCCCAAATCCCGTCGGTCAAAATAAATTTGTGGACCTTGTCTTCATCACGTTGCATTTGCGCTAGGTATATGCTAGACATTTCGGATCCAGGTCGGGTAACAACATCCACAATGCAGTTCGATAGCAGCGGGAAGCGCGACGCGGAGAATAATATGGGAGCGCTAGCTAGCCAGCTGCTAGTCTTTGTCTCAGCTTTTCGAAACTGCATGTGATGCGATGCGACTTGGATTGATTTAGATTTTGGCGTCTAGGCCATCAACTACTGCGGTAGAATTCGGCAGCCACGAAGCAAGTAAAACAACCGGGCCAAGAACGCATCACTGACCATCGGTATTTAGAAATCATTGTCTGTTTGACATTCAGCTTTCGTACCTCACTACACAGGTACCTCTATGCAGGAACAGGCAAAACTCGCGTTGGTCAGAACTCTAAAATCACCGGACGTCGCAGTGCTTAGCATTGCTTCACTAGTCCCTACGTAGTGTAGTGTACACGGGCATCGACCGTACTGCTTACGATGACTGTCGCTGCCGCGTATGTCGGTCGTATTGATATGTAGGCACCCATCTACATACGAAGAGTATCTTCGGCTTCGTGTCGCGAGATTATCATGGTGATGCCAAATGATCCAAACTCGGGTTAAAAATGTCGAAAAAGCATTGAGATGTAGCGTAATAGACACGATAACAGCGATGGTGACGATGATGGATGACAGATCGGATCTGATTCCCTCGTATTAGTCACCACGAATAAGTCAGTACTTTCTTACTAACCCCGAATCCGAATATCATCTCCAGGATGACCGGACATGAATTTTGTCCCCTCTATCTCTGTCTTCCTTCAAAGCCTTTATGACTCTTCATGACGGTAAATCATTACTTCCGGCAATGTATTACCAATCTTCCCAAAACTCTTGACTGCGATGCATCGACACAAGTTCTTCACATGACGCGGCTGCGGCGGGCGTGTGCGCCCGACGACGAAGCACGTACGGCTTTAAGAGTTCAACCCCGACCCAGTACGACTAACGGTGTTCCGCGGAATGGCTGGATCTCATCAAGCTGTCCGCGGATTCCATGGCCGGGAGATCTTGATACTTGATGGGTAATCAAGGGTTGGTTTGCCATTGGCGTAGCGGGATGGATAGTTCGAAACATGAACCACGTAAATAGTCCAAGTATACAGTGTTAGCAATAAGCGACCAAGTCATAACCCCCACACTTCAGAAAAGAAGTTGATGCGTGGGTGTGGAGAAACAAGACGAAATTGAAACTTATATATATATCACGGTATATACATCTCACTATCTCATTGGCATCGATGCTAGCCTGGAATATCCTGCCTCTCTCACTTCCTCGTCGTGTGTGACTCCTGACTCTCTCTCATAGCCTCTTCACTTTTCTCATATCCCACTAAACATCCTCCACTGCGCAGAATCACATGGCTCCTGAATGATGTGGCCGTGTCTCAGCACATTCCATGTTCTCCTTCCTTGGTGCGGCTTCATAGGATGAGGGTAAAACCGCCTATCTTTCTCACCAGGTGGCTTGTGTAATGTGGGAGCCATGTAGTCGATGGTGTTTACTCCTGCGTTGTTACCGCCCTTGTATGTTTGTGACAGGATCGCATTGAACATAGACCCCCTTTCCGCCTGACGATTGCTTAGCCTTGGCCGGACTTAAATAATGATAAGCTGTAATCAATGTTAGTTAAGGCCGGTTCCGAAAGCATTACAGAAAGAAAACAATGTGCAGGTTGAAACTTACCTCAATCAACTTCTCAGTCAACCCGAAACACTGTCTATCCTGCTCCTGGTGGCTCAAATTGAAGCTGCAACTCCTCCACAAGCCCCCGAAACCCATGCCATCCAAGGTTTCATTCAACTTAGCAGCCTGCTCCATCGCCCCCGAAAACTGCGGGTTATTCGTCAGCGTCTGCAGCAGCTCGTGCGCGCTCCCCAGCGTCGTCGGGTTCTGGCAGTGCAGCACAATGTCGTCGAGAATGGTGATAATGGGCCCGGAGAGGGTCATGATAACCGACGGTCTGCCGACGGCGATCTCGTTGAGCCACATCAGCGTGCGGTTTTGTACTGCGTCCTCGAGGTACTGGAAGTCAACCAGCTCGATGGCCGTGTTGAGGAGCAGGTCCTGGTCTTTGATGTAGGCCAGGCCTTTCGGACCGCGGCTCATGTTGAACGCGGATATGTCGTCGGCTGCGGGTGCGGGTGAGGGTGCTAGTGCATCACTGGCAACGCCCCTCACGCAAGGGTCACCCGGGACACCACCACCGGCTCCAAGTCCACCGTCCAGACCGCCGGCAGCAACAGAGCCAGAAACGGAACTGACCGGAGGGTAAAAGGTAGGGATGCCCGCCGACCAAAGACTATGCTTAAGTTCGCCCGCGTCGAGCGTCCTTGCTAGTATCAAGGCCATGTAGGGTGATGCGCAGAGTTCCTTCATGGTCTTTGTGTTCATACTTGTGTAAGTCGTCATCTCCAAAAACGTGGACAACACTCTCAACGCCGTCTCCTTGGTGATCGTATCTGTCAATCCTCTCACCAAGCATGCGCACGCGGCGAAGTGGAAGTTCTCAGCCGTGAAGTGAATGCCATATGCCTCATCGAGCAGGAGCGCAGCCTCCTCCAGCTGGGCTCTCCCCTGGAGAAGATAGTGAACCATCCTCTCGCCCTTGAGGTCGCCCGTTGTGCTGATGTTGCTCAAGACCGACTCCAAAAACATGGCAGTGCAGTTGAACAAGTTGGGAGGCACCAGTCGGAGGAGGGACATGGCAAGCCAAAAGAGCTGCAGACCGTAACGGGACGCAGATGGCAACTTAGACATCATCTTGGAGAGCGAGGTGACGATGGCGACCAGCATGTCGCTGTTACTGTCATCACCAAAGCGGCCGATGCTGTTTCGGAGCGCTACAAGGACCTGGTATAGCAGGTCGTCATCAACCTCCTCGCGTGCTAGACATCCCATGACAGTGAACGCCCGAGGTTGGATAGCTGGGTTGTTCTGGAAAGCTGTGCTCGCCACAAGGCCCATCCATCGGGACCGCCATTTGTTGGCGAGGTCAACAGTGGGGGCGGCAACAGAGCAGGTCTCGAACAAGAGAGTCGCTAGGTTTTCGGTGGCTACCAAGGTAGCGCCCCCGTCCTGGTTAGTCGATATTGATGCCCCATCCCTCGTAAACGTGACGTTGTTCGTGAAGAGGTCGCTCCGCGGATCCGACAACGTGTCGAGCGTCACCTTCAGCTTATTGAGCCGTACCTCATCCAGGGCAAACGAAGTACAAGCCGCATGGATGGTGTTGATTAGTAGCCGGTGGACTACTTGCCTGATGTCTGGATTGCCTGTGTTGGCAAGCATGGTAACGACGTGGAAGATTTCCGGCATAAACATCTCGGCTTGCTCGCCACTGTCAAATGACAAGGCGAGGCAGAATTGCAGCAGGACGCAAATTTCGTTCCATACCGAATTTTCAGGCAGATACTTGGTCGGGCGCAAGGAAGACCGGTTCAGTGCCTTGCGTAGCCTGGACATTACCCTTCCACGCAAGGTAATCGTGCCAATTCCACCTGCTATCGAGGTCAACGTGTCCGTTTCCGCAAAGCCAAACCCTCTGTTAAGTGCTGCCTTGATGACCTCCTCAAGGAAACTGTCAAGCAACTTGTCGTCCTGCTGGATAGCGGGCCAGACGCATTGCTGTAGCTGAAGAAGTACCGCCGGGTCTGAAAGGGCAATGTCAATGAGCTTCCTCAAGAGAGCTGCAACTTTTTCCATGCCCTTCTCACCGTCCACCTCGTTAGTGAGCAGAGACGGGCGCAACCCGGGTATCCAGGGAGCCATGTAGGCGAGGCATAACGGCTTCTGCTCATTTGAAAAAGCGGGCCAACTGGCGAAGAACTCGTTCAAGAAGTCCCCAGTAAGCTGCGGTTCCGACTCGGCTAGCTTCTGGCTGATTTGGATGATGAATTGCGAAGCATCGCTCGGAACCGCGATGTCTTTGGTGCTGACCAGCCTCGACGCAGCCTTAAACTTGAATGATTTGCACAACGCCCCCAGCAGATTATATGAAGATAGCCTGAGCATGGGGTATGGACTGGCCAGGTTCGTCAATGCCAAGTTTAGCAGAGTACCGGGGACATCCTGTGGCTTGATAAATCTTTCCTGCGGTTGATTATGCTTTGGGTCCTTGCGGTATGCCGCCTTTTTCATGCGAAGGAGACTCAAGATCATGGCCTTCTCGGGACTTGTGAAGTACATCACAATCTTGCCATTATCCGCCCTAAGACCGAACGCCGAATCATCCTCCGTCTGGATGGATGTTGGCGCCTCCTCAACCTCGCTCAGGCGGAATGCATCGTTGATTACCACACTAATCCGGGATGCTGGATATATTTCTTGTCGCTTCTTGGTCGAGACCCTAACGAAGCTTTCGCTGATCGAAAGGGAAACGTCGATTTTACCCTTGGTCTTCGACAGTCTTGTGATGTTGAAACCGTTCTCAGTCTCGTCCATGAATGCCTGGGTGACCTTGTTCAGGTTGAATGTTTTGTGGTCGAAGTGGGCGTAGTACTCTCGATAACTTCCCAGAAGATGGTATTCGATGTTGGCGGGACTATAGATGCTGTTCTCGTTCCGAATCCAAGTCTTGAACACCTTGCGGAACCCCTTCTTGCAAGCCGAGTTCATGTTGAAAATGTACACGCGCGAGAGCTGCTTCGCAAGCTCAGTTGGTGTAAGCAGTTCAATTTTCCGCAGTAGACTCTCCGCTGGTTCGGACTGCACGTTGTAGAACGTAGCGTCGATGAAAATGCCAAATGGCCGATCCCAAAGTCGACTAGCAATCTTCAGATAGTAATACAAGTATGCATCAACGTCGGCAGACTCGGTGTCTATGTACCGCAGCAGGATGCATATCATATTGATGCCGTCCTTGGACATTCCAGCGTCATAAACGGCGGGGGGTGGAGTCGACGAAGATTCGACACCGCGGAACGCATTTCGAAGCATGAAGTCCTGGAACCTGGAGTAAACAGGCGGCAGGTTTGCCGAGATCTGTGGCCTGTTCCAGGTCACAGCCAGCGGCGGTGGCCCCAAATTCATGATGAGGCTCCTCAGGGGTTCAAGGAGGTTGGGCTTTCCTCTTGTGGTGTCGCCAGGCGACCTCACGAGGTCTCGCCTTTCAATTGAGGAGAGCCGTTGCCGAACTTGGTCCCAGTGGTCATACAGAATCCTGTGAAGGGACACACAGGAACCAAAGTCGAACGACTCGTCGCTGTTGGGACGCTCCATTGTTTCCGGCTCGACCGAGATCTCCCTCAGAAATGTGGTCACTCGATAGATATTCTTCGTGAGGAAGTCGTTCAATGGGAACATGAAAGGTTCCTTGGCGCCGAAAAGGACATTGTTGGCCAAGTTTTGGATGACTTTGGCGATCAGGAGGAGGCCACGACGCATCTCCTTGGAAGGTGCCGTAGCAACCAGGCCCTCGACCTCGGGAGCAACAATGGCCGGGCAGAAAAAACGTAGGAAGATGAAGGCGCCAACTGCTGTGTACTTAGCCTCAGAGAATCGGGGCATCACCGCTGCAGCAATCTGTCACACGCGTCGTATTAGCTCTCGGTACTTGGCAACTACCCGTAGACGGGCGGCACTTACAATACTGCAAATTTTCCTGAATGATGGCGGTATCCTGGCCGATGAGGCGCAAATGTCATCGATGAATACGTTGGCCACGATTTCGAGCTGCAGGGCATTCTTTTGCAACTCCTCTGGTGAAGTAACTCTGGTCGGATCGAGCTCGAGATTGAGGTCTTTGGATGTTTGCATCAACCGATCCAGTACCTTTTGCAGGGTAGCTTTGAGGTACCCTGCGCCTTTCCATTTTGCATAGATCGAGAGCATCTTGGTCGCGACGCAGCTCCTACGCAGCAACTCGGATTCATTCTCCGTCTCCTCAATCTCCTGTTTGATCAGGGCTTCAAGGAGCACAAAACTTTGACCCCTCGATTCATAGATGCTAAGCAGCGCAATGGTCAGCTCATCCACCTCGTGGCTGGGGCAAACCGCGCCCATGGCCATAGCCAGTGTTGGATCGGCCGTCAGAAGGCCCAGAAGCTCATCGTATTTTTCATTCACAGCTGCACTTGAGAGGTTACTGAACTCAGCCCCCTGGACCAAGATGTTATAGAGCACCCTGACAAAGGCGGTTCGGATCTCGGCGTGTTCATGGTATCCGACGTTGAGTGCTGCCTTGAGTCCCACATCGATGTTGGCGCTCAAGAGATTGGACATGATGGTGATGGAGAGATCGGACGCTGATGGCTGTTCGTCTTTGGAGGAAGAGCTGCTGGTATGCTCGCTCCGGAACATATGCTCATATTGGGGGTCCAGAACCTCCAAGAACCTGGCGAAATACGATTCGAACAATTTCCCCTTTTTCTCGCTGGTCTGGGCATCAGTCGTCGTGTCGTTCAGCTGCAAAGGCAGGCGAAATGTAAGTTCAGCCAGCGCCTTAAGACATGCCCTGTCGAGATCCTTCTGCACCCTAGCCATCTCGTCTTGGCGGCTTTGACCTTGATCGAAGACGCCCACATCAATCCTGGGAGAATGAGGCCTCGTAACCCAGTTATAGACGTAGGCAAGAAGTTGGTTTCGGATGCGGACATCGTCACGGAGATTGAGATGCTCCTTTCTCTTGACAATGGCCTCAGAGAGCTGGCAGATTTTGATTTTGACGCGCAAACTGTTCGGTGAGTCTGGCACCCCGTCCAAGAACCTGGCGAAGCTATACGTGAGTGAGTTGAGATGGAGCGAAGATGCGGCCCCAAGCTCAGTTGGGGTGTCGAGTCTTTCCACCAGCGACCTGAGGAGCGATGCTGCCTGTTCGGCAAACGTAATCTCGTTGTCTTGGCCCCTCGAGGACGTCTCGAGGGCCCCAGTGAATAGTACGTCAAGTTCTGATTCGAGGGCTCTGAACAAGTGCTGATATAGCGCAGGCGATACTTCGGTTGCGAGGATCTCCCTCATCGTCTCCCGGATCCTAACATTAGTACAAGCCAGGAGCTGGATACTGAGCCTGAGGTATCTATTGAGGAAAGGTTCTTCGTGGTTGTCAGAGGACAGCCTGTCAATCCACCGCAACCCACCGACTGCCGGCTCCTCAAGAGTAGCGGCGTGCTCAGCCGTACATATTCCGCCCAAGGATGCTAAGAACCCGGAGTAGTTGCGCCATTCAGCCACAACTCTTTCTCCCATGGACTCGGCCGATGTCAGAGAAACATCCTTAGACAAATGAAGCCACCTCTCGAATACGGTCTCCCACGCATTCAGAATACCGGCGCTGGGATACTGCAAGCGCCGTAGCAGTCCTCTGTTGCGCTTTTGGAAAGCAACCAGGCCGGTAAACCTGAAAGTCCGTGACGAGATCTCGCTGAAAATATCTGCATTTCGCAAGAGGGCCAGAGAGGGCTTCGATGCCGAAGGTGCGGCAGCATCGATGATGCTGCATTCTTCGAGGAAGGCTCCAATGCAAGATGTCACTATCTGACAAACTTCAATCTCCGCCGAGCAAAGTGACACGAGGAAGAGGGTTTCCAGCTTAGCGGCTGCCGCTGTTCTTACAGGAATGTCTTCGGCAACCTGAGCCAGTTCCTGCAGCAAAATGAAATAAAATAAACAGTCAGCGGCTAGCGATGTTAAGGACCGCATCGGAGCTTACTTACCGGTATCGATTTCAGAAGCATTAACCGCGAATCGAGATACTCCAGGACTGATTTAAGACCAGGAGCAGTACCGGGCATGCCAGCTCTGTCGCATATTGATATCAGGATGACGGATCTGTACGGTTAAGTTGATGTCAGTTACGAACTCGATCACGATACAAGATAGCTCTAGGATACGAGGTGGAACATACGTCAGCCGCCAGAAGCGCAGCTTAAAATCCGGGGTTTCTAGCCTCTTCGAAGTTCTCAACGATTGAAGCACCACGTCGTGGGCATACAAGCGCTGGGCAACTTTAGTTCCAAGCCGCCTAACTGCCTCGTCTGGCGCAACTACGCATGAGATAAGGGCTTCCAGGTTTTCCTGATAGAATCGATCGCGCTCGTTAAGTTCATAAGGAGGGCCTTCAAACAACGTCATGGGGGACGCATCCAAGAAGTTTAGAATATTGCAGACCATGTCAACCAGGGAGGCGCTCTCAATCTGCTGTCGCTGCGCAATGTCTTCAAAAATATAGCCCTGGATAAGGTGCATGGACATGGCCTATTTTCAAGTCAATAAAAAGCGAAAGAAGTAGGCCTGAACAGAAAATAAATGAAGGCTTACATTTAGCTGCCCTTGAACAAATGCCGAAGCCTTTGTGAACAATGGCTGGTACGCGCTGCTTTTCTCCAACCTCGCGAAGTGCGAGCAAGCCTGAATTACGGCGATCTTGAAGATGTGCGGCGCTGACGGCGTGAGACACTGGTCCACAAGAGAGTCGACGCAACTTTCGAAGCTTAGGTGCGCGAGGCTCACGAACGATGCTGTCATGATGTCCTGCTCGAAGAATATGCCATCCGGGCCAAGGCCATAGCGTCGAAATACGGAATCGCGCACATCATCCTGGACGTCCGAAGCATAACTCGCAAGGCCCAAATCGCAGTCGGGATCGAAGTGTCGCGCGGCGCGTAGCAGGTATACGAGACAGTAAACGGACACTTCGTTTCGGTTTCTAAGGGCTCTTCTCCGTTCTTCGAGGAAATGCTTCTTTTTGGCCATGCTTGTGCTCTTGGATTCGCGCAAATTACTGGCAACGTCAAATACGTCGGGCAGGAGAAGCAGCAGCGCCGTCATCAGAGGATATAGAAGGCCCCTTCTCCTGGCATTGTCGTTGCTGCCGTTTTGGGCATAATCGAAAAGTGTATCGGGCGCATTGTCGTGGCGTTTGCGACCCATGTGCAGCTGCACAAATTCATTGGGATATCTCTCCAGCCACCGGGTTATAAGCAAAGGAGTGACGACGGCGATAGCATTCTGGAAGCTTTTTCGAGATGATAACCAGCTGGAATTGAACTCGGCGATAACCGAGTGGAGTTTGTGGATGTCGACCCAAAAAGACGCCATCAGCCTCAAAACAATGAGAGCCGACCTTTCTTCCTCGGCAGCGGCGGCATTGGGTATCGGCGTGCCCTGGCCAGGTACCACCTGACGGGCACTATATATGGTGTTCCTGAAGTAAGCAAAAGAGGCCGACCAGCTGGACGCCGTGACAAATTCGACAATGGTCTTGACGTGGGCTTCAATGGCCGTGGCATGAAGCTGCAGCAAGTGGCTGCTTTCTAAGGGTTCGTTGGAGGGCGTGGAGACAGGGGTACGCATAACCTCGTCAGGGAGACGGACGGCAGCCGGTTTGGCGGTGGTCTCGTCAAGGAGCGTCTTGGCGGGTAATGTATAGCCATCGGGATAAGGATCGAACAGGAGCTTGATGACCTCAAAGATGCGGCGGACCAGGACCTCGTCTAGAGGCTGGGGGGTAGGCAAGGCAGCACGCTGGGAAGAAGAGAGCGCATAGCTATCTCCGAGGCCATTTTCTGTGTGAGAGGGGCCCCAATGGCTGGCGCAACAGTCGGCGATCAATTCGAGAGTGTAGATTTCGGATAAAAGGACAAGAGGCGGATGGTTGAAAATGGACCGGTATGGGCGGGCAAGGTCCTCGAGGAGACCAAGAAGGGAGTCGAGGACGAGGTTGACGGAGCCGGAGCTGACCCTAATGAGGGTGGAGCGGGTGATGGAGATGATGTCGTCGTGGTAGAGATCCTGGGCAGGAGCACCGGTGCGATGAGGAAGCTAGATAGACACGGCAATGGGCGTCTCGGTCAGCAGATATTTGGTTGTGATGGCAAGGGAAACGTACCCTGGTTGCGAGCCTCTCGACCAGGCCACCGACCAGGCCCGTGTCGCCGTTCATTGTGTGGTGAAGAGGGCGGGAGCGCAAGCAAAGAGAGGGGCGGACCGGTGTCTTCTCATGATGGGGTTCTGCGGTGTCGGTCGTGTTGTCGACTGCCAGGACTGCCCGAGCCGCGCAGTACGGGCTTCTTGGCACAACTGGAAGGTGCTGTTGTTCAGTGGGAGTACCTCGAGGCGAGTGGAGGTATCTACTGTCTATCCCCTGTCGCAACCAGCCTCACTCTCGGGGTTGGTGGTGAGCGGGCGGAAAGGGGGCGGTCGGAACGGAAGGAGTGTGTTGTGTATGTTATCGGCGACGCCCTGCAGTTGGTGACTGACGCAGTGTCGTCGTCGTCGTCGTCGTCGTCGTCGTCGTCGTCGTCGTCGAGTGGTGGTCGGCGGCGGCGAGGGCGGCGGCGGCGGCGGGTGCGTGATGGGACGCGGCGGCCGTGGGTTGGTTGGTGGTCGGGTGTTGGTGTCGTGGGTAGGTGTGGCCGTTCTGGCTACCTTTCTGCTACTGGCCCAACACAACTGGAACCTTACGGGCAGCGGCAACGGGAACAACGTGGGACAAGCGAAGCGAGGGAGACGAGACGAGACGAGCGAGGGCGGTGGAGGTGGAGGCACTGGAGGCACTGAACAGAGGCACTGGACTAAGTCTAGGTAGGGACCGTGACTTTGTGGTTAGCCTGGTGTGTACCCGTGCTTTTAACTCCTGGCACCTTCATCCACTTGGAACGTCCCGTCAGCCAGATAAGATACCTTAGGTAGGTAGGATATGGAAGCTGATGGGGATTCTTTACCTTCAGTTCTCTCTACTCCCGTCCAATTGGATTTGAACAGCGTACACCCCGTGTGTTGACCTTGGGCTTCGTGCCTTCCTTTCCGGCTCTTCAGAAAGCACGATAGCACTGCAATTCCCTCGAGTGTCAAGAGTGTGTCCTGCCGTGTGTGTGTGCGTGTGTCTCTAACTGGAGGATGCAAAGTGGGGCCGACCAAGAAGCTGAAGACCAAAATCGGGGGTGGGGACCCTGGGGGCTTTCGTCCTCCACGGGGGCCCAAACCCCTGAACAACCTGAAAGTGCCCGGAACACCAAAAGATCCCCGTCGGTTTCCTCATGTTCGTCCATTCTTGCCATCTTTCTTGGTCCCATTTGATATGGACAACGGAAGCAAGATGGACTTCCATGTTCCAACTTTGCACCTTCTCAACTAATCGTCAAACAGAGACGTTCCATCTTCCCATGCCACTACACACATTGTAAGAATTTATCCATCACCCACAGCTGCCCATCGATCATCACAACCAAACGGCAGGACATGGGACATGGACAGGCGTTCCATCTGTGGACTATCCAGCTGAGCCGTACCAGGAACATTGCCCATCCATTCATTCACTTCATCAAAGAAAAGAAAAAGGAGATGACAGACAGACAGACAGACACAACCGACAGCAAACAGAGCTGAAGGGATGTTGATTCAATTCGATTTACCGAATCCGAGTTCTCAATTCGTCAAACTCGTTCCTCGACTGCCGAGTCCGAGTTTAAACAAAGACAATGTGAAGAAGACGTCTCACAGTCTCAGCTTCCATGCATTATCACATCAGATTGTCTTCAAACAAACGCCGTAACAGCCGCGTGTCAATGCTTACTAACCTAGTTTCCCTTCCCGAACGTCCACTTTCTTTGACTCCAAAACTCCTGTTCGTTCCTGCATCTGGTTCCTGAATCTACGACGGTGCCCGCATACCATTTGACACATACCAGCATACGAGTACGAGCCCTTGCAGACAAGACACTAGAATAGCTCCACGCACACCACTTCTCAAACCCTGAGGCTCAGAAGCTTTACACCGTCTTAATACAATCATTTCCTCTTTTGGTTGTCTTGGGCATCAAATACCCCGTGCTTGTCGTCCATAAGGCTCACCACCGCTTTTATAAGCTTCACATCATCATATCATGTCATACTCCGATCCCTGGAGTTCCAAGACTCGCAAAAACTGAATGATAGGGGGGGTGGGAAAAACTGAGAATGAAAGGAGACTATTACGTGGTACCTACAAACTATTTGCTTGACTTCCATCCTACACAAAAATGCCAAGTAGAAGGCAAGTCCTATGATCTAAACTTTTGGGAATCTTCAAATCTTCCACGAATTTGCAAAATACATACCTACCCAATCGTCTCAGACCCAGACTCCTAAACATAAGAACCTTTGAGATGGGTCTAATTTAGTGAGCCATCGACGTACACCCGTCATCTGTTCTCTTAGGCATGAAAAATCATCTGAGAAGTTTGTCTTCGCTAAGTAGGGACTCTTCGTCCCTTTCGTCTTATATGCTACACCCCCAGAAATAATTTACGGATTTTAAAGTGCAAATTACCAACTCTTGATTTGACATTGAGACCAATAACCTGCCTGAGACGAAAACCCATCTATACAATCAACACAAGAAAAAAGGAACGAAAACAATGTCCTAATCAACTCCGCTTTGGCATTTAACTGCCATACTGCTCTTTCCTCCGCTAGTCCCTAGCACTCATCATCGCTGCGCTCTACCTATACCCCCGGTTGTCACCGCCGCCACGATATCCACCGCCGCCGCCGCCGCCGTAACCTCCACGGTTGTCATATCCGCGATCCTGACGCGGAGGTCCCCTGTACTGGTTACCCTGGCCTTGGTAGCCGCCGCGGCCACCGCCCTGACCGTACTGCTGTCCCTGACCCTGATACGCGCCTTGCGGCGGAGGAGGTGGAAGTGCATATCTGTTGTCTTGATAGCCTCCGCGACTGTTGCCATAACCGCCGCCGCCGTATCCACCAGCACCGGGAGCACCGCCATAGGCGGCACCAGGCGGAGGCGGAGGAGGTCCAACTCCGAATCCGGCAAGTCCAGGGGGAGGGGGAGGCTGCCAGCCGGGGGGAGGACCATATGAGTCCCGTGGTTGACCACCGTATCCGCCGCCGTTGTTACCACCGTTGTGATAACCGCCACCATTGCCCTGGTAGCCGCCGCCGCTTCCACCATATCCTCCTCCCCTGCCGCCACCGCGTCCTCCTCCGCCTTGGTAACCGCCGCGGCCGCGTCCTCCCTGATAACCACCGCCAGGTCCGTAGTTGATAGGCTCGTTCCTTCCACTGTAGCCCTTGTTGCTCAGCGGTACACCTCCGTAGCTTCTTCCCGAGCGTGATGCCTTGCCCTTCAGGATATCGATATCGCTGCGAGTCAAAGCCGGTGTGGGCATCTGCACCCCTCTAAGGAGCATCGACTTGTGCGTATGCGAGCAATCAGGGAAAAAGTAGTAGACCATGAGTGAGCGATCGTAGTCCACGTCGGGCATCGAGGCTCTGCTCAACGGGTAAACCAGCGATCCGTGAGGCACATAGCCGTCAATCTTCTCGACCGAACCAGAGAGGCCAGCACTCTTGGTGGGATCCAGCTCGAACTTGGTGGCGCCCTGCTTCTTTGAATAGAATTGGCTCGTGATGTGTTCATACAGTGTTGGGTGAGAATCAGACAAGAGTAGGAAGTCCTTGCCCGGTGTGTTTCGGAGTTGATCTTCTGGGCTCAAGAGATGGGTTTTGGTCTCCATGGCAGACAATAGACGGGGCATGTCGATGAACGGAAGGAGCGCGACACCCTGCCAAGCCATCTTCTTGCCGTTGAGATCGATCTCAAACTCCTCGGGGTAGAAATCAATGATCTCACTGTCCTCCTCAGTCATCAAAGGGTGAAACACCTCAGGAATAGCGTGGCGAGACGCGGCCGGAAGAACGCTCATGAGCTGCTCAAAGGGCCGCGAGATTCTGCCTTTCTCAAACTTGATCTCCATCTCGCCAAGATCAACAAAGTCCGCAGCGAACGGGGCGTAGTGGTAGGGGTAGTACCACTCCCATGAGGGGCAGCCCTGGAAATAGTACTCCAAAACCCAGGCAAGACCTTCGGCATAAGCACGACCAACCTTGTGACGGAAGTCGATGTCCTTACGGTCAACCTTGAACTTCTGCTCATAGTACCGGTCCGCGTATCCCTCTTCCCACAGCCTGACAGAATCATTAGGCTCAGCATCATTCTCGCTGACCTCGGTCACCTCGGAACTGCTCGCCTCAGGGCCGGTGGCAGCATCTTCGATAAGCTCGGCCTTTCTCTTTCCAAGGGCTGTTGGGAGAGCAGCTTGCTCCTCGGTGGCAGCAGCCTCCGGAGCCGCAGCAGTTTCAGCAGGAGTCTCGGTAGACTCGGCACCCGTTTCTGGCGTGCTCGTTCCTTGCGCCATCATGCTCTTGAGTTGATCCTTGAGCACACTAGCGGCACTCTTGTTGGCAACATTGGCCTGGTCAACCGCCTGGCGGTTCACCACCATGTCATGAGTGATTGAAGGTTGCGGTACCTTGCCCGGAAACTCGTTGATCTTGTGGAAAGAAAACCCAGCTGGCGGACCACTGTTCTCAGCCGCTTGGCGTATTTGCCTGCTGCCCTGGGCTCGCCTTTGGCGGGCCTCGTCGGCAAGCTTGCGTCTCTTGAAACCGGCCTCTCGTCGGTCTTCGGCCTCCTTTCTCCTCCTGAAAATGGCATCCTCTTGCTTGGCCAAGCCGGCCATGATGTACTGGACGCGTTCAAGGTCCGCTTGGCCATCTTTGGTCAAGTATCCGCCCATTACGGGCAAGTTATCTTTCCAAATCGCGGTAAGGGTATCAATCCCGTTCTCCCTGATCTCCAATGCAGGCAAGTGAGGCAAGAAATCGTTTCCGACAAAGAAGCACATGAAGACCCAATCGTCGATGGCCCTCTCCAAGTTGAACTGGAAGGGAAGGCCAGGGACATCAAGTTCAATAGCAAGGTACTCACGAAGGATGGAAACGTGGAGCCAAATAAAGGGCTTGAGAGGAACGACCGCGTCCTTCTCGTCGAACTCGCCATTTTTCTCCTTTGCCTCACCCTTGCAGTTCATGGCGTCATGTCCCTTTTGGCCACAGATCTTGCATAGTCTCGGCCTGCTGTCTTGGGCAAAGACATCCTCACGCAATACACGGAAATGGGGCTCGTGCGTGGCTAAGCCAAGCATGATAAGATCGGCGTCAAGTCCGTAGATGACATGCCGAGTATTGGGGTCATGGTTAGGGGAGCCACGCTGGGAACGGACGAACTCCATGATCTTGTGTTCACCCTCACCCGGAACAGTGGCGTCTGAGATAATGACCTTCATGTTGGCCCAGGCAGGATCGGTATTCAGCTTGTACGAGCACCAATACTTGAGACTGGCAGCGAGGATGTCCATGAAGGGTGTACCGGGAGTGATGGAGTTGGAATCGAAGGCCTTCTTGACGACGGTCTCGACGGATTCTTCCTGTTGGATCTTGTTGCCATTTTGCTTCTTGAGCAATTCAATAAATTTTTGCTTGTCTTCCTCCTTTTCCATGGCTTCGCGGGCAGCACGGAATCGTCTGGATCGTTGCTGGTTCATTTTGGCTCTGGGGGCAACGCCATCTGTGGTGACATTATGTTAGTTCGTTTCTGAGATCAAAGCAGAGTGACAGGAATGTTGCAACAAGAGAGGCACTCACCAACAGCAATCATAAGGAGCTTCCGCGGGCGAACCATGTTGACCACGCGATCGGTGTACTTGAAAACCTCGACCATCATCTCTTCCTCATCCTTGGGCGCAGGGCGGTCCTCGGGATGGGAGCAAGGATGGACGATACCGTTCATGTCGAGATACAAGTTGTCAAACTCCTCGCCATTGGGATTCGGCTTGGTGCAGTCAACAGGGATGACGGTGCCATCGGGCATAGTAATCGGCTGATCCTCGACGACGGGCGAGATGATCTTGGGATACTTGGTGGACAGCCACCTGAAAGCCGCCGGAATACCCATCTTGCAAAGGCGATCGAGTGGTCACACGAATAGCACTTGTAGGGACGGTATTTGTATGTAGTTTTTAGGATAGGTAGTTGTCGCGAAACTAGCTAGCAATGGCCGCTGTGTGTCGCGAGCAAGATCGGAGGTAGTCGCTGAAACAAATAGCGATTCTGGGAGAGAGCGTAGGTTGTTCAATTCGCATCGACGGGGAGCGAAGAGAAAGATAGCGATGGGAGAAGAGGTATGATAGGATCGGTCGAAAGAATCGGTCGGCAACAATCGATGATGCACAACACTGGCAAGTTGACCGAATGGGAACCACCAACTGAAGGTTCACCTGGAAGCGCACTGTAGGAAAGGTGCAGCTCCTGAGAACACGTCTTCCCGTCAAAAACCCTACTGGTAGAAAACGGGTTGAAGTTGACAAAGGGAAGCGGTCCTTGTAGCAACGCCCGTTGGATAAGAGCGATTGCAGAAGTGGTGATGGTGTGGGATGAACTGGGGAAAGAATGACGGGACCGGAACGCGAGCTCTGACATCCGGGAAAGAATTCAAGGGTTCAACGAGTGCCAAGACCAGGCGGCAAGGGCGCGATAAGGACTGATAAGGCCAATAACACCGCCACAGTAGCCTGTTATCGATTTATCGCCATGTCGCATGACTAACAGAGCAAGGTACGACTGGGGCGCAAGAACCGTAAAGGTACACGATTCTGAGGCTCAAGAGACCGTAGCATTACATCAGGTAACTTTCAGCCCCGTAACAAGGTTGAATGCCAATTGTTGTGCGGTCTGGACTTTCCGTCTGAGGGGAACACCTGTCCGTTCCATGGACCCCATTTTTCAAGCGTTGTGTCCAGGTAGATCCCACCTCAACAATTACCTCTGCACCAGACAAGAATTGCTATAGCGTACGTAGAGGTACTTGGCCCTTGTAACTTGCAGCGCTCTACATACTGCAGCGGCACCTCCCAGTTCACCGTTGTCAACAAGCAACCAGGGGACCACACAGGTACCTACCCCTGACTCCCGTCCTGACACCTGACGACGCAAGAGGTGACGGGATCCTACCTCTCACCTCGACCGGCATCTAGCATGCGCCCACCCCGCCATACACCATGATCCTCCATGGCATCTAATAACCTAGTCCACCACCTCTATCCTCGAACATGTTCTCGACCATTACGGCTGCCCCGGCCAAGCAGTCGGTGAGCGAAACCATTGCCGTCCTCAGCGGCCGCCTCAACACCGCAACCCTCCTCGAAGACCGTCGCGCCGCCATCCTCGGCCTGCGCAGCTTCTCCAAGCAGTACCCGGCCTCGGTTGCCTCTGGCGCGCTACGAAGCCTCATTGGGAGCTTGAGCAGAGATGGCGAGGATGTCGACACGGTCAAGGTCGTCCTCGAGACGCTGCTGATGCTCTTCAGCCCCAACGAAGACAGCCCCGAAGCTTCAGAGGAGATTGCGCTATGGCTCGCCGACGAGTTCACCCAGCGCCAGGAGAACATTACCTTACTGCTCGACCTGCTCGACACGACCGACTTCTACTCGCGCCTCTACTCGCTCCAGCTGCTCTCCCACATACACTTTGCCCGAACAGAGAGAACCGAAGAATGTGTCCTCGTTGCGCCCCTGGGCATCCCTAGGCTGGTTGCCGTGCTCGACGACAGGCGAGAGGCGGTCCGGGATGCTGCCATCAGTCTGCTAATCGACCTTACCGCCGAATCCGTGGATATCCAGAAGCTGGTGGCATTCGAGAAAGGATTCGAGCGCATATTCGACATCATCACCAATGAGGGAGGTCTCGTCGATGGCGCAAGGGTGGTGGAGGATTGCTTGATCTTGCTGGCGAACCTGCTTCGTCTCAACTCGTCCAACCAGTCCAATGTCAGAGAGATGGGATTCATCAAACGACTTGCAGAGCTATTAAGAAGTGCCTACAAGGGCAGCACAGACGGGGAGGAGGTTGCGCAGTGGGCTGAGGAGCAGCGAAACAGGAACATCTATGCTTTGCTTGCGCTGATACGTCTGTTTTTGGTCCCTGGCGCGGCCGGAACCCCTGCGAACCAGATCGCATTCCTGAACGATCGTGTACTTGAAAATACTCTCCAGCTGGGATTTACCTTTGGCGTTGACCTTCCCATAAGAGCGGAAGCCCTCGCGGCTTGCGCAGACATGATACGTGGTAATGCCAGGCTACAAGAGAGATTCGCCGGGCAGGAGGTTCCCTCTCCACTTGCTAACCCAGCAATGAACGGTCAAGCTCCTCACGCGAACGGGGTGCCCAAGGTCTATGTTATTGACGGTCTACTGGATCTGATCTTGGCCGTCAACTCTCTGATGGAGTTTGATTTGCGCATGGCCGCCTGCAATTGTCTAAAGGCCTACTTCAACAACCATGAGGAGATCCGGAAGCATTTCCTAACTAGAGCTATCCAAGGCCACAAGATGCAGGCCGATGAGCTTACCAATATCTTCACAACGTTGCTTCAGCCAGTGCCAGAGCAGGTCACGGCAGATCCGTATAGGTATTGGTTCGCCGCTGTGCTCATGCTTCATCTGGTTCATGAAAATCCCGCAACGAAGCATCTGGCCATGGAGGTTACCGAGGGAGACGAAGCCAGTGGCGAAGAAGTGGTTACAAGTATTCAAACCGTTGCGTCCCATCTTCTCAGAAGCGTAGCCAGGAACGATGACCCTCGTGTCATCATCGGCTATCTACAGCTCCTCCTCTGCTGGCTGTTCGACGACCTGGACGCGGTTAACGATTTCCTAGGGGAGTTCACCAACCTCCAGGGGCTCATCCAAGCGGCCGTGGAGAACCCCAACGGCGACATCATCGTGCAAGGCCTCAGTGCCATGCTGATCGGTGTCGTGTACGAGTTCTCAACCAAAGACTCACCCGTCCCCCGCGCCAAGGTGCGCGAGATGGTCATGTCCCGCATGGGCCGCGACCGCTACGTGGACAAGCTAACCAGGCTACGCTCCTACCCCTTAATGAGAGACTACGAGATTCTCCCCCAAAAACTCGACCTCAGCCTCGATCAGAAGCTTCCCGACGTGTACCTGGACGACACCTTCGTCGAGTTCTTCAAGGATAACTACAGCCGCATCATCCGGGCCATCGACCGCGATCCGGGGCTTGAGATCTCCGTCATTACCAACGGCGTGCAAAAGGGCATCTCGCGCGAGCTCGTCGACTCGCTGCGCGCCCAGCTCGAGGAAAAGGACCGAGCGCTCGAAGACTTTGCCGCCGAGAAGGCCAGCCTCACCTCGCAGCTGGGGCAGGAACAAGCAGACCACCGACGCACCAAGGAACAAACAGCGTCCGATGTGCACCGCGCCAACGAAGCCGTCGAGCACATGCGCGTGCAGCTGGGCGCCAAAGATCACGCAATCCAAAACATCGAAGCGCTTGTCGCGACACTCAAGCAGAACCTCGCCAAGGAGCAAGCCGAACACCAGCGTTCGCGAGCGGAGGCGGCTCGGCTCAAGACTGTTAATGACGGCCTCCAGCGCGCCCACGAGCAAGAGCTCAACAAACTCGCCAAGGATCTTCGCACCAAGGAGGACGAAAGCCGAAAACTCCTCGAGGCAGCCCGCCGCGAAGCCAAGAACAAGGAGGACGAGCTGACCAAGCAGCACGCCACCCAGATCGAGTCCCTGAAGCGCGAGCACCAGACCAAACTCGAGTCCCTTCAGCGCGACCACCGCACTGAAAAGGGGCAGCTCACCCAGCAAATCGAAACCGCCCGCAAAACCGCCGAGCAAGAAACCGAGCGCGCTAGCCGCCGCTTCGAAGCCGAGAAGGCTGATTTGAAGGCGACGATCAGTCGGATGGAGGTTGATTTGATGAAGGCGACCAAGGCCCGGACGGACGGCGAGAGCAAGGTCAAGGAATTGGAAACTAATCTGTCCACGACTGGTGACGCGCTGAGTGCCGCGGAGAGGAAGTTGGCTGAGGCGGAGAAGGCCGCTAAGACCACTTCGGAGAAATTGGAGGAGCTTGAACAGAAGCTGAAGGTTGCTGAGGAGGACAAGGAGGAAGTGGAGAGATTACTTACAGAGAAGGAAGAGAGTTTGGAGACTGTGGAGAAGACACTGAGAGAGAAGGAGGATGCGATTGCGGAGGTGGAGAAGACGTTGAAGAAAAACAGAGAAGAGTTCACGGAGACGAAGGAGCGGTTGGAGAAGGAGAAGGAGGAGGCTGCTAAGAAGGCCGTTGAGGAAGTTAGGAAGGAACTTGAGACTACCAAGGATACCTCTAACGATACGACTGACGAAGCAGACACCAAGGCCGAGGCCGAGAAGGCTAAGGCGGCAGCAGCGGCAGCTGAAGTGAAGGCAAAGGAAACCGAAACCCGTCTCCAAAAAGAAAAGGAAGACGCCCTCACCTCCCTTCAACAACAACTCGAAAAAGAAAGGGAAGAAGCTGTTGCCAAGGCGGTGGCCGACGCTGTGGCCAAGGCCGTCGAGGGGGCGGTCGAGAAGGCCAAGAAGGAGGCCGAGAAGGAGGTGGAAAAGAAGATGGAGGAAGAACTCAAAAATGCGCAGAGCGAGCGGGACGATTTGTTGCTTTTGTTTGATGATTTGGAGGAGAAGAGGCAGAGGTATAAGGTAAATCCCCCCAATTTAAGCCTCCTGCACCTGGAGTGTTGCCTTTGGACTATATGGACTGACATTGTTTGTTTGTTGTACAGGAACAACTCAAGAAGCTTGGCGGGGAAGTTTCTGAGGATGAGGAGGAGGAGGAGGATGACGCAGAAGAAGATGGGGATGATGAGTAGGAAGAACAGGCTAGACAAAAGCTGGTTACTGGTATATGAAATGCTTGTTAATGGAGCCTTTGATAATCACCAAATCAACGTCTTGCACATATCAACTAACCAACGTCATATAGACCATGTGAACTACTACTGTAGGTGTCACTAGCAGGCTGAGACGATGACTTGCGAAATTCACGGCAATTATTTGAAATACGTATCCCATTCGCTCGTCCTAGGCTTAGTAGAAAAAAAGTCATGTCCTAGCTCTCCCATAGTAGTAGTTTCCCAGGCCAATTCCATGCAAAGACGCCAAACCAAACCCGTTATCATCAGGACGTCGTCAAGAAAAGAAAAGAAACTAAGACCACTGCAAATAAGAATATGCAGTATCTCCTAGCGCAGCCGAAAACTCTCTAAAGCCATACTGCTGAAACTCCGTCTTGAACTCGATTTGTGCTCTAGGCGAGCGAGGCAGCGAGAAGGCGGGTTTAGAAATCATCACCACCAAAGTCCATATCACCACCATCATTACCATCATCTGTCCGCGGATCCGTTAGCATCTGCACAATAACCCCGTAGTTCCCGCACAGTGAAAGGGATCAAACTTACTATACCCATCCTGATAAATCTCCTGGTCATGATCATTCACCGCATCAGCAATCAGTGCACCACCAAGCACACCCGCACCCAAACCCAGCGCCGCGCCGCCCATCATGCCCATGCCGCCGCCGCCGCCACCGCTCCTACCGGGACGGCCGTAGGCCTGTTGCTGCTGGTAATAGCCTTGCTGGGGAGCATATCCTTGTTGAGGGGGGTATCCTCCATATCCACCCTGCTGGGGATAACCACCGTATCCAACAGGTGGTCCCTGTTGGCCGTACATCGGCTGTTGCTGGCCGTAAGGAGCGGGCGAATGACCCTGAGCTGGGTAACCGCCGCCGCCGTAGCCGTGAGACGAAGATCCTCCGGAGGGTTTAACCTTACCCGCCGCGCCAAAGATCTTGCCGAGGAAGGACCCCTTAGATCCGCTGCCGCGGTCGTTCGCATCAGGACGAGGCGGTAGTTGCGAAGGGAATGGCGAGGACGACTGTTGACCGGGACCGGAAGGGGTATGAGCGCGCTGATTAGCTGCCGCGGCGGCGCGAGCGTCCTCTTCGGCTTGAAGCTGGCGGGCTAGACGGGCGTCTTCGTCTTCGTACGAATGAGAGCCGCCGGCGCGGTTGGAGGGGTTGTCGTAGGGGTTGTTGTTGTGACTGGTCTTGCTGTCGCTTACGGGCTTGCTGTCGCCGGCCGAGTAAGAGGGAGGGGGGCCGGCAGGGGCGAATTCATCGCGGGGAGGGACGGCGGGCTCGGTGGGCTTCTCCCATTGGGACTTTTTGGTGTAGGTGTTGACGTAGAACCTGGTGAGGGAGAGGTGATGGTGTTAGTGATGACGTGGTGCGGTTGTTGATGGGCATGAAGGGTCTCCCAAATGGATGGACGGACAACGACGGGTAACGAGCGTAGACTAACCATTCTTTGTACTGGTCGTTCCATCGTGCCACCCAACCCTCGGGAACCTTGGGCGGGGGAGGACCGGGAGGAGGAGCAACGAAGTCGGCCATTCGAACGGACTTTGCTGGTGTTTGTTTGAGGGTAGGTTGATCAAGTGGTGATGAAGATTTCAAAGGTCGAGGAATGAAGTCGTCAAATAAGGAGATCTGGCTTCGTATGACTTGATCGAATGTCGGGTGAGGCAGGCAGGAAAAGAAAGGTGGATGACGAAGGAGGGGTACAAGAGTTTGTAAAGGTCGTTCGTGTAAGAGACGGGTTTCAAAGCGGGTTGGGTTGGTTTATATAGGTACTCTTGGTACCTATCTGCGGTAACAACCAGGTAGTGTGGTAGAATTGCGCCAAGTCCAACAGGTGCAAGATAAATATTCTAGGATGAAGATTATCAAGACGACAGATTTGGTATTGCAAAGGTTGGGGTTATTAAGGCACACTGCGTAGGGATCTAGGTTACGGGCGTGGCGTTGCGACTGAAAGTAGACGTATGATGTAAACTGCGGATGCGATGCCAAGACTGGCGATTGCGAACGACTCGCCGGGAATATCAGACAGCGATAGAGGCAACAGCGGATACCAAAACCACTCAAGCGAGCGTAGAAGCGACGGGAGAGCTCAGGAAATCTACTTCTACCAAGCCGTAAAATGCACAGCCCCATTAATGAGGGGTTCGGGTTGGCAAGGTATCGTGATGATTCAGCAGCATAGACTAATATGTACTGCAATGAGGGAGTCGTTAACTCCGCGAACCCCGGCATCGGCTGTCTGGAGTTCCGGGGAACAACCTCTAGTACTTGATCAATCAGCCACTATAGGTGGCGAGCGTCAAGTCGGAACTGTATAATTCCAGTATGATTTCCCTGGCTCGCTGAATTGCAATATTTGTCACACGCTTTCTTGTCGCCGGGAATTGAGGCCGCCCATGGTCATGTTCGGACGATGTTATGTCCTGCCATGTGATCAAGTCGATACCACTACACATGGACTTGACAAGAGCATCGGATAGCATCAAGGAGGCTGTGCAATTCTCATTCGAGTGAGAGCCTCGCCTTAATCGTCCTGAGCTGGCTCTTTACTTTAAATGTAGTCGCCATGTCTCGGTCATTAACCCTAACCCAAAGCCAGCTTCAATCAACTCGATCAACCTATCTTGCTCGGTCTCCTGACACTACCTATCTATAAACCATGGTTACCCCCTTTGGTCACCATAACAATGCAGTTTGGGCCAATATCCTCTACTCCAGTATGTATGCTCGGTAACGCAGAAAAGACCCAACAAAAAGCAATACCTGTGCAGTCTCTGCAACCCTTTCTGTCTCACATCCTCTGCGCTTTGGACGAGTTGTAAAGTCCCGAAATGAATCAAAGCAAACCATCCCATCATAATCCGTCCATATCATTTCATTCCATCATTATTCAAATCCCAAGCCTCCATTCCATGGGGTGTGCCACTCGTCAGGCCTAGACCGCTAGTAAACCTCACGGCGGTCCTCTTCATCTCTACCCCTACCATACGACCCATTGAAAGTACCAAACAGCTGCGCGGCCTCCATACAGTAACCGCCCGAGGCCATTGCCCTTTCGCTACCGTAGCAGATGACAACGGCATCAACAATGCCGCTTAGGATACCCTCCATTGCACCAAGGATGCCCCATCCGATAAAGCTGGCAACCATACCCACAACATAGGCGTACGCGCTCCCCTTAAGTCCCATGCTCCCATCGGGACGCTCAACCGTCAGCTGTCGAGCCGTCATCACCCATCCCGCGAAGCCGAGCGCGATGGCCATGATGAACCGCGTAGCATGCAGGATAAGCTTAGCCAGCCGATATGGCAGGAGTGGGGAGTTGTGGGTGTCGGATCGAAGAGCGACTGGCGTAAGCGTCGTGGTTGGCCGCTGAGGGGCAAGGAAATCCATCCGGCTGAGGCCTCGCGAAGCAACTGCGAGGGACTCCGAATGAATGGCGGCGTATGTAAGAGTCAACGGGTTCGTAAGAGCTGCGATCGGTGTAGGAACGAACGAGTAAACAAACATGCTGAGAATGTTTGCGGCGCGAGAGGGTAATATGAGAAGAGGAAGACGAATGCCCAGTGCTATTAATGTTGACATGCTAATAGTGCCAAAGATGGTGCTGAGAGCGTGACCCAGGGCGGCGGAGACGACGTCCTTGGATGATGCTGCTGGGACTGCGTTGCGATGAAAGTACCATTGGGATACCGTCGCCGCAGTGGTGGCTCGTTGGATGCCGGAGATAATCGACAAAGTCCAGATATACATAAGAACAAAGTAGATGCCTAGCCACCAGCTAGACGCACTGATGATAAAGCGCGATAGGTAGCTGGAGAAACTCCCACCCAGGAAGACTCTGGTAAACATGAGTAACCAAACCCAGGTCCAGAGTACTACCGTTGCCAGGCATCCTACACCAACCAACATCAACGGCGAATTCGCCGCAAGAATACGACTCGAGAACTCCAGGATATTAATTGCCGATCTGATCGCAGAACGGCTCTTGAAGACCATGTATATCCAGACCACTGCCGCAGCAGCTGGGACGGTGGAAGCCCACCTCATAACCGTATCCTGCGCTCGCGTACTTCCGCTGGTAGACCGGAAACTCAAGACCAAGGGATACAAAGAGAAAGCGGTCATGATGACGGGCACAGACACCAAAATCAAGTAAACCAGTGGCCTGATGTACGCTCGCAACGTTGCCAACCAGACGAAAGCAACGATCATCGATACCAAGGTGTCGACAGCTAGCAAGTGGAATGACCTGGTTATGGTGTTATAGATGGTGTCGCCGAGTGGCCGCTTCCCGCTTGTGTGAAGGTAAACCAGCACAAACGTGGCGAATAAGGAGGCCAAAGCAATCAAGAAGATGTAGGCGAAGAAGGGGTCGTGGACGAATATTTCACCATCAGAAACGTGTGCTGGTGTGGTCAGCCCGGCGTCTGGTGGCATTCCACCCTCGAAGGACCTTCGAGACTCTTGCAACAACCCCGCTTCTGAATCCTGCATTGAGCCCCTCCTGGACGAATACCTCTTCGGTGCCGGCTGTGACTTGAATTTCTGGAAAGCCGGTGGGGAGCTGCCCATAGAAGCCTCGCCCAAGAGGTCCTCTGGCGGGTCATCATCATCCTCGGCAATTGTTGACTGCAGTCCGACGTCTTCCATGGCACCCTTAGTGCTGTCATCCTCGTCTGAACTTTGGCGCTTGTGCTTCCCAAATAACTTGCTCCCTCCTTGTCGGCGATCGTGTTCACGCTTGGGCAAGCTTGTCGAATCGTTCCAGCTGCTTCTGATGCCGTGGAGGCGAGATCCGAGTGCGTCTTGGTAGCCCCGACTCCTCTCTAGCGAAGCACTTCCATCGTCCTCGGCTTCGGTGCTATCCTCCAACCGGGTGGCAGGTATCACGCGACGGGAGCGTTGCAAAGCAAACAGATCTGCAGCCTCCCGGTCGTCTTCCTCCTCCTCCTCTTGCTCAACAGTGGCTTGAAACAGCGGCGCATCCTGTGCGTATCGAGACCCGAATCCGGCAAGGGTACCAAAGCGAGAGCCAGCCGCCGGTTGGTAGGGGTTGCCTGCGGCTCCTCTGTAGTAGGAGCGCCCACTCAGTCCTCTGCCTCTGCCGGTCCAGCCCCCTTGTTGCCGAGACGAAGGCCGGTCGTTGTTATCTTGCCCGGCAAAGCTGGACAATCGTGATTGTGACTGGGACAGGAACTTTGACGCATCTGTTATTACCTGTTAGTATGGAAGAGACTTGAGGGCAAGCATCGATTGAAAAGCAAGGTCGGGAGGTGGACATGGAGATACGCACATTCTGAGAACATGGCGGTCTATCCCACGCCCCCGAAAGCTGTTTTGAGAAGATTGTTGCAACTCAAGTGAGGTCGTTCGGTATAGTGCCTCTTGGTGTTAGTCGGCGGTGTGGGACCACGGCGGATGATGCGTAGCTGATGACGGCAGACGGACGCCAGTTGGTGATCGGAGCGATGCGGCCGAGTTGGAGACGTCGGTGTAAGGATGATTCCAGCTTGTATTTTCTTGAGATGGTCAAAGGTGCTACTGGTATGCGATGGCGTGGGATTTGTTAGACGGGATGACTCTGTTCTGCTAACAAGACGCTTGTTGCCAGGGCCTAACCGGTGGAGGGGGTTCAGAGAGTCGGATGTTTGGCACTTCAGGCTTCCGTCTGCTTCGTGCAGAGGAAAGGATAAACAAGGCGGCCCCAGGCAACGTGAATTAACTGGATAATCCTAAGAGCATGCGGGCCATGTGCATCAGGGCATGGAGATATACGAGAGCGAACCAGAAAGAGGATGAAGAGGACGAAACAAAACTAACAACAAGGGAATCTAGATGGCTGAGGTGCTGATAAGATTCAGTAGTCGTAGGGTACGGCTGTACAATGGAAGTCGGGAAACAGGCAGACAAGGGATCGGGTGTCCACTGTGTAACAACTAACAACGACCTGACCGCCCGGCCACTCACCCACACTGCACGCGACAACCCCGGGCTGGGAGCCTGAGGTCCAGTCCGCCTGCCGTGATCAACGGGCAAACCACCAACCACCGGGCACTTCTCTACCAGCCAACCAACTTGAACCCTCACATCTTTTCTAGATGCAGGGTAGGAACCCTGATGGGTACATCAACAGAAGGAGAGTTAGAAGGCAGGCAGCTTGAAGCTCCGCAAATAACGACATTCGGTGGTGCCTGCCGGATGTTTGCTCCTTTTATACACTTTAAAGAAACACAGCATTGGCTTCATCGAATCATGATTCAACCTTTTGAGAATGCTGTTCGGCAGTCAGAGTGCACAACAGCCACACCGGGAGACAATGGAAAGTGATGGAGGGGGCCAAAGGATCCAATTGTGCTAAACGTGTGTATCTCACCTGCTGGCACCCTCGTGAGGCTTGATCCTTTGTCCACTCTGTCACCATGTATAAGTCTTTATCAAAAGAGGATGATGCCCCATGACATCGTTTTCTGAACGGGATGGAATGTGGACAGTGTCTGTTATCGTTCACTTAGGTTGCGTCACTGATAACACCCGATGCCACCGCGAGCCCAGACCAGGTGATCCACTGCAACCGGCCGTCTGCCATTGGCTGGATCGGTAAGCTCCCACCCCGACCGACAGCTTCTCGCCGTGAGGTGTCAGCCTGTCCTCCATTCAGCGTTCATCGTTCACGCAGCCAAGTTCCTGCAGCGACTTCTTCACAAGTATCGCTCTACACTAGGCGTCCATCCTCCACCGCAATCCAACATCATCAAACTCTGACTACGGTATATCAGTTCTCAGCTCGCGACGAATCAACATCTACCACCTTGTCCACACACACACATCCTGCTTTTATCTTTTCTCTTCCGAGTCTAGTCCTCATCGGTACTCTGAACGACGTCCAACCAGCCAGCTACAAGTACAACCATCACCTCTTTGCGTTGTATTGTCGTCAGAAACGGTCTGGGCAATCACTTTCTAAGCGAAAAGGGTCTTTGGTCCATTCCCCTCTCGCCAGCCTCGGTGGTACCTGGCCATATCATCATCGATCAACCAAGCAGTCAACCCAGTCCCAACAGACACCGTCCAAGCCGCCGACTTCTTATATAACAGGGAGCCACATCCACTGCCTATCCCGGGATAGCTCTGTGCAATCCATCACCTCACCTGATCTCCTGACGAGCGAACCCCTTGCAAACTCCCGCTCGGTTACCCAGGGTAGTCTGCGCAGCTCGAAACGGCAAACACCAAGCAAGGCCCAGTCCAGTCCGTCATCGAGAAGAAGCATTAATACTACCCTCAACCATAATCTGGAGGTTTCTCCTCCATTATCATCATCACCAATTTGCTACCACCCACCATCCATCAACGTCCTAGTAGCCAACTCGACAAGAGGATATCCCACAATCCCCCACAACCAGAACCAACAATGTCGTCCTCACTACCCTGGGACTACATCGCAAAGCTAGTATGCATCGGCGACTCAGGCTGCGGTAAATCCAGTCTCACGATCCGGCTTTGCGAAGGCCGCTTCGTCACCCATCACGACGTGACCATCGGCGTCGAATTCGGCTCGCGCATCGTCCCCGTCGGTCCTCCACACAGCGACTCCCAAGAACAACAACAACAGCAACTTTCACTCCCATCATCATCCACAGATTCCACAGACCCAACAACAACAATACCAAACGGCACCACAACTTCCTCCTCCTCCTCCGGCCTCCCTCCGCCCCCAATAGCCGCCAAACCCTCTACTAGCGAACCCCCGCCGCCCCAAAAACACATGAAACTCTCCCTCTGGGACACCGCGGGCCAAGAAACCTACAAATCCGTCACCCGCTCTTACTTCCGCGGCGCCAGTGGTGCCCTCCTCGTCTTCGACTTGAGCAGGAAACAAACCTTTGAGCACGTAACCGATTGGCTGAACGACCTGCGGGCGATCGCTGAGCCGGACATTGTCGTTATCCTCGTGGGCAACAAGGCCGATCTTACAGAACAAAATGAAGAGGGAGACGGACAAAACAAGAGGGAGGTGACGCGGGCGGAGGCAGAAGATTGGGCAAGGAAGAACGGTGTCCTGGAATACGTGGAGACCAGCGCCAAGAGCGGAGAGAACGTCGAGAAGGCGTTTATGAGGGTCGCTGAGAGGATATACCAGAATATTCAGGCCGGCAAGTATGATTTGAATGATAGGCGGTCGGGCGTGAAGGGACCTAGTGCTGGGTTAGGTGGTGGAGGGGGCGGGGGAGGGACAAACGTGAAACTAACGGGGGACAAGGTGGGGGGCTATGGAGGGTGTTGTTAAGCTGGGAGGTACTTGAATGGTAGAGGGGAAGAGGGACGAGTAACATATATATGATAAGCGAGGCGATACCGTCATGGAATGCGAAATGCGAAATGCTGCGGATTGAAAAAAAGGGTTGGTGATATAACAATCGGGCTGTCATAATAATTCGACAGAGAATGGACAAGAATGCCAGAGCGTAGTAAGCAAGGAAGAAGATGTGGATGGATGTAATGGCGTATCGCCTTGTTGAGTCCTGTTCGACTGAGATGAATTGGAAAACCCATTTATACACTTGCATTCTCAATGGGGGTAACGGATAGTAGTGTCGGGATATGCAGAATGATAAACTTCTAATTGGTACGCCTAAATGGCTAGTCGACATGTTTTACCGTATTTGTCGACTTGCTACATGCTCAAACAAAGAAGCGTTGATGGTCCCGATCTATTACATCAAGAAACCCACTATGTTTCGTAGAAGACACTCTCTCGCAAATCGTACAATGTAAGTTTTCGCGACGAATACCCTCCAGAGACACGCTAATCAATTGTTTCCCTTTTTCTATAGCTCATCGTTCTTTTTGTTTTAGATCAGACTGAAAGAAAAAGAGACATTGTCTACGCAGATGCACAGAATTTGGTACACTGTAGTGTAGCACCAGTTAAAGGAAAACCGGTGCAGTGATGATCGCCAACCGAGAACGGGGCTGACCGTACTTTACTTCCCCATCACCATCTTTAATCCGAGATCCTCCAGTTGTCGAACCACTTCATGTACTTGTACTGCTGGTTCGGACCAACCATTCCCCAGCTAATGGGCATGAAGAAGATGTAAAGACCGATAACCGTCGCATAAAGGATGCCAAAGGCAATGCTCTGGGTAAGCTTGCTCTTAGCTCTGAGGAACCAGTCAGCAAGGAAACCGAAGGAGAGGATGGCGAAGTAGAGCGCCGGGTAGTAATGATGAACGTAGGTGACACGGCCCATGACGATGAAAGGCAGGTAATGAAGGAACCAGCCGATGACAGGGTAGATTCCAGCGTAGTGGATTTGGTCAATGCCGTCCTGGTCGAGCTCGTTGTAGCCACGCTGCCAGCGGAGAGTGTACCAAACGACGAGAAGACCGAAGACACCGAGACCGACAGTGGAGCCCCAGTAGACAAGAGGGTTGCCAAGCAAGAAATACTTGACGGTCTTGTCGTCCCAGCTGCACATTCTCAAGCCAACGTGGAGGATAGGCCACTGCCACCATTGGGAAGCCAAATCGTCCTGCTTATCAGGATCGGGAACAAGAGCATTGTTCGAGGTCATCATGGCAACGTTCTGTCACGCATATTAGAGGGTCTTCCAGAAGGCGAACGGAAACGGAGACACGTACCAAGTGAATGAAGTCCTGGAAGAATTGGTTCTTGTACTGACCGGGCGCAGCAGGAGGAACTAGTTTCTGTTAGCAAAAGGAACAAAGCCACCCTCAATTATGGTGCAGACTTACGCTTGGGATTAGTATGGGACTCAACGTTCCAGTGAGTGTAGGTGTCGCGGGGGTTGTTGGTCTTGGTGCAGGTAGTCTCGATCTGCTTGAAACCCCACTGAGGAAGGTTAACGGTCCCAGCGCGGAGGTAGCATCCCAAAACCTCGTGCTTCAAGCGAAAGGCAGTGGTGAGAGTGCGGATCTTGGAGCGATCGCGAGAATTGGTGTCCTTGACGACCTCAATCTTCCAGTGGTCCTTCTCATCACCAACGGTAAGGTTGCCATAGCAAGAAACCTCCTTGTCGCTCTTAGTCATGGGAGCGGGAATCTCGTGGGAGTGGAGGTTGCGGCCGGTCTGGGCATGGATAAGGCGAACAGTGCTGCCATCACCAATGTAACGGATCTCGTCAGAGTTCTCATCATAAGCCTGCTCCCTGCGGTTGGGGTAGAAGAACCAGTCGTTGTTGGAATCCTTGTGGTGATAGCAAGTCACCTGTTGTTGGTTAGAGCCCTCGGGGTAGGTCTGAACGTGACTGTGAAGCAGGCCACCACCATAGCCCATGTTCTTGATGGTCACGCGAGAGCCGAGAGCAAGCTCCAGAGGGCTGTCCCTGCCAACCTCGGTGCCTTTCAGGTTAGCCTGGAAGAGCGAGGGCATTTGGGCATCGCCGGGGCCGGAGTTGGTCAAAACTATGAAGTGGATGGCAAAGCTGACAAGGTAAATCGCAAAGGGCAGGATGATGAGGCCGCCGACGCGAGCGGCAACATGGGCAGCCAGAACCTTGACGGGCATCTTGATATCGCCAAACTTGTTCCAGAGATCCTCAATGGTGTAGAGGCCGACGAGAGCGGTAACGAAGAGTCCAACCCACTTGACACTGCAGACGAAGCCGATGCTGAGACCAGTCATGAACAGCCACATGGCCCACGCAGGCGTGAAGCTCTTGTTGCGCAGGTTATGGAACTTGGCCCAGCACAGCGTGGTGGCCACGGTACCGAAGAGGAGCATAGAGTCGAGGAGGATGAAGCGGCTAATGGTGGTGTACGAGTTCTCGCAGAGAACCATCAGAGTGACGAGCCAGACGGCAGGCAGCTTGAAGCGAAGCTCCTTGGCGGTATAGTAGGCCATGGGAACGCAAACGGCTCCCCAGAAAGCGTTGAACTGGCGCATGAATGTGTAGTTGATTTCCTCGGGGTAGGTCTCGCCGGACTTGAACTCGAAAGATCCATTGTAACCAGCAAGCAATCCGCTCAGACCAACGAGGAGCTTCCCGGCAGGAGGGTGGACATCGAAGTAGAACTCGCGCTTGAGGTAGTGGCTACCAAACTTCCCGAAACTGTACGTTGTATCGTGTTAGCTAGCCTCGAAATCTGTGGGATTTGATAGACAGATGTGCTTACTGGGCTTCGTCCCATGTCACGATGGGAGAGAGACCAATCTTATAAAAACGCGTGAAGAAGGCAAGGAACGTGAATACGAGAGGGGCAATGATCCACTCCCGGCTCGCGATGGAATCGAGGAAGCTCTGCTCCTAGAGTGCAGATGTTAATTAGCATGGACAAGGCGCAAGATGGGGGCACAGGCATAGCTGCGGACCTTCTTCACCGGAAGCAGAGCCTTCTTCTTATCCTCGGGCTGGGGCTTTTGGATAACAGTAGGAGTAACAGGAGCAACGTTGCGTCTCCGGGCCGCGTCTCCAAGGGGGTTGGCACCGGAGACCGTGGTGGCTCGCTCGGAGCCTACCGTCGGGGTCGCCATGGTGCAAGTTTGCTCAACGGAGCTTCAAGTGTCTCGATCGATCGTGGGCGTGGACGAGATGGATCAAATCAATCTAGGATCGGGTAATGTGGTAGGTGGTGGTTTAGATGGCGAGGCCGATCATGGAGGGTTCCAAAAGATGGGTTTAAAGAGAGTGTGGAAATGGACGCGTGGTAGTGTAGTTAAGGAAGTGGGTGATGTAAAGGGACAAGGTACTAAGAATATAACAGGACGGGGGCCGGGGGGAACCGTGGGCCTTGTCAGAGAAGAGGATTCTCGAAGTCAACAAGGTACCTTTGTTCCCAGCTGATGCTTGGAGATCAAGACGTCAGGCAATGAAGAGGAATGTGGAAAGTGGACGTGAAGATCAAAGTGTCCGGAAAAGGTCGAAGCCCAAACAATCGACGATGTGCCGCCGAAAGGAGAACACGATTGCGTGCAGAAAGGGTCGGAAATGGAGGGGTGAGAAGGAAACAAAGGGGGCTGCCGGGTGTGGCTGAAAGCTCGTCCTTGTAAGAAAGACGAAACTGTAAAATGGGGTGGAGGTTGCGAAGAAAGCTCCAAAGCAGATGAGCTGTGAAGGGGGAGGAAGGATGATGCATCTCGTTGACACTTGTTCTTCGTGGCCTCTGGGGCCCGCAGGGCGCAGCGTTACAGGACTGCAATCTGATTGGCCAGTAAGTCCACATCCAACAAGGCCGCTCGTTCATTTTGTGGGGTGCCATTCCACTGGGCTGACCCTGGACTCCATGCTCTAAAACAGAGAGAGCGATGGATCTCCCGGAGCGACGGGAGAGCTTGGGAGAGCTTCAAGAGCTCCGTTTCATCGGACAATTTCTGATGTTTCCATGTCAACTTCCATCTGCGTAAGTGTTGAGCCGCCACAAACCTGGTGTTGAAACATAAGGCATTATGTCTTCTGCATCACAGGCATACCTTAAGGACACTGTTGCGTTTTGGACCCCTCGTATAAAATTACATTTGCAGCTTCCCCCTCCCAATTTTGGGCTTGGCTTCATCTGCACCGTGCCTTCCAGATTCCCATGTGCTCCTTTCGGCTGCGACCTACCAATTGAAGTGGAAGGAAGGCCTGCAACGAACGAAATGGTTGGCAATTTTGCCGTGGCCTCTATGTAGTAACAGCAAGAGCAACCAACAGCAAACAGAAAAGAACACATCATTTCAAGGCATCTGGAGTTTGTTTACTTCCCCTGAATCTAAACCCCGAATAACCCTTTACTTCGATTTCATCCCATCTGACCTCTCAGTACAAAAGAAACAAACTTTTCCGTCAACACGATCGGACTTCGAATAAACTTGATCGCCTCATTTGTCCATGCTCCCTCCTTCTCCGTTCTGATCCCTTGGAAATAATATGTCTTTTCCACGTCCAACCCCAACTTCTTTGCTGCTGGACTTATCCCACTCCCGTTCACCTCATCTCCGTCAGCATGGTCGATGTCATCGTCCAAAGATACCGTCTCGACCTCAAAGGGAACATGAAACTCCCCCCTCTTAGTAAAGAAATCTCCCTTCAACCTCGCAACCGTCCTCCATTGCCCTTCCTCTCCGCCCTCCTGGATCTCAAAGACCGTCGGCCCATAATCAATCTCAAAGGTGTTCAGATTCCTCATGGTCATTACCACTTTCCTTCTTCTTGATCCACATCCTTGATCAGGGCCGGGAACCCGTTCATTCCCAACATGTGGATATCCTTGTTGTACCCGCACTGCGCCGTCGTCCCAAAGGGCCCCTTGAGATGGGCCTCGCCGTTGCGGAGCTGGTACACCAGCTTCTCGTTGTGGGTGAGGTCCGACAAGAGCTGCAGCCAGATGGGCATGTCGGAGACGTGGATGGTCTGGTCGTAAAAGTGCACGTGGGCGCCGTTGAAGCGCGTCTTCACCCTCGGCAGCTGCATCTTGCCGAATTCTCGGTCCAGGTAGACTAGGTCGACGAGCATGGGGTCGATTATGGAGCCGACCGGGCCAGTGGCCGTTACTTGAGATTCTACCGAGAGGTTGAAGCTACTGTTTGGAGGGGTGGGGAGGAGGAGAGAATTGTCAGTCAAGGGTGTGGAAAGGGTGAGACTTGAGATGAAATGGAAAACTAACTCGGTTGTACATTCTGTTATCCTGGCTAGTGTGATCTCCAACCGCGAGTGGTTGAGCAGATACTGAACGACGCTGTCCATGATGGGCAAGTGTTGAGACTTGTGTGTTTGGCAAAGACTTTTTTTCAGCTGCAGCTCTGCGAAAAGCTTCAGAGAAAGTCTCCGATGTCTATGAGATAAGAGCGGCAACGGTCAGCCATCAATGAGCTCAAATCATTCATATGATGAGGTGTTGGAGGATATTTACTCACATCCTGGCTCGGCAACAAGACAGCCAAGAAACTGAGAAGGGTACATACGCTTTCACACACCGTACTCGTATGCGGCTTGCGAATGGTTATTGAGGGTATAGAGAGAGCAAAGCTGAAGAAGAAAAGACGGTGGACATGGAGGGAAATACAGATGTTATGAAATTGGATTTAGAACGAAGCACTGGGTAGTTCAACTACCGACAGCAAAGACTAGTAGACTACATGCTAACCTTCATGGAGGGATCGGGATCTCTGTTCCCTTATAGTGATCGACATCGTGAATGGGCAAGGGGAGTGACGCGAGGCCATCGGGCAAGACGGGACCGTAGAATGGGTACCGTGCTCGTGGTTCCCCGCCGGAAGGCCGCCGCGATCCTAGCCGACGCTCATGCGTGCAGCAGAAAACATGAGGCTACGTGACGAAGTCGGCGATAGCACCGGCGCAGCATCACAGGCACGGCAGGACGCGAAATGGAGATGTCGGGTTCTCGACCTATCCGGAAGTCGTTCCGTATGGGACGGTATGGGGCGCCTATGCGGGGTCGGCGCGCAAGAATGGGCTACTCGTCAGGTCTTCAAAACCGACCCTCTGACTTACCGCATACACTCGCTCAATTTGATTTTGCTCAAACAGGTCCACATTGCCCGATCTGGGTATATAAGCGAGGCGCCGTGCAGCTAAGCGACGTTGACAGCCCTGCCACTTGTTCAGCCACGTTTACATGCCCACTTTTCAGCGCCCAGAGGTTACAGCCGCTTGCAGCTGGGCGCCCGCTTTACTATGTAAGGCCTAGTCTGAAAACAAGTAAAATCAAATTGAGTGAGTGTATGCGGTAGTCTCAGTCAGACTCAGCTGGGCCTCCGAAACCCCACTCGCGACCCCACCCACCGGGCGGGTCCGCTGAAGGGAGTCGACGGGGGTCAATGTGATAGAGACTACCTCTGACTAGCAGCTTGGCCTAGTCTCATTCACTCAGCCACCTCCGCTCGGACCATCGCAGTCTTGGAATTCCTTACGGGACCAAATGAACCCCACCCCCACCAATCACAATGTTACACTATTTAGACCCGCAGGTTCCAAGCCACGCGCTACATGCTCTGCTGTGGCGGCCGAAAAGCGGGGCGGATCCGCAGGGGAAAAAATGGGGGCTGACAATTTGGAGAGCGTCGTTATTATGAGAGACTAGCTTGGCTACTAGTCAGGGATATTGAATCGTACATGACTATTTATTACGGGGATGATACCGTTGAGGGTATGGTTGGATATACGTAGTTGTACGAGGAAGGAAAGAAGGAGGAGGGAGGAGTGCGGTTTAGATATAGGGCAGGCTGTACTGTGCCCTGGATCCGGGACCGAGGTCTACTGGTGCGTATATACGGTCCTATTGGCCAATAGCCAATAGATTCGACTATATAATACCTAGTGCCATTATAAGTAATCCTATAATATTACCTCTTTGCAAAAGAAGTTTATAGAGTTTTAAACGATCTATCTAATATATATATATAAAATAATAGAATTTTATTTTAATTTCAATCCCTATCTTCTAACTCCTTAATTTATAATTCAATGCCTGTGATCCGTAATCGAATATTATTGTTACCTTACTAGTAGGTTCTAGCTTCCAATTATATTTCTACGTTCCTTGTTGGGGGCCGCTTTCCTTATTAAACCTCCGTTAACCTTTTAAATACTTTGTAAAAGAATTTATTTATCTTCTTTGAATCCTCTTCGGATAAGAGCTCGAATTCCCGGTTTACTAACTCGACTGTAGCTTCTCCCTCGCGGCCTATTGCAATATCCGCTATAGTAGTATTAATTTGCTCCTTTAAGTCGGTAATATATTTAAAACGTTTCGGGGACGGGGTTAGGGATGCCGTATAGCGTATTTATGGTGTGGGCGACGTTATATAGCGTATTTGGGGTGCGAGCGACGCCGTATAGCGTATTTAGGGTATTAAGGCCCTCCGTTTTAAGGTCCGCTCTTAAAGTATAGTTTTAATTTCTAGCTAGTTTTGAATTGTTGGCGGGATGGGGGTATTTAGGTAATCGTAGTAAAATACGATAATGGAATCCCTTACTCCCTTAATATTGTCGAGGGGTTCGTTAGTAGGATTATAATATTTTTATTTTATAATATAAAACTAATAATAATTACCTCTTTATTAAAAATAATTTAAAAGCTTATTAAATTCCTATTCCGTTACCTCTTCGTAATTATCTATTCTAATTATAATTCTACTTTCGTTAGTTCGTACGTCGCTTTATAAGTTGGTTTAGTTAGGGAAACCTTTATAGTAAAGTTTTACTATAAAGACGTAGAATACTAGCGAATATTTTATATTAATAGGTAAAATTAGTTTAATATTATAAGATCGTATCTAATTTACTTTAAAGGAGCCCTTTTATTATAAGGATAATTTATTATATAATTTACCATTATTAAAATTAATTGTATTAAGTAAAACGGGATCCCTAATACAATATTTCGGTATATTAAATTAATTTTCATTAGCGTTAGCTTCGTACCGGTTTTATACCTTCTTCGTAAAGGTACGTACATAATCCTAAATAGCTTCGAAATAAATAAATAGTTTATTAGCCTTTATATATTCCTTCTACTATATTAGCGAAAAACTTTTTAACGGTACGACCGCTACGGGTTCGATGCTTATACGGAGGTAAAAATTGTAATTAATAAAAAAGGGGGTTATACTTATAATTAATAATACTATATTATTTCCTACGAATTCTATTAGTAGTAGCCATTGTATTTAGTCCGTTTTTACCTAATTAATAAAAATACGTAGATATTATTCTATTTCTATATTAATATATTCTATTTAAATATTAATTTATAGGTAGAAAACGGAATTTAATAATTTTTTAATAATTAAATATTTATAGATTATAAATTAGAATAAAAATATAAATTAGGTACTGCAATTAGAAATAACGGTATTAAATAAAGTATAAAAGGTATAAATATAGTTAATAAAATAGTCCGCTAATTCTTCTACTTCTATAATAATAATTGGGATATAGTAACGTATTTTTATTAAGCAATCTATAATAATAGCGATATATTTGAATTTTTAACCTAAATAAAGGCTTTCTAGTAAAGGGGAAATATAATTAATTAATATATTAATTTATAATATGTAAGCCGTTAATATAGGTTTAAAGTAATTTACTTTAGCCCGTCGTAATACTTTTATTTTAAAATATATTAAGCAACTTTTATAATAGGCTTTAATAGCCTCCGTTATACCTAATTAATACTAATATTCGTTTATTTATACTTATATTTTATCCTTACTTAAATAGCCGGCCGTTAGTAATAAATAAGTACGGTAAATTAATAGTAAATAAGTAATAATATTATTAAAATTAATAAATACCCTTCCTCTATAATAAATTTTACTTCCCGTCGTAGAATATTTAATAAAAGCGATTTTAAGCTTCTTCCTAATATAGGAGCGCTATTTAGTATAATTTAAATCCTTTAAGTAATTAACGGCCTCCTATATTAAAGTCGATTAATTATAATTTTCGTTAATAATATTATTAATTAATTTATCCGGCTCCTCTAAAGTATTTAGGAATAATAAGAATATTTCTTTATTGAAATCGAGGTCGTTACTAATTATTATAATCGATAGGGAGAGGTACCCCTCTTTAAAGTGGGTAGGGTTGATAAATTTACAATTTCTTACTTTTAAACGGTAATTATTTATATTTAGAAGTATATCTTTTAGCTTTTTACTTAGTATATTGGGGCGGAGATTCTATAACCCTAACGTATAGAGGATTGAAAAATTAAATTGTAATAGGAATTATAATTACTATATATAGTGGGGTATAAATTACTTATTTATTGTAAAGGTCTTTAAATTCTTATAATTTGTAATAATATTAAAAGGTTATTAGGTACCTTCCAATTTTAAGCGTTACTCCTCTAATATTTTAATAATAGCGAAGAATTCCTTATTATAAATATTATAATTATATTCCGCTATTAAGTATTATATTAAAAAGTACGTAATTAGGTAGAGTTCGCTATTATCCCCGTATTAGGAAAGGATACTTTTAAAAGCTTAGTTCGAAGTATCGGTTTCGACGACTGTTTTCCTAAATTAATTATAAATTTGTAAGGTTAGTCCGCTAATAAACGCGGCTTTTAAAGTTTTAAAAGCGGATTACTATATTATAGTTTATAATTATTCCGCGTCCTTTTTTGTAAGGTTATATAATAATGCCGCTATTGTTGAGAAATTTTTAATAAAACGACGATAGAAATTAATAAACCCTAGGAAATTCTATAAAAGTTTCTTTAACGTTGGGGGTTATTAATTTATAATAGTTTTAATTTTTATTAAATCTATTTTAATACCGCTTAATATAATAATTAGTTTAAAATATTTAATTTTCTTAATATAAAATTCGTACTTATTAATATCGACCTATAGGCTAACTTTTTTTAAATAAGTAAAAATATCGTTTATGTACTTTTAATAATCTTCTTTGTTATTTAAAAAAATGAAAATATTATTTAAGTAAGCGGTTATATAAATATTTAAAATATTATACAAAATATTATTAATATAATTTTAAAATATATTAAATATTCTTTATAAACTGAATAAATAGATAAATAATTTAAATAGGTTAAAACGGGTAATAAACGCTATTAGCTATTCGTATCCTTTTATAATGCGAATACAATTAAAAGCGGCAATAATATTTAATTTAATAAAAATCTTTACTTTATAAATAGTATTAAGGGTTTCTTTAATTTAAGGGAGTAAATAACAACTTTTAAAAGTAATGTTATTAATCCCCCTATAATTTATATAAATTTTAATACCTCCGCCTAACTTTTATACTAATAAAATTTAGGAAGCGGCTTTTAATTACGAAGGACGGATAAATTTATTATAAAACTTTTCGTCGATTTACTTTTTAATTATATTTAATTCGTTGGGGTTAAACGCCTTTAATTTTATATAGGGCGCCTATTCTCCTAAGCGGAATTCAATTTTAAAATTATAAGAGTAGTAGGGGGGTAAGACTATTATATTATAAAGTTTAAAAACGTCGAAGTAATTCTAATATTATTTAGGAAAATTTTCTTTAATTTGGACGTCGGTCTTAGGCAGTTTATTAGCCTTCTTATAAAATTTAGTTACGTCTTCTTTTATAATATTAACGGCGAATTTAATAGCCTTACAACGTTCGAAATCTTTATTTATATTACTATTAAAATAAATATATTTAGCGATCTTTACTATTCGAATAGCAACCTTAAATCCTTTACTAGTATAAGCGTTAATTTATAAATAATAATATTTGCCTAATAATTTTTTATACTTAGCGCCGTTACTATCCCAAATTTCTTATTCCATCTCTAAAGTAAGGTTCGCTAAACCGTTAGGTATATTATAATTATATTTAATTCCTATCCCTACTCCTCTATTAATAATACTTTTATTATTTTTATATTCCTTAGGTTCTAAGGCGCCCCCTTCTACTTCTTTAGCCCGGGCTTCCTCTTCCGCCCTAGCCTCTTTTAAAATTTTATAGAATTCTACGTACGAAATATAGAATATTCGTAAATAATATTTGTCGTATAACCAGTTAAAATTGGCGGCCGTTATATCCTTAATATCTACGGAATTAATTAATTTATTCGAAAAATATATTTTATATACTACAACGTAGTAGTAAGGGTCGGATCTTCGTTAGCCGGCTATAGTATAATAAATAATAAGCTTAGTCCGCTTAGGAATTTCAATAATAATATCTACGATTAGGGCGGGATTTAGGGTAGTATCTACGACCGGGGCGGGATCAGGGGTAATATCGTCTTTAATATTATTAAGAACGGGGTCTATAATTAGGGTATTAAAGCCGACTACTTCGGTTATACTTTATATAATTTCGTAATAACGCGTATAAATATATTTTTAAACTTTAAGCGCGTACTATAAAGAGGGTAATAGATCCACAAGAAAGTAGCGGTTTATATAGTAGTTAATAAAGGTAATAATACTATTTAACTATAATATTATAAGGTTATAAAATTTAAACTACAATATATTTAAAATAACGGGATAGTCGTTAACTAGGTTATAAATTAATATAATAATTATTTTTATATAGTAACCGATCCGTAGCTAGACTTTATAATAATAAATAATAAAGTTCTTAAATATATTATTTATTAAATATAAGGCCTTTAATTCAGGGAATTTCAATAGTAGGATAGTATAACGGGCGGTAAAACTGCGATCGATAAAAATAAGAGCGGAATATCTACTATTAATTAGAGCAATATATTTACTACGTTAATTATATAATCTATAAATAATTTAAATAAAGAGGAAAATAAAATTATTATTATAATTATTTAAATTTAAATTTTTAAATTAAATTACTTTTAAATCTATTAAATTATCTACTTCCTCCTCTATTATTATAAACGACGGCTTTTCCAAGCGATTTAATAGAGAGGTAATATATTTCCCGCGCTATATTCTATAAATTAAACGGGAATTAGAACAGGGGGTACAACGGGAACGGCGGGCTTACTAATAATAATAACATTAACGCGAGCGCCGTTATTACCGTTATTACCGTAGTTAGTCTAACTTATAACGGGTCTACTATAATTATTATTACCTCTTCTAGCGCAACGGTTACAATATTCGCGCTCTTTTTACTCCTTAAGGATATTAATATTAATATTATTATAGTATTCGTAAACGTAGTAGCTAATTTAGGCGTAGTATTTATAAAATCTATTCTTTATACAATAATCGATAATTACTTTATTAATTATATAGGATAATTGAACGTTAACGGCGTTTATAGCGTCGAAATCTATAGTAGTACTACTTTAATTAATAGTACGCTTAGGGGTAGCAGTATTACCGGTACTAGTACTAATTTTAAAGTAAATATTAATTTTATTATACTAATCGCACTCTTCTAAATTGGTAGCGAATTTACAATAAAAGGTAAGCTATCCGTCGAAATTATTATAAGTCGGGGTATTTTATTAATAGGTAATAATATTACGGATTTTATTCGTAATTTTTATTTTTAAATAATATATTTTTATAGCGTCGTTGAAATTATATTTATTAATAATAGTAATAAATTTATCTTCGAAATCGAATTATTTAATACTTTTAAATATTTTAAAGATTCGAAGTCCTAACGTATTTCGAAAGTGAAATCTATAGGATTATATTTCGTATTGAAGTATTTAAAGAAGGTTTCTCTACTTGCCTACTTTTATTTCGTTAAATTTACTTTTTTAATAATAAGTATTACGTAGAGGGCTAAAGTTTTAAAAATATTATTGCCGAAATACGAAAGGATTTAAACGAATTTATAATATTTATTTTAATTAAATTACTAGGCGTCCTAAAATTAATATAATTAAATCTTATCTTTCTAATCCTAGAAAATTTCGGCTCTTTTAATAGTAGAAGTATCCTCATTAATATAAGTAGCGGGGTCCTTATTAATATAGAATTTAAGGGTAATTATTTTTTTATCGTTAAAATCGGGAGTAGGGACGGAAATAAGTATAGCGATTTTATTACGAATAATTTTTTTAAGAGCCCTAATTTGGGTTTCGGCAATCTTTTTAAATCTAATATTAATTTCGTTAATTATAACGAAATTATTATAGAATTATTAAACCTCCTATTAAAAGTTAGCGAATTTTTATTAAAGGTTAATAATAATACTTTCTTAATTAACGATCTATTAGTAAACAGCTTCGAAGGAATCTTAGACGGCGCTAACAAACGTATTAGCTTAAATTAAGTCTATATAAATTAATTAAGCGAAAGTAATAATAACGTAGGGAAAAACAATATATTAAGCGAATTTAGAAGTAATATTAAGGACTTCCTTTATAATTAAGTTACTTAAATACTAGAGAGTAATACTATTAAAGGTTTCCGTAACGTTTTCGAATAATTATTCGTACTTAAAGTTAACGATAGCGTTAATCGTAGAAATAATAATATTAAAATTAATAATAAGGACCGCTATTTAAATAATTATAATTAGTACTTGCTACTTTATAGTATAAAAGCTTATTATTTTATAACGTAAACAATATTTATTAACTACCTTGTAACGACGAAAAAGAAGTCTATTACAATATAACGAAAGAAATATATCGTAGTATAATAAGAGAGAGGTATATCGCGGTGCGACGAAATCGCGGGCTCGTCGGAAATACTTATAACGGCGGCGATGAATTTATTTTAAAATATACGCGTACAATATAATAATAGGTACAATTAATTATTATAGGGATAATACTATTAGGGGTATAGTTAAATATACGTAATTGTACGAAGAAGGAAAGAAGGAGGAGGGAGGAGTGCGGTCTAAATATAGGGTAGGCTGTACCGTACCCTAGATCCGGGATCGAAGTCTACTGGTGCGTGTATGCGGTCCTATTGGCCAATGGCCAATGGATTCGACTATGTAGTACCTAGTGCCATCACAGGTAATCCTGTGATACTATTGATTCGTACCGGAAAAATGCGGTACCTTCCCTACCTGCAAATTTGATAGTAAATTAATATATATCCGTTGGACTATATATTTTTTTAGTTGTATACAGCCTAAAAATTCTTCGCACTGCCTGATACTTTGACTGTAATTATTATTTGTACTTTCGAATTTCCTTATTACAATTCGAGTCCGTTATCAATTAATATTATCGATAATTATACCTATTTTTACGTGCGTACAATTTACAGAGCCTCCTAATATAGTCCAATTAGTTTTAATTAATTGCAATACCCTTTAATTATTCGGTCTTATTATCTCTCTTTCGCTTTAGTACAACATCGCCGCGGTATCTCTATTATTCTCGCTATACCTTCCTAGCTTCGTAAACCCGCTAACGATACGTAAAATATTAATCTATACTTTAATAAACTGCCTTTTAATATTAAAAATATCGTAAATAACGCTTAGGACGCATTCCTTATAGAGGGTAGAATTATAATTGCCTTTTATACGTTTAAATAAGGTAAATATAAAATTATAGTAGACGTAGCGAAGGTATTTCGAGCGCCCTATAAATATATTATTAGTTATTATAAAGGGGTATAATTAAAAGAATAGAACGAGGGGAATAATACCTTATTAATTGAAAATAAGGATTTGATTGTACATACTTAAATTAATATATAAATATCCGTCGGTTAGTATTAAAAGTCTAGCCTTAATTATATATAGCTAACTATACTTTATAGGGATCGAAATAACCCCCTAACGGTTAATTTTATTTATAATTACTCTTATACAATTAAATTATAATAATAGTAATAATAATACCTTCGTACCTTAAACGTTACTTAAATAAGTACAACTGTTACGCGAAGAGAGTCTTTATAAGTAATACTATAAATAATAATAATAATAAAAGATAAAGAGTGCGACTAGTTACTAAATAGAATGACAGTACGTAATAATAGGCAATAGTATTGTTAAAGGAAGCGTAAGGCAATACTAACGAAAGCTTTAATTTAGGACCTTATATACGACTTTACAAAGTATAAATAAAATAAACGTTAAATTAATATAATATAAATTAATAATTTAATTAATTTTAACGGAGGTTAATTGGGGAATATTTTTATATAGTATAGACCGCTTAAATGAGCGTATATTAAAATAGAGTAGGTTATTCGGGCATTTGCCTAAAATTCCCCTAATATTTCCCCTTCTACGAAAGAAATAAGTATTCATTATTTATAAAATTATATTAAATATAACCTATTGTAAATATTTATTAAGTTATCGCTGTAACCGATTATTTTAATATTATTATATATTATATTTAATACTAAACCTCTTAATAAAAGATTCTAATACCGAATAATCCAATATATAATACCAAATAATTATTAATATAATAATAAATTTAGAGAAACTCTATTCGCACGGGGATAAAACTCTATTCGCACGGGGAAAAAAAAAGTGAACTTCAATATCTTTTTTAGAGCACTAAAAAGTTCTATATGAAAGTAGAAAGTATATGATATTTTTTGTCATTTTTTCCTCTACCTAACGACATCTTTTTAAAGAATGTATACACCCGGTAGCCCAAGGAAACCTCGGAGGAGAAAAACTATTATAAATAAATAATTGGGAAAATTAAAAGTCCAAAAGTTCAAAAGAAATAGTATCTAGATAACGGTTAGGGCTATAAAGATGGTACTTACTTTGAAAAATCCGTCAAAAATCAACGGATAATCTGGTACTATTTTTGGTTTTATGCACCAAGGTTTGACCAAGTTATACTTAGAAAACAAAAGTGGATCCCCGTGCGAATAGAGTTTTATCCCCGTGCGAATAGAGTTTCTCTAAATTTAATAGTTATTCGAATAGATTCCCGATTTATTATTATCCTTATTAATATTTTCGGGATATTAAAATTAGTAAGAAGTATTATAGCGGGAATGTTTACGGCCGTTAGAAGGAGAGTCTTCTTAATTGCGCTAATCCTCCTATTAATATTAACTATTATAGATAGTTAGGCGATAGAGAGAGCGTATAGAGGGTAAAATATTGTATCCGCTAGAATGGGTAGATTGTAAGTTGAATTTATTAATATTAAGAATATTATAGCCGAAATTAGCGTTAGAATAAGCGCTACGATTAGTAGTAATTCCCGGAATTATATTAATTTACTAAATATATTTAGCCGCTAACGGGGTAGGAGTATAGCGTAAAATTTCGATAATTTTACGTAGGGTAATGATTTCGTCCTTTAAATTATTTATTTCTTTATTTTAATATTAGTTTAATTAAATTAATAATTATAATTATTAGTTAAATACCTTTTATATTGTATTAAAAATAATATTTACGTTAATTATTTCGGTAATTTGAATTTCTTTTATAATTTTTTTAATAATAGTTAGTAATTCCGATTAGGCTAGCGTATTAGGAGCGACCTAAACGCGGTATAGGAAATTTATACGGGCTAATATACTGTTAATTTATTTGGGAAGATTGGTTATATAATTATAATATTATAACGCTAGGAGTATAGCCTTTATTAGGATCTTTTCGATAAAAGAAGGATCCCTATTATTAAATTTATTAAACGCGGTATTAAGGGCATTTTTAATATAGTGAGCTAAACTATTCTAAGAGAAAGAATTTTTTTTATAAATTTTTCGAAGTATTCTTTAATAATTTTACCAATTTTATTATAAAGGTCGTTATTTATAGTAACATTTAATATATAGTAATCTTTATAGTATATATCTTTAATTACTTCTATAATATCCGGGTATAATTTACTTTAAACGACTGATTTATTAGGTTGCGTATTATTAATAGCGCGAGTTTAAACGATTTATATAGTTATCTACCGGTTTTTCCGGGCTAGCGTTTGCTTATTTTTAGCGGGGATTATAATAATTTAAATAATAGGGGCGGAATTTTAAGCGGCGGGAATAAAACGGGGACGTATTTAATTAAAAGCCCAATTAATTATAAAATTAATTTCCTATTACTTTTAATCGTTAATAGAATTATAAGTATTAAATATAATAATACGGCCGATAAGATTAACTAGTTTAATAGTAACGAAACCTATTCTTAATTAATTATTAGTATATTATAAAACGAAAGTAACCTTTATTAACTAATTGCGGTTGTAAGTATATATATTGTTGGAAAAAAGTATAGTCGGGATAAAAGAGAAAAAGGCGTCCTTTTTAACGTATCCAGTCGTCTAAGCGCGCGTATTGTATATAAGGGGATTATAGTCTTAAGGAACTTAATCCTACTAATTTTTAAAGCTATTACCTTTAATTAATTTATTTGTGATTGGGGCTAATAAAATTACTATAGTTAAGTAATTAATATTATTATTTATTACTTATAAAATAGTTTAATCGAAATTAATTTGTACGCTTATATAGTTGATTATATTATAAAGAATTAAAGTTAAGGCGTTATTGTAGTAAACGAATAAGTAATTCATTATTATAAATAGGACGTAACGGCGACCGAACTATATAGTTTTAATATTATATATTATTATATTATTAAGGGCGAAAGATTTAATATTAGGAAAATAATTATTGAGGTTATATAGGCCGGTAGTCTTACTTAAACTAATAATAAAATTAATAATATATTATATATAAATATATTTGAAAAAGGCATTTAATTTATTATTAGTTATATTAGCAATTAAATTTGCGATAAAGGCGGGTAATATAATATAAAACGAATTGTAATATCACGGGGCGCGAGCAAGCACTAAGGTACGATATTAATTGTTGTGCGAGGAACCAGAAGAGGAACCTGTGCGCATACGAGAACTATATAGGGTATAGTGTGGAGCCCTGTGACTATAGGTCCATAGGGCGGTACTATACGTATTAGCTGTGCTACACTCAAACAATTGTACTTAGCTGGTTGTACTAATATAGTATAGTACCCCTATTTATTTATAAGGAATAGGCAATGCCTATAATACTACCCCCTTCCTAAATTAATTCCCGGCTTTAAAATTTGTTTAAAACCGTTTAGAAACTATTAATATTTATAAAGTAGGGCTTGCCAAGGCGGGTAAGCGCTTAGCGCTAAGCCTCCTATTAAGGGGTTAAATATTAGTTAAAATATTATTAAATATGCCCCTTTCGTAAAGACTATTCGCTTATTACTTTAAATAATCCTAAATAGGCTTAAAACGTTCCTAATCGTTTTATAAGTTTCTTATTTATATTTTACTATTATTAGCCCCCGACGGGGGGTGCTATAGGGACGCCCGTAGTATAATGGTATATAGGGACGTTTATATCCTTATTAGTATTGTAGATTATAGAGGCCTTTTATTCGAATTTTATTGTAATCGTTGTAAATTTTTTTTTTCTATTTTATAATTATTTCCCCCTTCTTTATTAATTATAATATAAAATTTTGACTGTATAGGTTTTGATTGTTAGTTAGGGGGGTGGGGTGAGGTATTAGGGGTAGGAAACGTAGGTACGCTATAAGATGTATTATTTCCCGGTTATTATTAATAGTGTTTTTACTATTACGGTAGGGTATTTATAAGGTAATTCGGTTAGGATACGTAGAATAAACCGTTATTAAACTCTTTATTTTTTATATTCGTCCGCTTTACTTATTGTTTAATTTTGTATTCCGCCGGACTTATCGGTTATTTACTTCCGGGGCGGCTATAATAGGGATTAAAGAAAGTAGTATTTTAACGGGGATTAGAGAGGGTAGTACTTTAATTCTAGCTCCTTCGTTATTGGACGAAGTCTCTACTTTTAGTTAAGCTTTAAATTCCTTCCTAAAATTAATATACGGTAGTCTTAATTCCGGTCGTTTTTTATAAAGGTCCTAGATTACTTCTTAGTAGCCGTCGAAATTGGTTGCTAATTACTAATTTAGGGGGTAGTAAAATTATTTTACTAAATAGTACTATCGTCCTTTAATTTTTTAATAATTTAAGAATTTTTTAAATTTTTAACGCCTATTTTCTTCGAAATTATTAATTCTAATAATTACTATACTTTTATTAGCTTTAACGTTACTTATAAGGTCTTTTTAACTTAGTAAACTTTTAATGTATAATTTAACTTTAAATATATTAATAATATAAATAACTTTTATATTACTAGGTAAGGCTAATTCTACTATATATAAGCTAGTTTTTATAATACGAAAAGGTCTTTTAAAATATAGTATTAATTTATCATACGGCCTATTAATTATGTAATTAATTATATTAAGTATAATTTTATCCCTAATTTTATATTTAAGTATATTAGTACGGTTTTTATTCGCTGCCGCCTCGTACTTCGTTTATACTTATAAGGAAGAAATTTTAACAAAGTCCCAAACTTTTTTAAATTATAATACTAAATAGTTAGTATTAAAGATCTATTTCCTTTGTACGTTTGTTATATTTAGGGGGAGTAGTATAGATAATTCTATCCCTATACGAGGGTAAAAATTGTAATTAGCGAAGAAGGGGGTTACTTTTATTAATACTGATTTAAAATTATTATTTTAAAATTTAGTTAAAGGTAGTTAATTTACCTAATCGTCCTATATTTAATTAATAAAGGTTCGTAAATATTATTCTAATTCTATATTAATCCTTTCGGTCTACTTATTCGTCTCTTTATAATAAAGTATAGAATATTTTAGTTTAACGCCTAATTATAAAGATAATTATTTTTAAAATATAGAGATAAATTGAATGCCTTTATTAGAAATAACGGTATTTAAAAGGCTGTAAAGAATATAAATCTAATTAATAAACTTCTTTATTAATTCTTCCGTTATTAACCTTTCTATTAGGATAAAGTACTTTATTTTAATTAATTTATTTATTATAATTAGTATATATTTATATTCTACCCCCCTCCCTATTTACTATAATTTAAGGAATAGGGTTATATAGTCGATAAAAATATTATACTACGGGGTATAAGGAATAAGTAAGGGTTTAAAAAAGTTTATTAGTAATGTTTTAGTAGCTTTAATCTTATTATAGGGTATGTACCCCTTATAATAAGTATTTATTATAATTATTATCTTTAATTAGAAATACCGGTGTATTAATATTATTGTTTTATCCCTCCTAGGATAACCGCCCTATACCGAAGTATAAATACGGTGGATTAGCTCTAATTAAACCGCTTTATTGTTGGGAGGTATTATTAACCTATCTTTAAATATTATTTTATTATTAATTATATAATATTCGGCGAAGGGGATTTTTAGTATTTTTTTTAAGTGCTTTGGCTAACGATTTCCTAATTTAATAGCCTCTTTAATATCCGCTATTATAAAGGAGTTGGCGTAAGCCTACTCTATTAGGTTATTTATATAAATACTTAGTCTATCCTCGTCTTTTTAAAGGCTATTTTCTAAGGTATTAGTGGTACTTTTATATTTAATAAAACGTTTATTATAAAGCCTTCGCCGTTTATATTTATTAATTTTTAATTAAAAATGAATTTTTATCGAAGTATAAAGGGTCGATAAGTAGTTTCTTCCTTACTTTTAGCCTATTATCCTCCGTATTTTTCGGTATATATTTTAGTTTATAATTTAAAGCGTTAGGTTTAATGTTGGTTAATTTTAGCCGATATTTAATTATAAAGTTAAATCTAAATAAAAATTCAAATTACTTTATATACTTAAATATAAATTTCTTTATAGTATTAAATGTTTTAAGGTTTTTATAGTCTATAATTATTTTAAAAGGTTAGGTAGCGCCTTCTAATTTAGGTTTTTATTTTTCTAATGCTTTAATAACGGCTAGTAATTCTTTATTATAAATATTATAATTGCAATTATTGTAGAATATTTAGCCGAAAAGTAGGTAATTAAGTATAATTTACTATTATATAATTATAATAATATGCTACCCGTTGATTAATTAGAGGCGTCGATTTTAATAACGGTCGGTTTTTCCTAATTGTAAATCTTTAAAATTGGCGCGGTCGTAAATACCGTTTTTAGGGCCTTAAAGGCGTTATTATACTTTTTATCCCACTTTTAATCTATTGTTTTCTTTATTAATTTATATAACGGTCTATTTATATATGAAAAATTAGCGATAAACTTCTTATAGAAGTTAATAAAGTTTAAGAAACATTATAGTTAGCGTTTTATTATTAGTACTTCCTAATTAATAATAGCTTTTATTTTTTCTAAGTCTATTTCGATTTTTTTAGGGGTAATAATAAGGCTTAAATATTTGGTTCGTTAAATATAGAATTTATATTTATTAATATCGATTTGTAAATTTATATTAATTAAGTGTTGTAATACTTCTTTAATATATTTAACGTACTTTTTATACGTTTTTGAAAAGATTAAGACGTTATTTAGGTAGGCCGTTATATAAATATTTAAAATATTATATAAAATATTATTAATAAAGTTTTAGAACGAGGTTAGAGCCCCCAATAAACCGAACGGATAAATTAGTAATTCGTAAAGGCTAAATTATATAATAAAGGTAGTTAATTATTTGTATCCTTCGGTTATACGTAATTTATTAAAAGCGGCGATAACGTTTACTTTTGTAAATTATTTAGCTTTATAGATAGTATCTAAGGTCTTTTTAATTAAGGGTAACGGATATTTATTTGTTAGCGAAATTTCGTTAATATTGTTATAGTTTATATAAATCCGTACGCTATTATTTAATTTATAGGCCAATAATATTAGTAAAGCGACGTCGGAAGTAGAAGGCTTAATAAATTCCTTTACTAAATTATTATCTAGCTATTATTTAATAATTTTAAATTCTTATAATAATATTGGCCGTACTTTAAAGTAGGGTAGAGATTCTACCCTTAATTTTAATTCGATTTTATAATTATAAGAACAGTATTTAAGTATTACGTTAGTATCTTATAAATTAATAATATAAGAGAGATCCTTATATTCGTTTAGGAAGCGAATTTTTATTTCCTCCGGGGTATATTTCGGTTTAATTACTTTATTTATAAATTTCTAAATATTTTCCTCTATAATGCTATAGATTTTATTAATTTTAATTAAAGGGGTTAATTTCCACTTTTCGGCCGGTTTTTAAGGTTTACCGTCCGTTATCTTTAGAACGTATATATAATTAACGTATTCCTTCGCGGATTTACTAGGTTAGAAGGCTTATTTTCCTTTACTTTTATTCGCGGCTTTTACTTTATAAAAGTCGATAAATTTATATATTTTAGGGTTTTTAAAGTAAGGTTTGTATAATTCTCCTCTCTTTTATATAATATCCTTTTATACGTCTTTAAATAGAAATAATATTAAAATAATTGCCTTCCTCTCCTTTTATACTTTTTGAAGTTTTATTTATATAATAGAGTTAATTTTAATACACTTTATTCGTATATTAAATATAAAGATTTATATATTAATTAATTTAATATTTAAAAGGTTTAAGGCCGCTATATTAATTATTAATTTAAAGTATTAAAAGAACATATATTTTACCCGTTCTAGCCGTTATATTATTTAGATCCTTCGTCCGCTAATAATCTGTACTTTCGTTTTAATTTCTTTTAACGTTAGCTTTTTAATAGGGTTGAAAAGTTCTTCAAAATTCCTTACGTATATTAAAAAAACCGGAAATTCTATTATTATAATTTGGTTACCCCTAAGTACTTCTATTATATTAACTATTTAAATTAAAAAATATTTATTTTTATTAAAATTAGAATCGTTATTAGATCCGTTTTCGGCCTCTTTAAAAACGGATTTACTCTTAATCTTATTAAGAATAGTATTTAGGACTACCGCTACTTTTAAAAGTTGAAGTATATAAGTATTTATATAAGCTATATTTTAGGTAATTTTATTAGTTACTTAATTAATATTTAAATTATAGAATTATAATTATAATTAACTTAGAATTACTAGGTAATTTACTATTAGATTAGCTATAAAGAATTTAATAACTTTTTTATAATTACCGATTTATATTATCGTTTCGACGTATTAATTTACTTATTCTTTAAAGTCGCTATCGGCTAAATATAACAGCCTAGGCTTTTTTAAAGGTTTGAACTCTAAATAGGCTGTTTCCGCGAAAGATCGGTCGATAAAAGCTTTACCTAAATATTTAGAGTCGATTAATAATATATATTCTATTTTTTTATTATATTAAGGATATTAAAAATATATAAATAGTAGGGTTATATTTTGCTTATAGAGTTCTAAGTTATTTAATTTAAACGGTTCTATCCTTTAATAGCTTATTATATAAATATTTAATTTATTTACCTTTATTTTTATCTTCCTTTATATCCCCACTAAATACCTTTAAGTGCGATTTAGCCCTAGGGTTCTCTATTTCCTTATTAGGCTAGAGCGGCCGGGGCCGGGGCTATCGGGGTAGCCGGAATAGTTAGAGCCGTTAGGTTAGCTATATCCGTTATAGCGTAGTTAGTAATTAGTATATTTATACCCGTACCGGCGTACTTACGTATAATAATATTTAGACCGGTATAGTTAGCTTATTTACTTTTATTATTATAATTAGTTTAGCTCTTATATTTATAAGTTAAATATTTACCTTTATTATAATTTATATAAATACCCTTATTATAGCGCTCTTATAGAATATTTTTATAAATTTCTATAAATTTAGTGTAGTTTAGATTTATAGTATCGGGGTTTTTACTACTATTATTGCTATTATTATTATTACTTTTATTACTAATTTAAGTGCCCTAAATAGTATTATTGTGTAGGGCTACTTTAGCGTAAGCTTTGGAAATACCTTTAAATAATTCGTACTATCCTTTAAAATTATTACGAGCGGGTTGGATGTAATAGTATAAAACCGAATCCGCTAAAAATTTAAAGACCTTTTAATAAAAGAGGCGGACTTTAATAGTTATATTATAATTATAATAGTTAATTAGAATAATAAATTAAATTTCGAAATCCTTGTAATTAAATTACTTACTAATTTATTTGAATTATAGTAGCGAATTTTTAATAATTTATATAATATTACTTTATATATAACGGTTATTTAAATATATTAAAAATTCTTTATTTATCTATTATTTTTAGAGGATAGAGTACTAGGGGTTATTAAGAATCGTCTTCTAGTATTCTACAACGTTAATTTTTACTTCGCTTCCTAAATAGGATATAGTATAAAGTAATTTCGATATTTCATTAAGAAATTCGTAGCTATTAATAATTTAATAATTATAAATCTTTAAATTCTAAACATTATAAATATTATATTATTTAATCGTATTTATTTCTTTACCCTTAAACCGCTCGGGGTCCTTATAAAGTACTTTATAATAGTAATACGGCGCGGGAATTAGAATTATAGGGAGAAAAGGATTATTAAGGCTACCGGGGCTATTAGGATTATTGGGACCGCTGGGGCTACCGCCGCTAAGACTGCCGGGGCTACTACCGCTAAGACCGTTTAGTCTACTAGGATAATTAAATCCTCCGCTTTTAAGACCGCTGCCTATTTTGTTATAGCCGAAGCCGTTTCTCTTACCCGATTTTCCAAGGCTATTATCGCTAGGACCGCTATTTATATTATTGGAATTAAAGCCGGTTCTTTTATTCGATCCTTTAAGGCTGTTAATATTATTCTTTATAATAATCTTATTTTCTTTTATTAAATAGAAGCGAATTTAAAGGTTTTTAATCTCTTCTTATATTTAGGCCGATTCTTCGCTAGCGATTTTGCTTACGATATATAAAATATTAAAATCTTTTAATATTTTCTTTAATTCTGCCTTATATAATTCGGCGTTATTATTAATTATTTTATTAAATTCGAGGAAGCTTTAATAATTTTCTTTATTATTTTGGATAGTATTATCGAACTTCTTTTAGAGGTTGGTTTTATTTTGGGTAAGGTTAGATACTTTTTAGTAGAGAGATGTATTTTCGGCGATGATTTAATTATACTATAATTATAAGGATTAGATTTATTATATAAATTACTTCTTAGTTTTATTAAATTAATTAATTTAATTTTTCAATTATTTTTCTACTGCTTTCTACTACTTTTCCTTTCCTTATATTTCGTTAATAAAGGACTTAGTATTATTTTTAAATTTAATATAACGGGCTTATTCCTCTTTAACCTATGTATTAAAAGTATTAATCTTTTTATTAAAATAATAGAATAATTTTATAATTTCCTTATAATTACGAATTTTATCGGCGAAATTTAAGGAGAATATAAGGCCGGAATTGGGATTACTACTATAGATTTTCAATAGTATATTATAACCTTTTAAAAGAAATAGGAATATTGTAGCGAGATTAATTCGGCGTACGTCGTTACCCGATAGATTGCCAGCTATTTTAATTATACTTTTCTAAATAATTAGATAACGCTTATTAAAAGAGAAATATTTTTACTATATTATACGGTACGATATTTACGCCTTCGTTATTTTAGAGGTTTTAGTACTTGTTTATCGTTTTTAGGGTTCGACGTTGCGGTCGTTAGAATTTTTAATTTAGTATCGGCGATTATACGAATCGCTTCGAAGTGAAGTTCGTAAAAACTAAACTACTATTAGTTTCTTACTAGGTTTAATCCTTACCGAAATTATGTATTGTACGTTAATGCGAAGTTAAGTATAATAAAATATTACGGGGCGCGAGCAAGTATTAAGGTACAATATTAATTATTGTACGAGGAATTAGAAGAGGAACCTATACGTATACGAGAACTATATAGGGTATAGTATAGAGCCCTATAACTATAGGTCTATAGGACGGCACTATACGTGCTAGCTGTACTGCACTTAGATAGCTGCACTCAGCTGGCTGTACTAATGTAGTACAGTACCCCTATCTATTTACAAGGAGCAGGCAATGCCTGTGACATATAATTTAAATTAATAATTTTAGTAGCGCTATTCATAATTGTATAGCGATTTAAATATTTAGCCGTATTAATTAGCGCGGGGAAATATTAATCGGTTTTTAAACCGAACGGGGAAAGGAGGCAATTTTAATCGTATTAGCATAATAACCCGTTAGGATTATTACGATAATTAATTTAATTAATAAGCTTCGTTAGATTAAGATTATTAGGAGCGTTAGTATTTACTATAATTATATTAGGTTATTATATTTTAAGTTAGGGTTAGCTAATTTTAACGGGGTAAGAGGGTAGGGATAGGGTAGGTTATAATAGTATTATTAATAGAATAAAGAAGTTTTTGAAAGAGAGGAAATAAATCTATATTATATTAAGGATTATATATATATTAAGACTTCTAAGCTCTACCTTTAGTTATAACCTACTTATTTATTAGGGATTATTTACTTTAAATCCTATTATTTATTTCGATTGGGTATATAACGTTATATTAGACCGTTATTCGAAAGGGATAAAATAAAAACGATAGTACTTAATTTAACCGTTTTACTAATACGATAGTATAATTAATTAAGCGAATATTTAAAAAATTCTTAATAAATTAATTATAAAAATTAGAAAGGAAAAATAAAAGAAATAAATAGAAAATTAGAATAATAAAAGAAAATATTTTAAACATTTTTTAATTTTCTAATTTTCCCCCTTCCGAACGAAAAGTTTAACGTTATTAATATTTCGATGGGCGATTAATATATTAAATAACTTTCTTACGAATACCCTAAATAATAATTCTAACGAATATTCGCGTTTAAATTCCTTTACCTTCTCTTTCGAATTCTTTATAAACTCCGTACATAGTTCTTAAATATTATCTTTATCTTAAAAGCCGGTTTATTTAATTAGATATTTTATATTTAATAGACTTTAATTCTTTACTCCTAAACTTTCAATTTCCTATTCCTCTTAGCCGTTAATTTTAATAGGCTTCGGCGGCGGTACTTCTTAATTAAATGGGTCCGGACTTTATACCGGCTTATAAAGATAGGCTATTAAAATAATTAAGTATATACGCTAAGTTCCTAATAAATTAAATTTATAAGTTAAAGGGCCGACCTTTTTTAAAATTTAATATAGTCCTATACGTTCAGCGGAAAATTTCTTCTTTAAAATACTTAATAAATAGTAGCCTTTATTAAATTGAAAGTAAATTTTATTATTAACTTCAAATATAACCGGCGAATATTTAGTATTATATTATTTTTTAGTAACTATATTAGCTCGATTAATAAATTTTATAATTTCTAATTAGAATTTTTAACGGATTAATATAAAAAATTCTATAATTAACGCCTCCTCTATATTTAGTATTAGTAAATTAAATATTATTCGAGGTTTAAATCTATATACTAATTTATTAGGAGATAAATTGATTATTAATTATATAGTATTATTTAAGTTGTATTGTAGGGCGGCTAATATTAATGTTTATAGGAATATATTAATAGCGTACTATATATAGATTATTATTTTGGCCATTTAATTTATATATTTAGATTAACTATCCGTTTAAATATAGTAAGCCGTCGAGAAGAAAAGATTAACGGCCAAGGCTTTGAAGATACTCTTCTAAATCCTAGAAACGAATTTTAAATTTCGGTTATTAATAATAATAATCGGTAAGCCCTAATTATAGTATTATAAGGCTTATAATAAAACGATTACTCATTCTTTCGCCTTATACGTTGAATAACCTGTTAATAATAGGACTTTTTTATTAAATTTATAGGTTACGGTATATATAGTGTCGAATTTGTCGAATTTTAGGAGGGATTATATACCCTCTTCAGTTTTAGTATGTTGT
>MU839171.1:0-11303 GCA_030685235.1 Copromyces sp. CBS 386.78 | reverse complement strand
AACTACCATCTGCATCTACAAATCCACTTAATCGTATTAATAGATTTAATTATAGGTATATTAATAATAAAATTTATTATAATTGTATAATAGGGCTATAGGAACGTTCGAATTAGTAGTAATTCGCTAGGCGTTAATTATTGGTCTCGTTAATTTTAATAATATATTTTATAATATTTAATGTATTTTCGGACTATTTAAGTTTTACGTTTTATATAAAATTACGATAAATCCGCTATTATACGATTAATATTAAAATAGTATTTTTCGTTGTAAATTAATTTTAGTATTTTCTATATATAAGTATGAAGAATATATAGGCGCCTTTCGTTTAAATAATCGACGTAGAAGAGAAGGCCGTCGTTAATTATATAAGGATTAGCCGGGAGGTTAGGCCTTTTATTTAAGCGGCGTATATATATATAATTCGGAATGTTAATATTTGTAATTAATTATAAGATTCTACTATATTTTAGATTAGAGGGGTAAGTATTTATAAGTATTTGTTTAAAAGTGGAAGTGATAACCGGTAAAATTGTTTGAGTATTTAGGGAAATTTCCGCGTATATAAAGGAAAAAGAGTTAAAACTTTTTAAATAATTGAAATAGGATTAAATATTAATAAGTTCGTCTGATAGATTATTATTATTAGCGGCTTTAATTATAGGTAGTTTTAATAAAGCGTTGGGTATAATATTTAATAGTTTTAGAATATAGAAAATATTTAAATTAAATTATAATGCTTAATTAGTAGTATTAGCGAATTTAGGGTTTGCTTTCGCTAAATCTATTGTTTTTAAGGATATATATTTAATAATGCTAATAGTAGAGGCGTAATCTATAATAATATTTATAGGTCGAATATTAAATTAGACTATTTTCTATAGTTTTCGTAGTATTTAAATAATAGTAGCGATTTCTATTTTTATTAAACTATATTTCTTCTTTATTAGGGTCGTTAATTTTAATAGGAAATAGATAAGCTTAATTATTATTAATAGGATTTTATTTATATTAAAAATAAATTCGCTATTTTATTCGTATTTGAATTAGAAGATGTAAATACTATACGTAATATTATTAATATTAATCTTAATAAATAATACGTCCGTCTTAATATAATAATATAGGTACGCCTAATTATATAATTTTTTTTGTATATTATAAAAGGCTTCGAACTCTTCTTTAGTAGGTTTAAATTTAACTTTAGAAATATAAGCCTTTCTTATTTATTTTATCGCTCCTAGTTTCAAATCTCCTAATTTTCGCATTCGTTTTAGCAATTCTATTTTCTTATAGTTAAATAATTCCTCTTTTACGGCGAATTATAGTATCCTTTAATATAATTAGCCGGCTATACTTAAATAAATTTCTGAAGTATTTAATATATTAAAGACATTAAGTTTTTAAAACGCTTTAATATAATTTTCTATATATTAATAATTTTAATTATTAATAATACTATTAAAAATTAAATGGACGGGAAAATTATAAATAATTTGTAGGCGCTAATATAAATGCAATATTTATTAAAGAGTATTATTATAATGCTAATATATTTTAAATACTCTTTTTTAATATTATTAAAAATAATAATATTATTAATATAAGCGTATATAAATAATTGGTAGTTGAAAAATAATCGGTCTATAAAATATTATACGAATGTAGCCGAATTTTTAAAATTTATTAATTCGATATTGAATTATTTAAGCTTACGAAGGTTAATTATTACTATATAATTACAGTAGAGCGTAAAAATTAGTAATTAGTAGAAAAATCTAGTAGTATTAAAAATACTAAAGAATTTTTTATTAATTATTCTATTAATTATATTTTCTTAGTCGGATAATAGGTAGACGTTTAGTATTATAATATTATTTAGGGGGTGAAAATTAACGATTATTCGGGGTTTATTAATGCTATTAACTTTTTGTTATATAATAAAGATAGGGTATGTAATAGGAGTAGGCTATAATATAAAGGATATTTTATTCTACGTATATAATTTATTATATTCTTTATTAAAGAATTTGTAGTCTTTAGCTTTTAATAGGTAGGATTTAACGATTTTCCGTTAGTTTTATTATTTTTTAACGAAATTTATACGTATTTTATCCTCTTCTTTTATTAGAACGATCCCCTAATTTTTAAAAATATTGACGTACTTATTTAGAAGGCTTTTTATTTATTAGGTAAAATCGGGGTCGTTATTATAAATATTAATATTTATTTCGGAAGGAATAGATTCGATATTGTTAAACTTATTTAATTTATATGATAGGACGTTAAAAGCCTCTTTCCGAATTATTACTTCTTTATTATCTTCGGTACTTCGGTCGATATATATAGCGTATTATTTAGGGGAGAAGTTAATTTATATTTCGGGGGTTAAGTAGGCTACGTTAAGTATATTAAAAAATATAGCCGTTTTAATAATTTTAAGCGACGGGCGTATAATTATATTAATATAAGCATTTATAGGAATAAAAAGGTTATTATTAAACTAATTTAAGTAGAGGATGTCTATTCGTACTGTTGACATCGTCTTCTGAGACTGTACCCCACTTTTTTCCCTATATATATCCCTAACCCTGCCGCCCCGTCCCCGTTAATACCAATCCCCCTCGTACCGCGACTGCTAAACTCCTAGATTTCAATTTATTACACATTCCTATATAGTATACATATTATTAATAACCGTAATAATCGCTAATAATCGCTAATAGCTGTAATAATCGCTAATAGCTATAATAATCGCTAATAGCCGTAATAACCTAATTACTAACAAATAATAATTACTAATAGCCGTAATAATCGCTAATAGCCGTAATAATCGCTAATAGCCGTAATAATTATAATAATTGCTAATAACTATAATAATCGTTAATAATCGTTCAATTAAGCGACGAATGATATACGACCGTATAATATACGACCGTACCGTTAAGTACGTTGTAGTACGTTGTAAATCTATATATTTGGGTACGAGTTTGGTGCTATATATAGCCGTCTAATATTAGGTTACGAAAGAATATAATAATTAGATTTTACGGGGAATCTTAGCGAAATTTTCGAAAGAATACTTCTAGTGGTCGGGGGTGGGTGGGGTACAGTTTTAGAAGACGATGTCAATAGTACGAATAGACATCCTCTTTAAGTATAGAACTACTTTAAGGGTTTTATTATTTATTATAGTATTTAATAAACCGGGTAATTGAATATGAAAATTATAAGCGGAACGTTTACTTAGGGAGCGTTAATTATTAAATTAGGCGTTGTACTAAATTAGAAGGATATTAGAATAGTAAATTAGAAGGACTGTATTTTATTTAGCGAAAATTTCGGCGATAAGGGTATTTTCTCCTAATTCGTCCTTCTTAGAAAAAACTTTATTTTATACCTTTATACCAAATATAGATTTGAATGAGTAAAGAGCGGTATTAAAATTAAATTTAATATTATAATTATAAAAAAAATCCGTTTCTAATAATATATTCGGGCTTAATTCTTTGATAATTAATATAGAAATTTAGAAATAATTATTAATTTTAACGCCGTTAACCCTTCCTTCTATATAGAAATTAAAATTAGTTATAATATTGATAATTATTTTTGAATTAATTTTATTTATAACGTTCGGCGGGAGTTTAGTATATTAAATATTTGGAGAAAATTTTTTAATAAATACCCGATTTACTAATGTCGAAGAATATTTAAAGTTAAAATAAATAATAATAGAAGGTGTATTTAAATTCGATTTAATATTGACCTTTAAGTATAATATAGCCTTTTATAAATTTAGTATTCTATTTCGGGCGGTAATATCCGTAATAGCTTCGATAGTCTATCTTTCTACAAAAGTTAATAGAGTATATTAGCTTTTATATTAAATATCTGATAATTTAGGCTTCCGACCGTCTACTAAAGTAGGTAATTTTAATATAATATTTACCTCCTTTGCCTTCTTACTTTTATTTAAAGCCTTTTAGAAAGTTTTAGGCGAAGTATCTTTGACTTTAAACGAGGGATTAGACGATTTATAAAACGCTTAGGCTATTTTTAAGCGTTTAAGAATTGCGGTAAAATTGGAATTAGATAATAGATTTAACGATAAGGATTCGTCTTTATTATTATATTTAATATTTATAATAGGTATAGTATTAATAATAATAATAGAAATCGCGTAGTTTAACGTCGGGGTCGTAAAAGCCTAAAATATATTATTAAATATATTAGTATAAGGTACGGGGGAATTAATAAAATAAGTAGAAGAAGTATTATTATATTTAATAGTGGAATTATTTATATTGGATTTAATTACCTCCTCTTTAAAGTTATTTATAAAATAGTAATTTTAATTTTCTAAATAATTAACTTTAATTATTGTTATAGGTTAAAACGACGCCGAAACCGGAAACGCCAATTTCTGGTTAGGAAGTGCTCCAAAACGAAAACCGATAATAGTAATCGATTTAAGAGGGTTATTTACCCCTTCCGCAATATTTTGCAACGATTGTAGCGATAGCGTTAAACCGTTGTTGCCGATAACAATTAATAGAAGTATAAATAGGTTTAAAAATAGCGTTTACAACCTCCTTAGAGGTATTTCAAAATATAACGATTTTAACGCCGTATTTACTATAAAAACTTTAGAGAAGATAGAAGAAGACGATAAAACTATAAAGAAATTTATTATTATAGCGAATAAGACTACGGATTATACTATTATAATAACCGACGACTATCGCTAAATTTGAGAATTCTTTTTTGAATTTGCGAAAATTTTTGCGAAGAAAAATAGGTTTAAAATATTTGAGGTAGATAAGGCGGCCGAAATTTAATTTATTATTAGGAAGGATATTGATAATTTAAAGAAGTTTATTTTAAAGGAAATAAAGAAAGACGTTTAAGAGGCGTTGAAAAAATAGGTTAATATTATTTAGAAATCGTTAAATAGGGTTAATACTACCCTTTACTATTTATTTATTATTATTATTAAGAAATTTATCCCTTTTAATTATAAACGTTAATTTATTATTAAAGGGGCCTAAATTATTGTTAAATTTATTATATATTCGAACGATAATATAAAGTAAGTTATTAAAAGTATTTTAAAAGAGAATTTATATAAAATAGTCCGCGTAACTGTTAAAATAATAACGAGCGGAAATTAGATAATTATTTTCAACGAATTAATTAGGGATTAGTATTAAAAATATTAAATTTAAGTTAAAAAAATCTTTAGAAAAGAGGCTATTATATTTTTAAATATTATAGCCGTTTTAATTAAAGGAGTTCTATAAGTTAATATTAACGTGAAATAATTTAAATTAATTATATAGGAAATGAAGACGAAGAATAAGGAGGTAGAAATTATTTAGGTTAAATTTTAGAAGAGATGCGAAGGGGAGGAGAGAAAAATATTTTTAATAGAAATTATAATTACGAAGGCTATAATTTTCTTTTAAAAGAAATTTTTTTTTTAAGATAGTAGCGTATATATATACGAATTATTCTAAATTATAGCCTCCGTTTAATAATATTTTAAATATTAATATTTCGGATATATAGCGAGATTCTATTATTAGGAAGATATTTGTAATTATTATAGTAAAATTAAGTACGAAAGGCTACGTATAGGAAAAAAGAATTATCCTTCGAATAAAGATAATTTTTTAATTTTTTATAAATTATATAAGAAATTAAAGTATTTTGTTTTTAATAAAAAAAAATACCTATTTATAAGAGCGGTTTATATAAAAGTATTTATTAATTATATTAAAAAGCTTTATAATTTTATTATTTGTAAAAAATTAATTAAATTAGTATTAAAATTAATGATAAAAATAGAAGAGGATATTATAATTTTTAATGCCCCCTTTAATTCCTATTTAATTACGACTTTAGAGAGATTATTTATAGGAGGAGGAAAAAGAGGCCGCTTTAAGAAAATTAAAGGCGGTTTTTAATTAAAACCCGTAAGTATAAATTTAATAAATATTTATACTTGCTTTTAGAGCGTAAACAATTATATTTATATTAATTTTATTACTATTACGCTTTTAATCGCTATTATTATTTTTAAAGAAACGATACCCCTTTAGCCTACTATTAAATTAAAAGGAAGTTTTTTATAGGGTAATTAATAATTTAATTAAAAATATTCTATTAAAATATTAAAAAATTATATAAGAGAAGGAAAATATTATTCGTATAGGAAGAGACTTATAATATGAGAAAGTCTTTTCGCACCGCCATCAAAGTCTATTCGCACCGCCGTCCAAAATGAAAATTTAAAGTCACTCTACCAAAACAAGAGTCTATAGCCTCAAAGTAGGGTTGGAATCTTTGTAATTTTCTACTCTATTTAATGGGGCCTAAATCGGCCCTTAGATACTGCCGTAGCATTTAAACCTACTAATAATTTAAAGAAAAGAAAAATTTACTCTAGAATTTCTTATATTTCTTAGAATAGTAAATAGGAAAGGGGGTAGAAGAGTTAGTAAGTATTTTATAATAGAGAAAGTCTTACGGAACTCAAAAATACTACTTTTATATTTGGAGGTCACTATTTACCTAAGTTATACCTTATAAAAATTTTGGACGGCGGTGCGAATAGACTTTGATAGCGGTGCGAAAAGACTTTCTCATAAATATTATAGTAATTTAAAAGCCGGGTAAGAATTTAAATAAGGATATTTATAGGCCGAAGAGTAGTAAATATTATAATATTAATTATTTAGAAAAGGGTAGAATAGTAATTTATATAAATAAAAAGTAGAATTTAAAGAATTTAAACTTTTAGGTTAGAAAGGATTAAATTATAATAATATTAAAGAATTTATAAAAACCAATAATTATTTACTCTATTTATTTTTTTATTTTCTTTTAAAATACGCCGGAATATTAGTAAGGGTTTCCCTTCTTCGAATTTTTCGAAGAGAGACCCTTAGCCAATTGATATATAGTTGTAGGGGATTATAATTTCTATTACCCTAATTAGGACTTAGAAAATAGGATTAGTTTGGGTATTATAAGGTTATTTATATAAGTATAGCGATAGAAGTTTAATTTTATTATCCTTTATAGGGAATTACCGAAGTTCGGAAATACGATTAGAGGAGAGAAAAATAGAATAATTAATTATATATAAGTTTTATAGAGTATTAAGGCCGAATATTAGGGAATATAATAGTATAAGTAAACGGGTTCGGACTATTATTTTTAAGAAGTCTAAATCTAAATAGGAAAAAGAAATAAGAAAGTGGAAATAAAAGAAAAATTTAATTAAAATTTAATAAATGTAGAAAAAGTATAGGAAATAGCGGAAAAACGAATATTAATTTTAAAAAGGATTAAAATAGTAAAGGAGTTCGAATTAGGATTTAATAAGTTCGACGGCGAATTTATTAATATTATAGAGGAATTTATCCTATAATAATAATAATAGTCTTATTCCCTATGCTACTTATCTATAGCGACTTATTGGCATAGGGTACTTCTCCTAGCTCTCTAGAGGAAACCGTACGGCGATAAGCGCCGTCGGATAAAAACCGCCAACTCCTTTCGGTTGCAAATAAATCGCGCCTACTCCATCTCGATTCTATTTGTAGCGGTACTCACCCACCGCCTCAGCAAACAAGCCACTTCCCCTCTACCGCCTTCGATCTAACACTAGAATAATCGAAACACCGCTCTCGTACGCCACTCCTTCCTCCTAAACCGTCTATAACAAATTCCTCCTCCTCCCGTTTCTCCCGTACTCTCTTATTCTAATATTATAATCGAATGTATTTACGAATATTGCGCGAATTCATTGTACTACTCTCCCTCTAATTCGACTACTAAACGGTATTCGTTTAATTTATTAAGCCGTAATGCCTACAAAAAAATTCTCTTAATTTAAGTTCCGTAGTCCAAATGAATTTAGAGCTTTTCTTTCGTCTACGGCCAATCAGTTACTATTATCTAATAATCGGCTATCTATAAATAGTCTAGGACAATATACGCGAAAATTTCTTTGCCCGCACTATAAAAATAAATTAATATTATAATATCCGGAACCTTCCTCCGGAAGAAGAAGGACCGGAGGCCTATAACTTCCGTCCTTACTTAGGTAAAAAGGGAATTCTTTATTTTAAATAATAAATATTACTCGTTATTGTCCTCCGGTTATTAGGCTTCCTTCTTTTTTTATTTTATACCGATTATATACCGTTTTATAGTATTATTATTAAATTTCGGGTTAAAGTCGGCGATAGTAAATTCGTACCGTCGGCTTAATTTAATTACCGCCGCCGCTAATTAGTAATTATAGTACAATACCTACTCTTTTATTATTGCCTCTTCTAATTACCTTTTATAATCTATAGTAATTAATTCTAATATTTATAATAGGGGCAATTATACCCCTATTACCGGGGGCGGATTTATTATAATTATTAGAAATTTTTCCGTCGATACCTATTCTTTAGCCTACTTAGTTTTAATAGTACCGCTTTTTAATTTATTGGCGGGTAGCCGACTTTTTATTTTTTTTACTTAAATATAGCTAATTACTTAAGTTATAATCCTTCGGACGAACTTTATTTAATTCGTACGGGCGAACTTTTCTTCGAAGGTTTTAACCCGTTTATTGAAATAGAAGTCGAATAGCGGGTAAAAAATTTCTATTTTTAAATTTTTTATTAACGTAGCTTTATACGCCCCGGTAATAATTTTTAAATATTTAATTTAATATTTAGCCAACCTAATTACTATCCTTTATAATTTATTATAAATTTTGGTCGGCTAATAGAAGGCTAATGCTCTATATACAATTATATTTCGAATATACTTAGTATAAATCTCCTTCATTCGTATGAAAGAATAACCTTAAATTTTCGCCGTTAATTATATTAGTATATTCGTCTACGTAACTATTTTCTTTTTTATTATTTCTACGTATATTTAGTAATTAAATTTCTAATCTAGCTAAACCCTAAGGAATTTAATCGATTCTATTAATTTAAATATAATTCCTCCGATTTAGAGAATTTCCGTTCTTAATTCCTTCGTCTATATAAAATATATAAATTCTATTTTATTTATTTTAAATTTTATTCCTCTTTTAATTGCCTAATCCGAATAAATATCCTATATTATTTAAAGCGTCTAATAATTTTCTTTAATAATTTTAATTATTATAATAATATTAGTATCGTTGGCGAAGCCGACGGTAATTATATTTTAAATAGTAGCTAACTTATAATATAATAAAGTAATAAAAAGAATAAAAAGGATTAATAAGAGGAAGGAGCTTTATAGTACGCCTATTACAATATTATAAAGTTAGGAAGTTTCGTCGTCGAAGAAAAAAGAACTTTTTTTTCCAGTAACGAAACTATTAACCTATTAAAGGATTTATTTCGGGAATTATATTTCCTATAACGTATATAAGAGCTACTTATAATTAATTCTATTAAATACACTTTTTAAATCGAAGAATATAAAAAATATTATAACTTTAAATTTTTATACTATATAAACTATATTAATAACTATTCGGACAGCGAATTTAGTTAAACGGCCTACTTAATTACCTATCTAGCTTTTTAAAAGGAAATTATATTCTTCTACTACCTACATCAACCTTTTAATTATAAAAGCTTCGAAAATTTTTCTAACGTTATTTAAAAACAATATAAGCCGCTATACCCTAACTAATTTTTACTATTTAGCGCTTTTTCCAAATTTTTTAAAAATAATTACTTTCGCGTTCTTAAACTATTAAGGGAAATATCCGAACCGGAAATTTGTTACGGCAAAAGCCGCTATCGCCTATTTAAACAGTTTTCTACATATTTTTAAAAATTTATTTAAAAATTAGTCGATACCCGGTACCTTATTAAGTACTATCCTCGAAAAGACTTCCTAAATATTTTCTTTAGTAATTAAATTATTAATAAATACCGGAATATTATTATTTAATAATTAAATCCAATTTAGTAAATAACCCGTCGGGACTTCTATTTTTAAGAAGAAATAATTAGTAAAAATATTTATTTTACTACTATAGTCTTTAACTTCGTTCGCCCGCTCATTTTATTTAAAAGGTAATAATTTTAGCGGATTTACTAAATAATAACTTTCTATCCTAACCTACTTCTCTAATAACTAAAGTTTATTTAGGTCTTTCAATATATTTATAATATATTTATACTATTTCGCTTTCTAAATTTTCGTAATAAATTTCTTCTTTTTCATCGCCGCTTCTATAAACTCTCTCTAATTTAAAAGTATCTAATTCTTAAACTAAACTTACTATTTTTATTATATTTCTTTCGTTACTATTTTATATTTTAAATTCTACTAGTCCGCTTATTTTCCCCGACTTTTCTTTCAGTATAGGACGAATTCCTTTACAATACTAACGAATTCGCTATCGAACTTATTAAATCCTAATTCGAATTCCTCTACCGTTTTAATCCCTTTTAGGATCGATATTCTTTTTTCCGCCGCTTCCCGCACCTTTTCCGCGTCTATTAGACTCTAATTAAACCCTTCCTCCACTTCCGCTTTCCCATTTCTTTTTCCCACTTAAACCTAAACTTCCTAGGGGTAGTAGTCCGAACCCGTTTGCCCGTACCGTTATACTCCCCAGTATTCGGCCTCGATACCCTATAAAACCTATACGTAGTCGATTGTCCCGTCTTTCTCTCCTCTAGTCGCGTTTCCGAGCCTCGTTGGTTCCCCGCGGGGGGTGAATTTATCCTATATTAAAAGAAAAGTTGGGGAAAATAAGTGGACTAATAGAATTTAAAATATAAAATAATAATAAAAGAAGTATAATAGAAATAGTAAATTTAATTTAGGAACCGGACGCTTTTAAATTAAAGAGAATTTATAAAAGCGGCGATAAAAAAGAAGAAATTTATTATAAAGATTTAAAGAACGAAATAGTACGATTATATTATAAATGTATTGAAAAATTTAAATAAATTTTAATTATTAGAAAAGTAAATTAAAATATAAAATTATTATTTAATAAATCCGTTAAAATTATTACCCTTCAAATAAAATAAGTAGGCGAACAAAATTAAAAATTATAATAGTAAGGTAAATATCTTTGCCGATTATTTCTTCCCGAAAGTAGAAATCCCAATAAATTATTTATTAAATTAGATTTAATTATTAAATAGCGATACCCTAATATTTATTAATAATTGAGAATGTCTTTTCGCACCGTAATGAATGTCTTCCTGCACCGTAGCCCCACCCTTCCCGCGCGCCAAGGCACACTAATGCACTCCAAAATTTTT